>JAAXCT010000471.1:0-485973 GCA_012490785.1 Eragrostis nindensis | reverse complement strand
GGCATGCGCCTGAAAGCATACCCACAGGAAGAAGTTCGCAAAGCAAGGATTTTAGTTTTCAAGTTTTATTAGAGCTGGTGGAGATATTGAGAGGTAATCAAGTAACACATCATGCTTTCTTAGAAATTGAAACTGTTTGCCTCAATCTTCTATCCCTTTTCCCCCTCTCGGCCTCTCTTGATGACAGAGCAGCTAGCCATGGTTTTGGAAAATCATGGCATGTAGCCCAGATACTCTGAACAAAAGGCCATCAGCAGTCATCATAGTAGTCAGCTGTCGCCCATTATTCGATTTTGCTACTTTTTTCTTTACTGTTGTAAATTGCTATTTCTATTTGTGAATCACTGTTTCTATTATATTGCTGGATTTGTTTATGTCAACACAGAAGGGATTAAAAGCACAATAAAGATCATTCATAAATAGACACAAGAAGGAAGTTTTGAGTTAGTATTCCGTTAAATATAGTTTTGCGTACTAGAGCGATTTTTCGTTGGGGAAAAATCATTTTCTGAAATACGTGATTTTATAAATGAGATATGCTAACATAATCAAGTGCAGGAAATTGAGAAGGCTGCTGAAAAGGGAGAGCTTACTGAACTTGTTCTTATGGTGATCTGGAATCGACTCGAATCTCGATATTGCTCGTCGTGATGTATGTACAATTTCTGTTCTGAATCATTAGTTTGTCAATCTGTCTTTGTAGTTTGGATTTTGAAGAATCTTTTGAACACGAATACCTGATGATGGCTACTGGAATCTCAATGTCCCATATGATTTTCTCCAGGATGAGAGAGATGCCATCAGAAGCCTTGATCTCTTGTACAGAAGGGTAGAGGTAAGCGGCAGAGTGGCTGGTTCTCTTTCTGAAAGAAATCTTGATTGAGTCCATTTCCATGTAACCTGATTATATCGTTCACTCTTTTTCCCACTGCTTCAATGATCTACGAATACAGGCAGAGATTTTAAAGAGTGAAGCAACTCCTGCCATGAGACTACTCAATGAACTTCTTCATCTTCATGATGGAGGTGATGATGACAAGTGGTTAAAGAAATGTAGAAAGCGCATGCTTGAAGTTTTTCCACGGGAGGACCCATTCACTCTGGTTTTTCCTGCTGGATTCAACATGGAGAAAGTATGTTAGTTCAAATACAAGTGATCTCATTTCTTCACAAGATTGCAGAGTTGCATACCAGAATTTATTTAAGACCTGAGCATGAATTTTTTTTGCAAGAGATGTTAACTGCTCGTGACTTATATGTGTTTCTTGATTTGCACCTCCTAATCATGTTTAAAAGTGTGTATAATCTAACCGTAACTAGATCAAACTACCCATACTTAGCATAATTATTGTTCAGCTTGTTTTGTCTTGCTAAACCTCTTTGTTTAAGTTGTAAATTTCGAAATCATTGGTACAAACAGCAACCTAACTTCTTTTTGTTGCAAATCATAAATGATAAAGAATCGAGAAAACATCGCAACTTTTCAAACAACAATATTGTTGTGTCCGCTATATCAGTTTAATTTAGTTTAGAGAAAAATCGATTATCTCCTTACCAGTTAATAGCTGGGTTCTGGATTTATTATTAACTTCCACTTTTTGTAATACAGTAAAATCACTAATATGTTTTCAATATTATTTCCTTGTTTTCTCAGAAAGAGGGAAGGATTGAGCTGCCACCTCAGGACGATGATGTTCTTCTTAGAGTTGATTTTGTCAAGGAAGTCGATGAATTGCTGAAAGAGGTTCAAGCTGAACAAGAGAAGAATAAGCAGCAAACTGGATACGACCCGGAATCTGTTGCGACCATGTTGAAGCAGCAAGAGAAGCTGCAGGTCATACGTCAAGTGGAATCTCTCCTGGAGTTGGCAGCCTCCCTGAAATGGTGAGATCTGAGGAGCATGAATGCACTATTATTCTCAGATGCATTAGAAGCCATTGGCTGCCCCTAATTCCCAACAATTATAGCAGCAAACTCAGCAAGGGTGGATTTTCGTTGTCTGCTAGCTAGAGACCATTAACCATTAAGGGTAGAGCCATTTCAATTGCTAGGGCACCAATGTACATTTGTATGTGTAGTGATATAGAATGAAGGTTTGCACTGTTAATAGAAAGCCATATGCACCATTGATGGTCCAGCTCTTCGCTAATGTCCCCCCACTGGAGGTGGCATCTTGTAGCATAATGTCAAAGATAGGGTGGGTCACATTAAGCTGCAAATCAGCAAGCTCTATGGTATCTGATGTGCCGAGTCAAGTTGCAGAGAAGGTTATGAACTGTCAGGAGTTCACATGAACAAATTAACAAGACAGTGAAACATTAAAAAAAATGTACGTGTACCTGCATTTATGCATGTTTTGCACAGCACAGGGAGGAGTTGGAAAGTCAAAAACTTTTGCCCTGTACTCCATGTGCTCAGCGGACCTGTGCAATGGTGAATTAATGTATATAATCCCTTTCTTTCTTGTTGACGTTGGTTAGCTCAATTTGAGTTAACCAACGTCAACAAAATCAGAATGGATGGAGTATATGACATTATGCTTTTAGCATTGGAAGATTACCGTGACTTGGGAAGCACATCGCACTTGGACATTCAACTTTATAGTGCCATTGTAAGTTGTGTTAGCCATCATCTCTCTACTCTCTCATTTACTCTCAACTACTACTTATGCTGAAAATATTTACACCTAGAGGTAAAATAGTACATAAAAACCATAAATTTTACTTGCTGGTGAAAGTTTAAGTAGCTATAACGTGACAATATAATGAGTTGCATGTGAAACAAAAACATGGAAATCAAGCAAACTGTAAACCGCTCGTGCCCCTTTGAAGACAAGACAGTGTATATGCATCTATTGCATTTGCACCATCTCAATTTGTTGCAGGGTACGATCAATTTTAACATCTGATGGCTTTAAAAGGCCGGTGAGAGGAGAGCTGCACTGCAGTGCGTGCATTCAGAGTTCTCGAGTGTTGACGGCGCAGAAGCTAACCTAGTGCAAAGGTGGGCGTCCGTGGGTGCCATGAAAAAATCGTAGACGTAGAACCATATAGGTTTAGGAGGCACCAGGAATTTACAGGATACTCCGACTCTTTCTCTTAGTGCCGGACGTGAGGCCAGGCAGCCTGGGCAGCAAGGTCGTCCAGGTCTAGGCCATTAGCTACGGAGGCAAGTTAACCCACAGGGAAGAGGAACACCAAGCCCACACGTATCGACGCACGAATCATTCTCAACGCTCCATTATGAGTCGAACCACCTATCGACCATCGCCGTTGCATGCCTGGCGCCTCTACGGCTTCTCTGCTCTGGCACTCTCCCTGTCGTTGCACCCCTGGCTGGCTGGTTCGTCCTTCTTGGCAGACCCAGTTGCCGAGTACGTAGGGTTGGCTTTCCTGCTTCGTTATGCTTTCGAAATCCAACCTCGGCCCTCAAGAACTGGTTAGGCAGTCAGGGTTAGGGTTAAACATCTAGGAAGTGATAATCTTTTGTTGAAACTTTGATATGCATATCTTTCGGAGATCGGTTTTGGTTCTTACTCCTAGAACATCGATGGCAAGCTGAAGAACTGACAACAAACAGATGAGCTTATGACTTATTGACTCTAGGGCTCCGTTTCACGTTTTCATATGTTCGTTTCAATATATTTTATAGAAAAAAAATTGGGAGAGTTTGAACTCCTATGCCCATTAGCGAAAGTTCTCTCCTTACCACAATCAATTAATTCTTTTTTTTTTTTCACTTGTGTTTTGTGTCAGTTGTACTGCGACAGAAAATCATACTTCATATATGCAAGTCCTCAATCAGTTGCAAATCACGACCGGAATGGATGGTAGTTATTGATCCATGAGCGAACAAACGGAGCACACAATGCCACTGTTTTTCTTTTTCACTAGCTCATCTCATCTCCCATTAGATAAGAACTTGTTCGTGATATAACATCTATTTTTTATAAAAAAAATGATATAACATCTCCACCCAACCTGGCGGGATTGTAACCTCGTTTGGATCGTGATATAACGCTCCTCCTACGGCTTGCGGGATTGTAACCTCGTTTGGTCTTGGATCTTGCTCTCTTTCTCTCTTAACGCAAAGACAGAGTACCTGTCATCGCTCATAAAAAAGAAGATAGATACTATAACAAGTTATATGATCGTGCACCCTATAAATCAAGAAAAATGTCAAATATGTGCAACTACGTTTGCATAAGTTTGGAAGTTACCTAGAGCTAGAGGAAAACGTGTGTTAACAACAAACACGAGGCAAGGAGCTAGTATAACTCTGTATGCACGGTGCCTTTTCTACTACCACGGCAGAGGACTTTATTCCGAAAATCGAACGGGTCGAACTGAATCGCCGTAAACCAGGGTCAATGTAAATCCAAGTTAATGTTCATCCCGAGAAACTCCACTGAACCGCTATATGATCACTCATCGAAACCTCCAGAGACTTGTGAGCTCAAATTACACAACCAACCATGCAAACTGAGGAAAGTAGCGGTGGCATGTGGCAACACAAACTAGTAAAAATAAGTACTGGTCAAATAACTTTGCACTTTAGTTTTGGGAAAATATTCGTGAAATCGTGAAAACCCTTTCAAAAAACCTATTTAGAAGTTTTAAAAAATTATAAAACTTGACATACGTGCAGAGGACATGGTAGGAAACATGCACACGAAACTTAAGTTTTTAAGTGTTGGACGATACTTGTTGGCCGGGAAGTATAGGCAGTTACAGAGTACTACCAGTGAGTAAGTTGCTTCATTGCTTGCGCAAGGACATGGAAATAATGACAGATGTAAATCTTTCATGTCCCATGAAAGGTAGTGTACGCGTCGTGAAATATTGAACGGCACAAGAATCTTAGCACATTAGGCTTTTAAGAGGCAGCAGAAGATAAGCTTCCATGCATGTATTCGAGTTTAGAAAACTAGTGCTAAGGCAGAAGCTAACTAGAGCTCACTGATGCACGTGTGTTACTGTTGCAATTTTGTCTAGGCTTCGGAGGCACCAGGAATGTTTAGGTTACCAAAGTAGCGAAACGCATCTGTATGCTAGTAAATAGTTGCCATTGTATCGCGCAACATAGACGACAGCTGCCGATCGCTGCTAGTGTCAACCAAGGATGTGGTTGCCGTTTGCGCTCTTGTATATAAACTCATTATTACGGTACGTAGTCAGTGCGGTCTCTGTGATGAAATTTTATTTACTGATTTCAGTTGAATCTGTATTTTATTATAAGCTATTTAAATGGAAAATTTGAATAATTGAAAACGTGAGAGTACAATTTTAGCGCGACTTGAATCATCAAATGGACGCGGACGCAATATCTTCTTTATTAGTAGCATGCAATTTACAGGAGCATTTGAAAGGTAAGTACATACGCCGATACGCACTTCTCAAATATATATGGCCTCATCTGATGATGGCCGCCGTGGTCACCCAGCTCAATACCTTGTGTAGCTGGGCTGTTGCTGAGATGAGAAAGGGAAATGAAATTTTTCATGGTGCAGTCACGACACAAGCTATAGGAACCTTGGTGACAACAAGTGGTAGCTCGAGTTGGTGCCACCTTGATCATCAGTTCGTCAGGACCCGCGTTCGTAAACGCATTCTGAACTAAATCTGAGATGGCACGCAATTGATCATCGCGCGTGCAGTCAATGCTCAGATTACTTCAGCAATCAAGAAAGCCATACATATACAACACCATAGCAGTACGATCTGAAACCCGTGTAGTTATGGCAGTAGAGCAACATATACTATACATATTACATGTCCATCGGTGGGGTTGTTATAGCCTGTGGGTAAAGTGAGACCGATGTGATGCTATCTTCTACGGAAGCATGTGAGAACTGAAAGAATGATGAGATTGGGAGACACAGGGATATACATCCATGCTGAAGTGACCCTCACTGCAAGAAAGAAAGAAGGACTGTCTGCGTGCATGAAGTCATGATCATGGTGTATACTCGTTAGCCATGTCGGCCGCTAGGGTGTGCCATGCCAGACAGTAAACGGCCAAGTGCCACGTTCCATACGACATCCAGCATAATGCATTTTTAAAGTCTTTTGGCAAAGTACTGCTGTCTAGGAAAAATTCTAGCTACTAGATAGTGGCCGGTAGGAATAAGGAAAACGAATTAGATAACCTTGAAGCGATGTGAATCAGGATCATGAAATACACCATAGTGATCCAACGATCGAATTGTCAAAACGATGAACCGTTTATCATGGGGCCAAAAATATATGATAGCCGTGTAAGTGAAATGAACTTTGAATATTTATTAGCAATTCGTTTCATCATTTCGACTGGCTGAATAAAAGATGTTACATACAAAACTAGAGAGAACCCCACGGAAGGAAGGCAAATTAGTTTGCTTGTAAAAGAAAATATATGATTTCTTCTAAAACTATAGGCTTGGAAGACATTCGGATAAATCATGTACTCTAGCTACATATGTTTAGAATATTTCAACTTGCACATGTATATTCTAATCTTCAACTGTGGGAACCTAAAGCTCGCCACAGCGTTTAAGTCTACCGTGTCCAGGTTGCTGGCCGACGCGTGTCTTTTACTCTTCTCTCTCTTCCCCGCACTAGCACCACCGTCCGATGCAAGTCCTGTAAAAAAATTCGATGGTGTCCAGCCATGAATTTCGCAGGTCATGGTTGCTCCACGAGGTTGGCCCCTTCGCCTGCCTCCATCCCCTGCCGCCTCCCTCCATCGAGGTTGTCCAAGCCTGGTTTCAAGATCTGCCTGCCTCCATCCCCTGCCGCCTCCTTCGATGCCTCCTCCCTCCATTGACGGTGTCCAAGTTTGCACCACCCATATCAAACCGGCGGCGAGCAGAGGAGCTGCAGGACGCACATACGGACAAAAATATTGACGGTGCAACTGCCATCCAACAAAGGAAATCGAAGAACAAAACAAAACAAAACAAATCAGAAGTCTAAAATGGACTGAAATCCACATAAAACGTGAGCTGCAAAAGCAAGATGTTTTTCACCCAACCTGTTGATATCATTACCATCCATCCCCTTCCACGGGTCAATGGAAACACAAAAATTATCTGAAACTTCAAAAACTACAAATTGAAAATCGATAGAAGAAAAACAAAAAATTATCTGATTCTAAGCAAATTGAAAATCGATAGAGGAAAAACAAAAAAAAAAGAGGGTAAAGGTTCCTCCCGGAGCAGGACTTTCTTGAGTGTTAGACAATTGTATTCGGTTTACAGTTTCCTTAGCTCTAGCGGTCGTGTCCTTCCTAATCTCCTCTCGGTGTTGTTCTATGAACCGACTAGGATTGATACGGAAGGCTCCCAGGCCCCTGGCCTATATATGTACACCGCTATTGTTTCGATTAATACATCACGTGTGGCATAGTAGCTTGAAAAAGAAGAGAGCGCATGATATCGTTGGTGGTACGAATAATACGCTCAGCCTTGCCGTTCTGAGGCGAGGTGTAAGGGCAGGATAGACGCAGGATGACGCCTTGAGTAAGAAAGAACGTGCGGGCAGTAGAATTATCAAACTCACGGCCATTGTCGCACTGAACTGACTTATCGGAAACGCAAAATGAGTAGAGACAAAAGCAAAAAACTGAGCCAGTGTGGAAAAAGTTTCAGATTTAAGTCGCAATGGAAATGTCCAAAGAAAATGAGAGCAGTCATCAAGAATTACTAAATAATATTTGTAACCTGAGATACTAACAACAGGAGATGTCCAAAGATCACAATGTATTAAATCGAAATTCTTGGTGGCACGAGAATTAGACAGACTAAAAGGAAGACGCACATGACGACCAAGCTGACAAGCATGACGTAAGTGTTCAGGCTCACTTTTATTACATGAAATAGCTGAAGAAGAAACTAAGCGAGCCATGGCTTCATGACCAAGGTGACCAAGATGCCGATGCCATTATTTGGTGGAGATGGAGCCGGCTGCAAGTGCTAAAGGCTGGAACACCGATGACAGAAGGGGGATAAAGCTGCCCGGAACTATTGCACCTGACGATCACGCTCTGGGTTTTGAGAACCTTCACAGAAAAACCGTATGGGTCAAATTCGTGGATGGTGCCCATCCAGATTTCGACTGTCGTCTCAATAAGTCTCTATATGGTTCGAAGCAAGCTCCTCGTGCCTGGTATAGTCGCTTTGCCTCTCACATTTTGTCTCTTGGCTTTGTGGGTGCTAAGTCCGACACGTCGCTGTTTATTTTTCATCGGGGGCATGAGACAGTATACTTGCTTCTCTATGTGGATGATATTGTGCTCACAGCGTCTTCCGAGTCTCTTCTTCGACAAGTCATTACAGCTCTTCAGAAGGAATTCTCCATGAAAGATCTTGGCCCTTTACATCATTTTCTGGCTCTCTCAGTTTCTCGACAGGATGGTGGGTTCTTTTTGTCACAGCGGTAGTATGTTCTTGAGGTCCTTGAGCATGTCAGACTGCAAGCCATGCACAACTCCTGTTGACACTTGTGCCAAGATATCTGCGACGGAAGGTCCTCCAGTCGATGATCTGACCCATTATCGTGGTTTGGCCGGCACACTTCAGTATCTCACGTTTACCAGACCGGATATTTCATATGCTGTTCAGCAAGTGTGCCTTCACATGCATGATCCTCGAGAACCTCACTATATGCTTTGGTGAAGCGTATTCTTCGCTACTTGCACGGTACGTTGGACTATGGTCTTCAGCTTTGTCGTACTACTCTCTCCACTTTGGTCGCCTATTCCGATGCTGACTGGACAGGGTGCCCCCACACTCGTCGCTCTACTTCTGGATATGGTGTGTTTCTTGGAGACAATTTGGTTTCTTGGTCATCCAAGCGTCAGCCCACAGTTTCTCGATCCAGTGCTGAAGCAGAGTATCGTGCAGTTGCCAATGCGGTTGTCGAGACAACGTGGCTTCGTCAGCTACTTATGGAGCTGCATATTCCGATTCAGCGTGCCACTGTCATCTATTTTGACAACATCAGTGCGGTGTATCTCTCGACTAATCCGGTGCAACATCAACGCACTAAACATATCGAGATTGATCTCCACTTTGTCCGTGAGAAGGTGGCTGCCGGTGATGTCAGGGTATTACATGTTCCTACTTCGCTACAGTGTGCTGACATTTTTACCAAAGGACTACTGTCTACAATCTTCAATGACTTTCGGTCCAGCTTGAATGTCCTTTCGTGTGGCTAGTGACGCTCAAACTGCGGGAGGGTGTTAGACAATTGTATTCGGTTTACAGTTTCCTTAGCTCTAGCGGTCGTGTCCTTCCTAATTTCCTCTCGGTGTTGTTCTATGAACCGACTAGGATTGATACGGAAGGCTCCCAGGCCCCTGGCCTATATATGTACACCGCTATTGTTTCGATTAATACATCACGTATTTCATCGTTTAACATTGGGCTCCTCTGTCACCCGGAGCAGAGCATTGCGCCCCGTTTTCCTTCAGATGGAGCTACGGGTGAGCTACAGCTTGTGAGACGCTGCTTGCTGGCTGGTGATTGCCACACGCCCACACCAGATGGAGATGGGTTGGGGTCTTGGGGATAGGAATGGTTCAGATAGAAGAGTATAACCGAGCTAGGTGAAGATGGGAGAGTTAATGCCATGGAAAGGGTAAGGGCAAAGGGCATTTTATGAAGAAGCCCTATAGTATTTTTTGCTTTGTATATACGTTTCCTTTTATGCAATTTACATTTGCATCCCTTCGATTTATGATACACTGGCCATGAACAAAAGAAAATATTTAGGGATATTACTTAGTGAAAATTTTATCCACAAAGATATTTCTCAATGTTTAGCTTGCTTTCTCCAAAATATTGAGCGACAAGAATCAAACCTGGATTGTGCTTCAGTTTCCACTGGTGGGTCATCTGAAGCTTGCTTATCTGATGCTTCTCTGATGAGCGCAGCGAGAGCCCCACTGATTCTAGTATGTCGTAAGATCAAGATGGGCCGTCGGAGCTACAAGTGGGTTGTGTTTGCATAATGAACCCCAATTAGTTATGATGAACTTGTGTATCGATCCTCAACATATATAGGGATATGTAACACAATGTTATTTCAAAAGAAAAGAGGATTTACGCTAGAACTACATCTTGCAAGTTGCAACCCAACAGAATTGAAGGAATTTACCGATGTAGGTTGGGATCTGGAACTGATTGCTTTCATTCGACACCAAATATTAGAGAACACTTTTGGAAGTGAACCGTTCGAAGATTGTACATCTGAAAAAGACAAACCTCTTCCAGCATCAGGGACAAAAGGGGGCTGATTAACAAACACCGTTACATGGAAATAAGCCATACGGTAAAGCAACGTACATAAAAAGGAAACCCATTTGTCTAACAGAACAGGGAAAATGGCAGCTGACAGTTTTGTTTTCGAGTGGACGCTACAGTGCTTAGAAGCTGAATGAGCTGTTTTCTAGAGGCTGAAAATGGCAGCTGAGCGAGCTGTTTTCTAGCGGACGCTACGCTGCTTAGAAGCATTGCTGCTCATGCCTGCGCCGTGACCGTTCGTGCCGTGCTTTGTCAGCTTGCTTACCTGCTTGGCCGCTCCATATATCACCATATGAAAGGAGGCGAAACCTAGCTAGCACAGCCACTCACGCACTGCTAGCACTCAATCAGTCATCACTGGCTGTGCGCGACCAAGGGCGAAACCGAACCTGGTTGTGCTGACGCGTGGACGTGTAACCAAAAGCTAGGAGAGCTAGAGCGAAGCGGCACGGACGTGTCCACCTCGGCAAGGGTCGCGATGGCGTCGTGGTCCTCTGAGGGCGGGAAGGAGCAGATGCTGTTCGACGGCGGCAGCAACAGCATGGAGGCGGACCGGTTCCAGCTGCGTGCGGTGGACGTCGACCTCCGGCGCCTGGAGCCGCCGTCAAGGAGCGCCGTCCAGCTGGTCGCGATGTCGCGTCTGGAGGACGAGTTCCGCCACATGCTGTCCATCACCTGCAGCTCGGGTGACCGGAGGAACTCCGACGCCACCGACACCAGGGACGACGACGATTCCTCCTCAGACGTCGGCAGCTACAGCTCCCAGCGGGAGAAGGACCTCCTCCCCGGGGACGGCCTCCGGCGCCCGAACCTCGTGGCCGACGACGCGTCAGTTACGCCACGTGCTGCTCGACCACGAGCTCGAGGCGCTGGCAGGCCTCCGCTCCATCCGCACGAGGAGGGTTCCTCAGCGTCGTCCTACTACGTCGGCTCCCAGCAGAGCATCGTCTTCTCCGAGGACGCCATCGGTGACCTCCACGGCATCGCCTCCCGCATGGCCGCAGCTGGCTACGGCAGCGAGTGCGTCCAGGCCTACGCCTCCGTCCGCAAGACGGCCGTCGAGTCGGCCCTGCGCCGCGTCGGCGTCGACCAGAAGCTGGTCGGCAGCACCGACGACGTCGTCTCCCGCTGGATCCGCGCAGCACGCGCCGCCGTCCGCGGCGTCTTCGCTAGCGAGCGCCGCCTCTGCTCCCTCATCTTCCACGAATTCCCTCTGTCGAATTCGACCACCGCCGCCGACGCGCCCTTCGCCGAGGCCGTCAAGGGAGCGGCGCAGCAGCTCCTGGGCTTCGCCGAGGCCGTCGTCAGCAGCATCGGGCGCCGGTGCCCCGAGAAGCTGTTCGACACCATCGACATGCACGACGCGCTTGCCGACCTGTTGCCGGACATCTCGGACCTTTTCGCCGCCTCCAAAGCCACCGAGTCCATATACGTGCAGGCTGCCAAGGCCAGGTCGAGCCTGGCCGACGCCGTGCGCGGTATACTCTCCGAGTTCGAGACCGCCGTGCTCCGCGACCCGTCCAAGGTCCCGGTGCCCGGCGGCACCGTCCACCCGCTCACTCGCTACGTCATGAATTACGGGAACCTCATTTCGGACTACAAGGCCAGCCTTTCCGAGCTCATCACTTCGGGGCCACCTTCGTCTTGCTCCCGGATCACCGCCCATCTTGACCATCCTGATCCTGACCTTCCTGATCCTGACCTTCACAGCCAGTTGCCCCTTGCCGCACATCTTGCCTGGATTATTGCTGCTCTTGAACACAACCTTGAGTGCAAGGCGTCACTCTACAAGGATGCGGCACTCTCTCATGTCTTCCTCATGAACAATGTGCGCTACATTGTGCACAAGATAAAGGATTCATCTGAGCTCAGTGGCCTCATTGGGGACGAATATTTGAAGCGACTCACGTGCAAGTTCCGGCAGGCAGCTTTAAGTTACCAGCGATCCGGATGGCCTAAGATCCTGAATTACCTGAGACATGAGGGCCTTCCAATAGGCGGCGGCTTTTCAACAACAGGGATATCCATGCTGGTACTCCGGGAGCGGTTCAAGGGTTTCAGTACCGGATTTCAGGAGGCACATAAGGTCCAGACAGGGTGGTATGTGCCAGACACACAGATGAGGGGAAGAGCTTAGGATCTCAATATCGGAGAAGCTGCTTCTTGCTTACCGGCCCTTCCATGGTAAATACCGGCATCACATCGAAAAAGGAAAGCGCCCAAACCTCTACATCAAGTACACCGTTGACGATCTTGAGGAAGCTATGGCAGATTTCTTTGAGGGAGCACCACCATCCAAACGTAAGGGCCTGTTTGGAAAGGGATTCAAATCCCTAGGATTTAGTACAAAGTTGAACTAAATCATAAAATTTGCAAGAGCATTCCTTCAGGACGCCATGGACGAAGATGGGCTTACAAGGGTCATATATCGATGCTAAGATCAGGAATATATCATAGCTTCTTAATCTGTCAAGAACTCAGAATATACACTTATTTTCTGGAGATATCATAGCTTCTTATGAAAGCCTTACATAATATTTTGTATATTTATACAGTTTATAAAGTGGCACTTAAGACCTTATGCCAACACAGTTCAAAGTCCTTTCATTGGAGAAAGAATGGCTTAAAAGGCCATAGATCATCAGAGGACTATTGCCATTTCCATGTTCGCCGCATCCATGGGACCGGACCATATATGCATTGGATTTACAGTAGGTTCCTGGCATATCCCGTTTGATTAGGATTGGAAAAGAAAACCATTTGGTCGTTCAGGAATATTCTTTGTTAAATTTCTGCACAAATGAATAAAGTACATGAAAGAAACAGAAGAATAACCAAAAAGTGTATGCATGCTCGCGTGCATGGTAGGAATGGACGAGCAACTCATGTTTAGGAAGAGAGAGAACATTGCTTGTGCGTGATGGATATGTGGTGGTGATAAG
The DNA here is from genome assembly GCA_012490785.1 of Eragrostis nindensis. NCBI lineage: Eukaryota > Viridiplantae > Streptophyta > Magnoliopsida > Poales > Poaceae > Eragrostis > Eragrostis nindensis. The sequence goes on along the minus strand of JAAXCT010000471.1, from coordinate 472,749 downwards.
CTGGCAACGCGTCGAGATGGCCAGGAGCATAGCAAGGCGGCTTCATCAGGTTCCCTAGTCACTACAGTCGCTTGGTTTCTAAGAGAGAATAGAATGGTGGTTAATTTTTCATTTTCAATTTTGATGGGAGAACGATCACCTCTCTACCTTTTAGTAGTAGGTACCCTTCATTTTGACCATCAAATTTAAACTACTATTTTCTACTTTGTCTATCCATAGCAAAAAATTATAAGATTAACAATGAAAAATTGATGATAGTATAATAACTATGAAACCAACTATATCATATTATGCAACTCTTTCTATTTAAAATAATTGAAATTTTGTAGATATTGTTAGTCAAAGTTGGGAAACTTTGACTTAGACCAAACCTAAATACTTATATGCCTAGACGGAGGGCGTAATAGGTAACATAGAAAAAGGTACCGAGGTACCTCGCAAGTCCTGCAACACTCATATTTCATAGTAGCTAATTATACCCATGCATACTTATGTATAGAGAGTGGATTTCATGCACGTGGTTCTGGTGCCAACAAGCCAAATGTTCACTACCATGCTAATTGTTCCAATTACGCTAAGGTACACAAGGCAAGCGAGAAGCAATTGAGGCAAGTCATGTTTAACTCCCTTACATAACTCTCGACTCTGGTAGGACCGAACCTATCTTATCTATATACTTATAGAAGATGCCACAACAAAAAGTCATTGATTGCTATTTCTCCGCAACCACGTTGCACCACGTCGCCCTCTAATATATGCACCATCCAATCTCCGAACATCTTCATATCCTGACCGTCCTTCCCCTTCCTGTTCTCCGATGAACTCCACGATCAATGGGGCTGCTCCATCGACAGTCAATGGCTCCTCACCAATGGCGCTGCCCGCCTGCCCCATAAATCATGCCCCCGCAACCTGAGCTTCCTCCCTCTACGATCCTCTTCTTTGCCCCATCAATGGCGTTAAGGTGCAGGGGGTTGGACGCTCCCCCAATCAATTGTAGAAACTGCTGCTGCCGCTACCTCATCAATGGCGGCTCCCCAACCCGAGCTTCCTCCTTCCCCGACCCTCTTATTCACCCTATCACTGACCCTCTTATTCACCCCGTCAATGACGTTAGGGTCATAAGGTGGACGCCCCATGAAAATCCAATCAAGATACCACCAAATTTAATTGCATTTATCCTTCATCAATCACCCATGGCATTTATCATCTGTCGGTCAGCACAGCTATTGCGCCCCTTTTGTTGAGGTATTTTCCCTTCTGTCCATCAAGCATATTACTCTCAATAACTGATCAACAAGCATATTACTCTATTGTCATATTCTTGCTCTACCCACCTCCTTCTTTACTTAGTGATTTACTATTCTCAATAACTGACCAGCGAGAGAGAGGTTTGTGCAATCAACTCTCCCACTAGCAACATAATTTTGGTTGTATAACCGTCATGCAATAATTGCCAGAGAAAAGGCACCTTGCGCACTAGCATGTTCGGAAGTGAATCCCCAGTCTATAAATACTTGAAACAGACTGCATGGTCCATATGAAAAGTTTTCAGCCTCTCTGGTCTTGATTTTCTTGATCAGAGCAAGGTTATCTTCTCTGGCCCTCGGCCTAGCATGCCGTGTCATTGTCTCTCTTTGTGTGTTGACATTTTCTGATTTGTTTTACACTATTTCTTGGTATGCTCAAATGTATGTACAAATGTTCATAGGCATAGATTTTTCAAAGGTTGTTCATTTCATTTTTTATTGGTCTAATTTGAGAAATGAACTTCAGTAACACAATCACAACGTTCTGTTCTTTCTTTTACATATTAGTAAGAAAAATATCAAAGCATGTTATGATCCAAACGTGCGGTTGGGATAGGTTGTTCACTTTAATTTTTTATTGATCTGATTCGAGGAATGAACATCAGTTACACAATCTCAAGACATTCTGTTTTGCTCTTACATATTAGTAAGAAAAGGATCAAAGCATGTCATGCTCCAACACGCAATTGGAATTGGTTGTTCATTTCATTTTTTATTGGTCTGATACGAGGAATGAACATCATATCGGTTACAATCACGGCGTTCTGGTTTTTTTTTTAACAGATTGGTAGGAAAAAGTCAAGGCATGTCATGCTCCAACGTGCAGTTGGAATGTCTAAATGGGATCAACTGATAAATTCTTTGGAGCACTCAGTGAACAATATGTCCACAATTTTTATTTGCACACATGCTTGACAGAATTACCTCCATTCGCGATCAAAAAAAAAAAGAATTACCTCCATTCTCTCAGCGGTTCGCTAATGCTAATTTGGATTTGGACACCCCATGTAAGATTTTGTCTTTTTGTCTCACATTGCAAATTTGTCTTCCCCACATTTCATTTTATATCCTCCTATACAAGTAAGTGACCAACATTCGAATATGTCCTTCACATTGCGTCCCACTTTAGCACATAATACTTAAAAGTGGCTGGGTAGTAGTGATATCAATGTACACCGTTCCATGCTCAACTACAACGTATTTTTTCTTTTTGTCATGTCATTACTTCTCTAGCACCTCTGCTTCGTCTCCTGTAAAATTCAGGACAAGTCTTTATTTTTTTTCAACCAAGTAGACATCTGAGACGATTTCTCTTATATCATAAGATTGAAGTATACTCTTATATTTGCACCTCAAGTTCGTTAAAATTTGTTCTTAAACTCTTGCAGCAACGCGCGGGGTATCACCTAGTATAAACGGTAAGGGCTCCCACCGGCTAAGCAACTTTGGTCAACAACTTTTCAATCCATGTACATACAGCTTTTCAGCGGGTGGTAAACCTTTTCCTTTGAATAGTGTAGAGAAAAGGTGCAAATGTATTGAAAAGGCACTGGCTACCCCCAAAAAATCATTTCCCCAATATTATTTTAGCAGCTTTTCTTGACCTACGGTTGAAAAAAGCAACCCTATGCGTAGCTCTATTAGTGAATAAATTGTGCTCAACCGTCTAACGCATCTCATGACAATTTTTGACACGTGGCATCTAGCTAGGTGGGGGGCACCTGGCCCTATGCGCCAGGAGTATATTCCGTTATGTATATCTCGTTCAACTTCATCTTGAGTCTCTCTCTCTCTCTCTCTCTCTCTCTCTCTCTCTCTCTCTCTCTGTGTGTGTGTGTGTGTGTGTGTGTGTGTGTGTGTGTGTGTGTGTGAACTGACTTCATCTTGATTCTTGACGGGCTTCTATCTGGCCTTGTTGGCTGCCTTCGCAGAAGCACAACGACACAACTGCAAGATGAAGTGCCTCATGTGCTTCCATCACTGCACCTGGCTTGATACATGATACATCTCCAGTATAGATTGCACTTTGGAGTGGCATTGGGTGTCAAAGTCGTTAGATATGAAATTAATATGTTACAACTGAAAATTATTGGTGTAGAAAGCATTTATGTTTATCTATTCTTCGAAGTTTCTTTTCCCCCGAAGGATACACTAGAAACCAGGCAGCGGTTCCAAGCTTGCTAGCTCTCAATTTAATCCATTGAAAACAGGTAGTCTTTCGAAACATAATGTAACTTAGCCGTTTGTGTTTAGATTTCAGTTTTGCCTTTCTCTATGCAGGCATGCCGAACTGATTGGTGTAGAAAGCATTTATGTTTATCTATTCTTCGAAGTTTCTTTTTCCCCGAAGGATACACTAGAAACCAGGCAGCGGTTCCAAGCTTGCTAGCTCTCAATTCAATCCATTGAAAATAGGTAGTCTTTCGAAACATAATGTAACCTAGCTGTTTGTGTTTAGATTTCAGTTATGCCTTTCTCTATATAGGCATGCCGAACTGATGCTTGTCATTATCTTCTAACCAATTAGCTACAAACACAGGAGGAGTACTGTGGCGTCTGTTTTTGTTGCTTCTTGCTTGCAGGCATGCGGTTTGATCCGACAGATGGAATAACATAAACCATTGAGACTAACGTTAAACGGCCGCAGCTGGGAAAGGCCAAACTGTTAGTGAACCCCAGAAGCTCGTCTCGCTACGCAAGCACTCTGCTGGGCATGGCCACACCATAGGCATGCATGAGTTCTCGAGAGAAAAAATACGCGACCCCTGCATATAGCCCATACAACTTGTGAGGCTTTTGTCGTCGGAGGCAACCTGAGTTGTTACAGAGGACTGATGCGAAGAGAAGAAATATTTCCACGCTGACATCATTGCATTAATTACTCCATTATAAAATTTTAAAATGCAATAATTCTCTCATCACAACAATATATTTTATGATAGCAATTTGTGTATACAAAAGTTCTTATACAAATTGATACACATGTATTTGCATAAGTGGCTACTAATATACCAACTGAAGTTGCTACATCTTCTACTTAGTATAATTTTCAAATTATTAGTATGCCTATAACACAAGTTGCTACTATGCTTTCCACACAAGCTGCTATAGCTTTTCAAATTTACAAGGTAACAATTCGTGTTATAAACCTAATAGCAACTTTTGTGATATTATAGTACATGTAAAATAGTTTAGAACATATGCAAGTGGGATCTAGTTTTGTTCATCTCGTCATGTAGAGCACAATGGTGAAAACGGAATATAAAACGGACGTCGTACGCGAGAGTTATGACATTTTAAAGTTTTGGGATGGAGTAATTAGTGGGATGACATCAGCCGAAAGCGACATCCTGCTTTCACGCGCTGGCTGCTGCTTTCTCTGCTTGCTAGCTCTCAATTCAAGCCACTGAAAAGAGGAGGCGGTCTTTCGAAACGTAACGTAACCTAGCTGTTTGTATAGGCCTTTCTCTATATAGGCATTGCCGAACTGATGCTTGTCATTATGGTCTGCCCAGTTAGCTATAAACACAGGAGGAGTACCACGACGTTTGTTTATGTTGCTTGCTGGCCTGTGGCTTGATCCGACTAATGGAAGAGAAGAAATCACTGAGACTAACGTTAAACGGCCGCAACTGAAAAGGGCAACACCGTTAGTGAACTGCAGAAGCTCATCTCGCTACGCAAGTACCTAGCTGGGCATGGCCACACCATGGGCATGCATTAGTTCTCCTAGCTAGCAAGCTACCTCTCGGCGCGAGGCACTACAAATCGGCCGGGCCCGTCATGCGGAATCGGCGGTGTCGACGACGGCTCTTGTTTTGTCTCCAAGTGGCCTCACTTCGTCTCCTTCCCTGTGGTTGCCACAGTGCTCGCGAGTCATCCCACCTGGGCCACTGCTCACAGCTAGTTCAACAGCTGGGTACGAGTCGTGTCGTGTTGCATCTCCGGTCACAGGTGAGTGTTGTCCTGTCCCGACCCGTTCCTTTTCAAACACCGATTCGGCTAGCCCACTTAATTGGTGGGTTGGTACAAATCCCACAGATTATTATTATATCAGAGGTCAAACACACAATTCTTTTGTACAATGGAAATTACAGCTCGCTCGCATGATTTTTTTAGAAAAATGATTATATATACATGTATTAATATTCCATCCTATAAATAATATATATTCTTGTCCCGGCTATAACTCTATTTTACATGAAAGTTCTAGTTGTGTGGCTCTAGGGTGGTTCCATGGTGTTTGATGACACCAATAGGTTTCAGTTATAGACTCCCGTTTTCTGAACCTGTGTGTATGGGAAGTTATGGATCATTTGTTTGATCTTATCCCAAAGTTGAACTTAGTGTTTGTAATAATGAATGACATTTATATATGTATCTATCGATATAACGGCTGGAATTAATATTAATACATATTTCCTATTCGAAAAACACAGCAAAGTAGCACTTGCAGGTGGTCAACACAAGATGAAACCACCATTTAGTGGAAGTGACACCAACAGTTTTATTTGATAGATCCGCGAATTCAAATCATTTTTTTCTCTTCTTTATCATTTGTTAAACAACTCGTTTGGCTCTCCGTCATGGCCAGGGTTGGCTACCATTGCTACATCTCTTTAATTTGTTAACCTAGGCCACATAGCCCTCTGCATGGTTGACAAGGTAAAGTGAGCGAGGGGTAGAAATATCAAGCCAATATTATGATAGAATGACGGCCAAATAGAGCCTCCAAAATAAAGGTCATTTTAGGTCACAGCTTAGCCCGGTCAACTTGTTAATTAATGTTATATGATTCGGTTCTAAGCATTTAAAAAAAAATCAGTTTCGACTAAACTCAGAAACTAAAATAATCAAAGGAATATGAAAATCTGAACCTAAAGAAAATTCTTCTTTATTTAACCTGAAGTTTACCTGAACCCCTCTTTCTTAGAAAATGCATGATATAAAGGGTCAAAACAAAACAAAGCAAATATGTTTATATATCTCAATAAGGAAAATACAGCAATAAGTTGAGTGATAACAAAAGTTTTATCCCCTCAAGAAGGTAGATGATTAAGTACTTAGTCATACAATTAAAACCTTCATAATTGTGATATATAGGAATTTTTTTTTGGTTAGTCATTCAGTGTTTGAGTGCTGAAAACGGAAGAAATATCCGTCAACCAAACTAGCCTTTTTTTTCAAAACCAAAATAGTTCTGATAAACTAAAAAGAGAAAACATTGGCTAAAATCAGTTTTGTTTTTGGGTATTTGTCGCAGCCATAATAATCACAGCTAGCAAGCTGCCCTGCACAATTGCACAGCGTATGAAAAACCCAATTGCATAAGCAATTTTGTATTGTATTGGCTTTATATTAGTTCAAGCTTACCTTTATCATGGTTCTTGTTTTTGTTGCTGCTCTGTCTTCTCCGTGATTGGCATAATTTGATCGAACGTATTCCTACTATAACAAGTTTATATATAGTAAATGCTTTTTTACTATTTTTCTATTACATTTTACATCAAAAGATTACTTGATTTGCAACATTGATCTGTTACTTGTGTGGACCAGAATGTAAATACAAGCGTACAAGCATATATAAAAATGTGTTGATGTTCTTATATAGTGTATCATGTGTTCTTTTCATTTTTTCTTATTAAATTTCACATCCAAAGATTATACGAGTTTACAACTTTGATCTTTTAACTGCATGTAGTTTGTAACAAAATTATTCATTCTCTAATAATAGGAATAGGTAACTTTCTGGTATGGGGAGGCTTTGGGTGAAGTTTCTCGTCATATAGTAATGATAGGCAAATTTTTCTCTCTTTTTGTTAGATTAATCTGATAGCCAAGAGAGTGAACGTGGATATGCTTTTGTAATATTAAGATTAATTATAGATGTGTATACTATTTGATTTCAACCTTTCCAGCATAATCTAACTGAATCTACAATTACGCGCATAGGTGTAGATTCCTTATGCCCAATATGATATGCTTTTTAACACAAACTTGTTGTTGGTCCATCAAACATTAAATCAAATTATATTTATCTATGGAACTTGCAATATATATATCCAATTATTTTGTTGAATGATATTGTTAGTTGCCTACTATTTGCATAATTGATGATTGTTTCTCACTTCCATTTGTTTCGTTTCAAATCACATAGCAGGGGATCACATCACTAAGTACTACATCCTGAACCATACTTGACGATGGCTTCATCTTCACATAGTGCTAAGGGTGAGAAGGTTTCAGACTACTTGCAGGAGATTCAAGGGGGAAGGCTAATACAATCATACGGATGCTTATTGGCCCTTGATGAGATGACATCAAAGGTCATTGCATATAGCAGCAATGCACCCGAAATGCTTACGTCAGATGCATCACATCCAAGCATTACTGGCACTCATGTTCGTTCTCTGTTCGCTGAACCTGGTGCTTCAGAGCTAGAGAAGGCATTAGGCACTGCTAAGGTCTCACTGTTGAATCTTATTATGGTTCAGACAAAAACCTCAAATAAGGCATTCTATGCCTTCCTTCACTCAACAGCCGGTTGTGTGGTTATTGATTTTGAGCCAGTGGTGCCTATAGAGTTTCATGCTATGGCTTCAACTTATACTGATATGCAGCCATTCAGTCTTGCTTTAAAGGCATCCTCCAAACTTCAATCACTACATGGTGCAAGTATCAAAGAGCTATGCAATATTGTTGCTCAGGAACTACTCGAGCTAACGGGTTATGGTCGAGTCATGGTGAATATGTTCCATGAAGATGGTCGTGGCGATATCATTGCTGAGGCCACGAGCCCTGGCCTGGAACCTTATCTAGGCATGCATTATCCTGCCACTGATATCCCTCAAGCTTCTAGGTTTCTTTTCATGATGAACAGAATGCGGATGGTATGTGACAGCCATGCCAAGCTTGTGCAGATTGTTACCGACGGGAAGACCCCCCTTGACATCAGCTTGTGCTCTTCTCTTCTTAGAGCGCCGCATAGTTGTCATTTACAGTACATGAAGAACATGAAGACCACTGCTTCCCTAACCATGGCTGTCATAGTTACGGATAATACAAACGATGAAGCAGACTGTGAAGTTGAATTTGAAGAGTTGACAAAGAAGAACCAGGATAACAAGAGACTATGGGGGCTCATCATATGTCACAATGAGACCCCAAGATATGCTTCTTTCTCGTTGCGGTGTGCTTGCGAGTTCTTAGTGCAAGTGTTTGCTTTGCAAGTACGCAAGGAGCTAGATTCCGAAAAGCATAGACAAGAGAAGAGGACACTGGAGGTGTTGTCTGCACTTTCAGGTGTGCTATTGAGGGAAGCGTCGTCTCCCAGTAGCATAATAACTGGTAACCCAAATATCATGGGCCTGGTTAAGTGTGACGGTGCTGCTATTTTGCATGGGGATAAGGTATGGCGACTACATGTTGCTCCTACAGAGGTTGAGATTCATATGATCGTCAAGTGGTTACTGGACATTCATAGGGATTCCGGTGTCATGAGCACAGAGAGTCTCTACGACGCTGGGTACCCCAGAGCGCTAGTTCTTGACCATCATGCGGTGATATGCGGAATGGCCGCCACCATCGTCACCTCAAATTATATTGTTTTATGGTTCAGGTCGCATAATACAGCTATGCCAACTGCCACATGGGGAGGTGCAAAATACGGTCATTCAGATGAGGGTAAAACTGAGGCGATGGGGCCTAGGTCATCCTTCAAGCCGCTACTTTTCTTTGAGATTGAGAAGATGACGAAGAGCCTGCCATGGAAGGACTACGAGATGGATGGTATTCACGCATTGCGGGTTGTTCTCAAAGAAACTCAGATTACGATGGCAAAAGAGAAAGAAGAGAAACCCAGAACGTCGTGACACTTGCCACTTCTGCCAGGACGGAGTCATCACAACCAGCTAGGGCAGTGATCAACTGATTCAGGACGACACATTATGCTGATCCTAGTGGAATATGCCCATGCTTGCAGAGCCAGTAAACTATATTATTTCTGCAGGCTCTAGAAAAATACTGTTATATATATTATTATTACATGACAATATCAAATATTTGATTGTACTTTTTTGTTGTTCATAAGTGCTGCCTCTGCATTGTTGCCTCAATCTGATGTGTTACTTCTATTGTGTTAGTACCTGCCAAGTGTGATCAATTTGATCAATTCGTGACATATGCCAACAATTTGATCAAATTGATCACACATTTGGCTTCTGAATCTCCCGAAGCATCCATTTTGATGGTCACGCGAACTTATCCTGCGGGGCCTGTGCGCCGCCGCCGCTCGCCCTACGCGCCGCCGACCGTTCTACGGCGAGTTCCTGCGCGCGGCCAAGGCCGTGTGGATGCTGCATCTGCTCTCGTCAAGCTCGGCGGCCCGACGAGCTGGAAGGCGCTGGCCACGATGGCTTCGTTGTCGCCTCCGTCGTCCTCCGCGCCGGCGAAGCGGCCGCGGGCCAGGTAGGCGCAGCAGGCGGTGCCGGCGTGCTCGGTGGAGGGGTGCGCAGGCCCCGCGGGGCGGCACGGCGCTGGTGCAGGGCGCGCGACGACGGCGACGACGCCGGCCGCTTCCCACGCTCACCTCCCGGCGCGCGGTGAAATGCATTCGAGGAGAGAGGGTACTCATCTTTGCGCCCCCTCTCTCCTCGAACGTAGTTTGCGTGCGGTGTTTGCATCCGCTGTTGGAGGAGGTTTCGGTGACGCACAGTGATCCGCGAGAGCATAGATGCGTTTGCCTCTCCCTTTGCCTCGGCTGTTGGAGTCAGTCTTAGAGATGCACACTACCTCCTCTTGATACACACCACATAATCCTTCTATTTTACTTGGAGATGCAAGAACTATAATTGTTTGATACCTTAGGGGACGCGCGCGCGCGCACATTCGTCGAAATAGAAAATCTTTTAACCAAAATTTTGAGCTAGAACGAACTTCTTCTATTGATATATATACATCTGAAACTGTTTGACTTCTTACAATTTTGAAACTAGTTTAGACTTGAATTCTTTATTTAATTTAATTTGACTTGTTGTTTGACTCTAGTTAAAGAAGCAAGATGCACGGAGTGAGGTTCGAAGGAATGGTTGACGGAGTGTTGTGAGGATCCCATTGCTAGTTGGCATCCTCACGGGCACTCTCGAATTATATCTATGGTTCCTCAAAATCTTTTTTTTTGAGAATGTGCGGAGCACGCATTTTATTAAGAAGAGAAAAAAAGCTCACAACGTGGTCAGAACCTAGTCCCCTAAGGGACCTGGCCAAAATCTTACCACGAAGTAGAGTTAAGTTACAACAACAACAACAACAAAAGAACGGCCAACACGACCAGTAAACCAAGAAGAGGTGGGAACAAGCTCCCAAAAGAAAGAAACTAGTAAGAGAAAGCAAAAGGAACGCTAAGTCTGTCTTGGGTAGAGGAGCTTCCGCAGCTTGGAGAACCCTGTAGCCGCTCAAAGGTGGACCTCGTCGATGATCTCTTGCGCCAACGCTACTGGTTGGAGGGCTTGGAATTCAAGGACCCTATTATTCCGTTCCTTCCAAAGCCTCCATGCGACCAAGATTAACAGGACCGTCAGCCGTCCACTTCCAGCAAAAAAATGGTCCGGGTTATTTGTGAGGGCAACCTCTTTTATGCGACCCGAGCCACCAATCGACAAAAGCGACTAGGTTAAGTGAAACAGGTTGGAAACTCGAACCAGGTTCCTTGTAAGTCACGGCTTCGGGTGGGAAGAATCCTCAACGGAGACCCCTTGATCACCCCCACCGCTCGTTACTTAGAACAACAATGATTAGGTAATCCATTGCTAGCATAGAAATCAATAAACAACAGAGGGGAGAGAAGGGAGAGGGGAGGCGAGTCAAACAAGCCGATTTGGCCAGCAGAGAGGTGCTCTTGGCAACACGACCAAGAGGGGAGCGAAGGGAGAGAGGAGGCGAGCCAAGCACGCTGATTCGGCCAGCGGAGAGGTGCTATGGGTATCACGACCAAGAGGGGAGCGAATGTAGAGGGGAGGTGAGAAATGTCCGAGGCTAACCCCTTAAAGATGCGCCGTTCGTGATAAGCTTATCCGAGAAGCTTATCCGGGCATCGGTAGCCTCAACCACGGTTCAAGCACCGGCTCACGACAGAACTTGATATTTCTTTTTATGGCATGGGACCAGATTTCGAAGTCGACCACGACCAAGCGACGACGATCACGAGTTCCGCGTCCAGGCGGCGGCGACCACGACCAAGTGACGGCGGCCACGAGTTCCGCATCCAGTCCACGACAACCACTACCAAGCAACAACGACCACGAGTTCCGCGTCCAGGCGACAGCGACCACGACCAAGCGACGCCGACCACGAGTTTCGCGTCCAGGCGGCGACGACCACGACCAAGCGACAACGACCATGACCAAGCGACAACAACTACGAGTTTCGCGTCCAGGCGGCGGCGACCACGACCAAGCGACGGCGACCACGAATTTCGCATCCAGGCGACGGCGACCACGACCGAGCAACGACGACCACGAGTTCCGCGTCCAGGTGACGGCGACCACGACCAAGCCACGACGACCACGAGTTTTGCGTCCAGGCGGCGACGACCACGACCAAGCGACAGCGACCATGACCAGGTGACCACAACCACGAGTTCTGCGTCCAGGTAGCGGCGACCGCGACCAAGCAACAGCGACCACAAGTTTCGCATCCAGACGGCAGCTACCATGACCACACGAATCCGACGTTCCGCCCTAGAGGCGGTGGCGACCACGACCACATCAATTTGGCCGGCGAAGAGGAGCTCGAGGCATCACAAACAAGAAGACAGAGGGGAGGCATGGAAGGGCCGAGGAGATTCTGACGGCGGCGACTACGACCAAGCGACGACGGCCACGACCACTATCAGGCGACTGCGACAGCGACCAAGCGACGACGACCACAACCATGAAATTCCACGTCCAAGTAGCTGCGACCACGACCATGAGATCCGGCACTCTGCCCCGGCGACTGCTACGAAAGGGGAGGGAAGGGCGGCAGCAAGGGTTTCCGTCCACTTTCCCCTTCGAATTCGAGTTGGGAGGGGACCCAATAGTTCTATATGCCGCCATGAGAGGTTCACATACGGCGACGACCACCAGAACACAACCACGGACGGATCACGGTCGGCAGCGATGAGATTTAGTCAGCCGCCAAAGTACGAAACGGCACTACATCCATCCACATAGCGACCAAAACTAACGACCATGGCCTGAGGGTATCTTGAAGCCATCCCTTCTGCCACCGGTCTCCCCCAGCGTTGCCATCTGCAGCCGGACCTCGTGGCACTTGGGGGGGAGAGGGCATGGACAAGAGCCCATTTCTCGACCGCCGGCGACGACCAAACCTGCAGCAGGAACTCATCCTCTGGGGTCCGACGTGCCGTGGCTCCAGCCGTCCAGGAGGGATGCGGCCAGATCTGACCTTCCACCATCGGGAATCTGCCCCTATCGCGAGGATCCAAGGCTAAATCAACCACACGACCCAGAAAAAACCAGACGACCAAGATCCACGCCGCCCCTTCCGCCTCAAGGTTGAGCTCGCCGTGGATTCGCCTCAACCCTGGCCTCAAGGCCGCGCCGAGGAAGAGGGCCGTCGCGCCGCCTGCGCGAGATCCGCGCCGAGGAAGATGGGAGGGGCGCTGCCTGCGCGAGATCCACGCCAAGGAGGAGGGGCGCACGCCGCCTGCGCGAGATCCGGCGGGGAAGCAACAGCGAGGCAGCTGCCGCATCCTCGCGCGGGTGCTTCGCACCGCGGATCTGCGTCGTCCCCCTCTGCCTCGAGGTCGAGCTCGCCGTGGATTCGCCTCAACCCTGGCCTCAAGGCCACGCCGAGGAAGAGGGCCGTCGCGCCGCCTGCGCGAGATCCGCGCCGAGGAAGATGGGAGGGGCACCGCCTGCGCGAGATCCACGCCAAGGAGGAGGGGCGCACGCCGCCTGCGCGAGATCCGGTGGGGAAGCAACAGCGAGGCGGCTGCCGCATCCTCGCGTGGGCGCTTCGCACGGACTTTTTGCGCCGGGACTGTGGGCGTCATGCTTCGATTCGAGGAGGTCGGTGGCGGGGAAGGCAGCAGGGACGGCGCACCGGTGCTGCTGCCTGGCCGTCGACCGCGACAGCCTATGACAAGCTGTGGTGCTTGGGCCGCGGGCAAGGGCGGCAGCAGGGGCGGCGGCGGCGGCCAGGGAACCCTAGTGTCGCGATGGCTCCGTGCAGCCCGCTCCTCAAAATCTCTCACCCAGACCTTCCACCACCATCCTAATTGCGCTCATGAGCGCGCGCGCCCACACACAAACAGAGAGGGAACCTCCTCGCGCACCTCGCTGACCCCAGACACTGCACTACTATTTTGAAACACAGTACATACGCATACACTTATAAACACGCACGAGTACTCATCCCTATGAACACACGCACGCCACCCCTAACCTTATGAGCTCCTCCGAAAGACTGAGCTGGCTAGTGTTGAGATTCCACGAAGTCATCATGGGTGCCTCGTTGTTGACGGGGACGTCGCTTCCACTGAAAGAGTAAATAGCCGTAAATGCGCAATACCCGTGCCAGTCTTGGACTTAAACCCGAGTGAATTGGTTCTATCACTTGCATCTTTGGTGAACATGAAATGATCCAGGTCAAGATCGTATCCGGAAGCGTATGAGCAATCCCTATACTTAACTTCACACGTTTGAGAGATGGAAACCGTTACTTTCTTTTTCATTGTAATATAGGGTGCCCTACTTTTTTGTGAAACATAGTGCAGACACATTCACAAACATGCACAAATACTCACCCTTATAAACACACGCACGCAACCCCTACCCGGGCCTTATGAGCGCCTTCGAAAAACAAGACCGGCTAATCTTGAGATTCACGAAGTCACCGCGGGCACCTTGCTGTCGACGGGGACGTTGCCTCCCACTGAAAGAACAAATAGTTGTAAAGGTGCAACACCCATGCCAAGTCTGGGACTTGAACCCGAACCGAGCTGATCTCGCTCTGCAACTAAGGCCCTATCCGGCAAGCTTAAATTTCTCGTAAGCTATGTCAACACTAGGATTAGTAACAATTTATCTATATACTATTTTAAAAATCAGAGTTGGTGGTGATTATCAACTATTACTTATATGTATTCTCAAAAAAAAAAAACTATTACTTATATGTCACTAGTACCAATGCACGTGCGTCACGCACGTGATCGAAAAGATACATCACTTGGCAGGAACATTAGAATTTTGTGCAACTTTATAACTTATTTCTTTAATTTGTTTGGAAAGAACCACCTAGAGCGATCACAAGTTACACTATATTTTAGCATGAACCTAACACTCACCATGCATATAAGATGTCAAAATATGGTCTTAACGATAAGTAATGTGTAAAAGTGCTAGCAAAAAAATTACACATGACTTCATTGCTTCACAAGAAAACAAATTTAAAAGTGTAATAACCCAGTCTTCACTTTTTTTTGTCCTCTTAGTCTTACACAATGGGATGGAGACGAACATCTCAAGCTAAATTTCTAGCCGATAGTTTCTGACTCAATGCATGAACCACACAGCTGTTGTTTGGAAACTTTAACTATATCAACCGTATCCATTGCTGTAAATATGATTGATTACCATTCTCCCATCATCTGAGCATGCTTGATGAAGACATCGACCATTGATGTAAAAGCGGCAATAAAGAATATTGATTTAAAACGTTTTAACGGTAGTGCTGCTACAAACAGTTTTAGGATCCTATTTTTTTCACATTAAACTAAAACTAACAGGGCAAGAAAATACCAGTTTCTGCTCTCGATCTCCTAGAAAGCGCCATCCTTGTCTCCTTGATCTCCTTGTACATGAACAAGTAAGAGAGGAGCTCGTCGCTTGCAACAACATACCAAGCACATCACTTGGTATGTCGCTCTTTTTTTTCCACATTAAACTAAAAAACTATTACTTATATGTCATATATGCGTGTGAATGCAATGTGTTGGACTTTATATGTACTATATATTATATCTGATTTGAAATTTTACAATTTATTTTGATTCTCACATGAATGTAATATAGGAGGACCAGCCTCCTTTTCTCTCGAAGCCTTCCTGCTACAGTTGAGAGGCGGAGAAAAAATCGTCACAGTCGCCGCCGGCGGAGGCGGCGGTCTCTTCCGCCTCCGATGGTCCTCGGGGCATCGTGAGGGGTTGGAGACTGCGGTCCTCTCGCCGGCTGGTAGGGTAGGTCCTAGTTTAGGTTTTCCTTTGTCTACGGTTAGGGTTTCGGCCGACATCGGTGTGGCGCCGGTGGCGATGTCCAGTCCGAATAAGTCCTTCCGAGCTCGGCCGCGCCCCGCTGGCGCTCAGCTCCGGCGCCGGTGGCGAGCTCATGGAGGTGGGGCTCCTGGTGTGGAGTCCCTGTTCAGGAGTCATCGGCGGGCTTCTTTTCGTTTCGGCTGCTGGCGAGGCGTGATGATGGCCGGCCTTTTGGTTTCAAGGAGAAAGAGGAAGCTGTGGGTTCCGCGGCAAGGAGGAGGATGGATCGAGCTTGGTTCACCCACGACAGCAGCCGCAGTTGTCGGCGAGCTCCGATCTATGGCCAGGAGATCTTGGGGCGCGGCCCCGGCCGATGGGCGTTCAGCGACGGCTCATCTCGTCCGCAGTGTCTTCTTCGGCTCTGCAAAAGCCTTCGTGCGATGGAGTTCTCTCTGGCTTCAGGTAGACGGCGGTCGGATTTGGTGCCTTCCGGCGACGGGCGGAGGCGGCGGATGCGGGCGTCCTCGGTGTGCAAAAGGACTAGGGGTCTTTCTATGTTTTATCTTCTTCTAAGGTCCTTTGTGCAAGTAGAAAAGGACAACTGTCCTCTGTATCTTGTGGCGTACCTGTTTTTCTATGGGTCCTTGTTTGTTTTCCTTATCGTTTAATACAGGTATGGTTGATAAAAAAAAGAATTTAATATAGGACAATTACTTGCTTTCGTGTGATGTGGCAGTGCAGGAGCATTTCACTAGTTAAGCAAATTCTGAGAATGAACTAGAAGACAACAATAAGCAGAAGCTTCTTTTTACCAACTTTTCAAATAAGCTTTTTTTTTTTGCATCTTCGAGTGGGCGTTTTGGCTGGAAGGGTCTCGGCCGCACGCCGGTGCCTTCGCGGCGACGCATTATGCGCACGCCGTGAAGAAAATCTTCAAGTTGGACGGGAAGGACGTCGTCGGGTCCATGGGAGTCATCTCCTTCGTCCCCCGCCCCGAAGCTGTCGTTCCGGCGAAGGCGTACAGGGCGCACTGGGGGCGTTGGACGACCGGGTGGTTTTACTACCGCGTGGAGGATGAGTGCCCTCTCCGGTCGACCATGTCGGAGGTGCTGTTCCACCGGTACCTGACGGTGCAGTTGGACGGCACCGGCGCGTCCCGGGTGAAGTTGATGGCAACCGTGGCGCGGAAACTCTCGATGCGCGACCTATGTGAGGAGTTTGTTGCGGCGGGGGTATGGCCCTTGCTCCGTGACTGGGAGCGGAAATTCGTTGTGGAAGTTCCTGGCGCAGAACCGGAGGTCCACCTGAAACCCGAGAGTTTTGCAGGTGCGTTTGTTTCGGTGAGCTCTTCCGTTCGGTTGTTTATCATAGTTTGACGTTGTGGTGTGTCCAGCTCTGACGCTGCAGGAGGTGGAGGACGGTGCCGCTGAAATTCTCGGCCCCTTCCTTCCGGACGAGGCTTCGCGTCGTGCGAAACTTGTTGGGGGTCCCCGCATCAATCGGGTGCTCTCCACCAAGTATCCTGAGGTCGAGCTGCCGGAGCGGGAGGTGGTCGCAGCTGCCGGCGGCGAGGGAGAAGATGAGGAGGCCGAGAGTGAGGCTCCCTTGACTCCGGAGACTATTCTCCCGGCTGGCTTCAAACGCGCTGCCGGGGATACCAGCAGGCCGGGGCCGAAGAGGCCTCGGCCCACCGAAACGAGTGTCGAAAGGTCGACTTCCCGAGCCGGGGCTTCGGCTGTCGAAGGGGACTTGGCAGCCCCTCCATCGTCGGGGTACGGCACCGGCTTGGAGGAATTGACCGACGACGCTGCCCGAGTGGCAATTGCCGCTGCGACGGCTCCGCGCGTGGCCAAGAAGGTGGTGAATCTCGATTCCGACGATGAAGATGCCGGGATTTTTGGGATGCCTTCCTTTGCGGCTGACGTCGAGGGAACGATGGAGCCGGTCCTTCAGTCTCCCGGTATCGTTTTCTCTTCCCATCACTCTTGCTTTGCTGGTTGTGGAAGTCCCACTAACTCTGTTGCTCCAGCGGAAGGCGCTCGCGTTGAGAAGGAGGTCTCCGAGGAAGAGCCTTCCGGAGGAAAGGGGGGCGGCCGACCCGGAGCCCAGACATGGTCGGGGAAAGGGCTACTTCGGGAGGTTGCCCATCGAGGAGGCCGGAGCTGCGAAGGGGTCGGAGGCCCGTCTCGATTGGAGCGACTTCGTGGATCGTTCGGAGGCCGCCGAAGTCCTTCGTGGGGTCTATGACTTCAATGGGCTCGGTAAGCTGGAGGAGGCCATGGAAGAAGTTGCTCCGGAGGATGCTGCAACGGCTCTCTCCGGACTGGCGATCAAGGTTGGTACTCCTTGTGTTTTGCTTCAATTTACTTGCTGTAACTGACTTGCTTTGCTTTTTCGTCAGGCGGCGATGCTTGCTCGACATCTGCAGGCGTCGCTCGAGGGATTTGACCTTGCGCGCCTCCGGGCGCGTGTCGAAGTCGCGGAGGGAGCTGCCGAAGCCGCACAGAAGGCCCGGGAGGTGGCGGAGAAGGGTCGTGATGCTCTTGCCTCGAGCTAGAGAAGGCCTTGGCGGCGGGAAAGGCTTCTGCCGATGCCCTGACGTCTACGAAGGAGGTCTCCAAGAAGGCCTGGAAAGAGCCGGAGAGTTTAAAGATCTCCTTCGAGTCGTTGACCCGCGCGAAGGAGGCCACTGAGAAGGAGTTGTCGGAAACTCAGGCGCTGTTGAACGCGGCCAAGACGCAGAGGGAGGAAGATGCTGCTGCGGCATGGCAGGCACTTGGCGATTTCAACAGCCTGCTGGAAGGATTGGGCGTCGAGGTGCAGCCGATCAAGCATACCGCCGATGACCTCGGAGGGAGCATCGGGCGCCTTGTGCGCTCCGTGAAGTTGGCGTCTCGGGCCATGAAGTCTTTTGGCACTTTCTGCGCCGAGACCGCCTGGACTGCTGCCTTCGGTTCCCTTGTGCATGTGGGCTGCACTCACCTTCCCGCTGCTGCTTCTGCTTCGGCGCAGCTAGCGGAGATGGCGGCTGGAGATGGGGGCCGGTTTCGTGAGCTGGCCTCGAGGGTGCGGAGCTTCGGGAACCAACTCGGGCAACACTTCTGGTTGGTGGTGGGGGAGAAACTGGCTCGCCAGTCTGCTCTCACCGCTGCAGCGTCCCGGAAGTCGAAGCCCGGAAGCAGCACCTCAGCTCCCGCGCCGCCTCCGGCTGCCGCATCCTCCGTGATGACGCCTCCGTCGGGCGAGATCCCTGCCGGGGCCGGCAGCGCCAGCACCTTGGTGTGTAGCGGGGGTGGAGGCTCGGGGACGGCCCAGGGCAACGTCACGGAAGTTGACTCTTCGGCCCAGCCTCCTCCCCAGGTGTGAGTTTTTCGCAGGCTTCATGCCATGCTTCTTTTGGTGTACTTAGCTTGTACTAGGTGCCCTTCGGGCTGTTTAAATGGACTTGTTCTTCTTCGTGATGTTTATACGCTTCCACTGCGACTTATAGGTTTCGAGCGAGGCCGAAGGCAATCACGCCTTAGTATGCCTTGACGTTATTCCGGAGAGCATCCTTATTCCGGCCGGGAGTCCTTCCGCTCCGGGGGGTCGACCCTACTACGTGAAAGGCACGCAGTGGCGCCGTTGGCTCCGGCGCAACCAGGGGGATCCTTCGAGGACTTCGTTCGGGATTTGCGCCTCCGAAACTCACAGTTGATGTCGCAGGTACCGAGAGTCCCTTCCGAAGCCTTGCTTCAACGGCGGATTCGTCGCGAAGTGCGTTGTTTGGACTTAGCGCTGAATCCTCCTCTTCTTATGGCTCCGAAGGCAGAGGTGGTTGACGTGTCGAGCGATGACGAAGATGCCGCCGCCGAGGTGGACTTGGAGCAGTTGCAGGCTGATGTTGCGTCTGCGTCGACTCTGGCAGACTTCGCTTCGCTCCGACGCACCCTGGCGCGAGCCCGGGAAGAGATAGCTAAGGCCGAGGCATCGTTAGGGATGCGCTCCGGTAGTGGGCTGTAGGGTGGGCCTTCGGGCCCTGTGTCGAGGTGCCGATTGATTGGTATTGTAACCAGTGTCGAGCTGTTCAGCTCGACGTATGTTCAATTGGAGGCTCTTTCGAGCGTATTATTTGTCTCATAATATAATTGACGTCATCCCATGCTCTCTTGTCGGAGGGGAACGAGAATTTGTTGAAGTCGAGGGTGGCCTCGAAGGGATTCCATTGCTCTACTTTCGGCGAGGAAGTGAGCTCGTTTCGAGCGTCGTCCCCCCTTTGCTCGTCGGGAGTGGGATGAAAATTTGTTGAAGTCGGGGGTAGCCTCGAAGGGACTCTGTCGCTCTACTTTCGGCGAGGAAGTGAGCTCGTTTCGGGCGTCGTCCCCCCCCTTTGCTCGTCGGGAGTGGAACGAAAATTTGCAAGTCGAGGGTAGCCTCGAAGGGACTCCGTTGCTCTACTTTCGGCGAGGAAGTGAGCTCGTTTCGAGCGTCGTCCCCCCTTTGCTCGTCGGGAGTGGAACGAAAATTTGCAAGTCGAGGGTAGCCTTGAAGGGACTCCGTCGCTCTACTTTCAGCGAGGAAGTGAGCTCGTTTCGAGCGTCGTCCCCCCTTTACTCGTCGAGAGTGGAACGAAAATTTGCAAGTCGAGCGTAGCCTCGAAGGGACTCCGTCGCTCTACTTTCGGCGAGGTAGTGAGCTCGTTTCGAGCGTCGTCCCCCCCTTTGCTCGTCGGGAGTGGAACGAAAATTTTGTTAAGTCGGGGGCGTCCCCCTTTGACTTAGTTTAGTTTCGTGCACGTTTTGCAGGGTCTTTAACGAATGCCCCGCCTTCGACTATTACTGATGGGAGCTCCGATTTGTTGTGTCGGCATCGATTTCCTCTTAAGGTTCGGAATCTAGGTCTTATGTGTGCCTAGCTTCAGCCTATTCCGGAGTTCACCTCCGGCTCCCAGCTGGATTTCCGTGTAGTTGGGCACCGAAAGAAGATTTCTCATTTCGTTCATCGGTACCGGTTACATGGCCCCTTGGGGAATGCAGCTAAGGGGATCATCGTCACCCTGCTGCCGAAAGGAAGAAGAACACACTGAAAGAAGATACAGGTAACTTGTAGCACGCAGGCTACGCGGCTCGGAGGGCATCAGAGTTCCATGTTCTCGGGAGTGGTGTTCCGTCGAGCTCCATCAGATGAAATGCCCCCAGGCGAATTGAGTTGTAGATGATGAAGGGCCCTTCCCACTTGCTGTTGAGCTTGCCGACAGATGTCGGGTGGATATTTTGCTTGAGGACAAGGTCGCCTGGGACGAAGTGTCGGGGTTGACCTTTTGGTTGTACAAGTTCTCCACCGAAGCCATGTATCGCTTCAAGTTGGCGACTGCTTGGAGTCTTGTTTCTTCGAGGAGGTCCTTGGACACGTCTTCATCGTTGGCAAGCGGCGAAGTAGTACGAAGTGAGCCGTTCTGCACTTCCTCCGGGGTGACTGCTTCAGCTCCGAACAGGAGGCGGAAGGGCGAGAACCCCGTTGGCCTGGACTTAGTCGTGAGAAGCGACCACAACAAATTGGGTAGTTGTTCGGCCCATTTCCCCTTCGGCAGGCCAAGGAGGCATTTCTTGATGCCGTCGAAGACAGTGCCATTGGCTTTCTCCACCGCTCTGTTGGCTCTCGGGTGGGTGACGGAGACGAAGCACTCCCGGACGCCGATGGAGAGGCAGTATTCTTTGAAGAGATGGGACTCGAATTGGGAGCCATTGTCCACGGTGATGTACATCGGTACGCCGAAGTGGCAGACGATGTTTTTCCAGAAGAATTTACGAACCGAGCGCGCCGTGATGTTAGCGAGGGGCTCGGCTTCGATCCACTTGGAGAAGTACTCATACCCCACCACCGCCCACTTGAGGTTGCCGGGAGCGGTGGGAAGGGGGCCGACGATGTCGATGCCCCATCGGGCGAGAGGCCAGACCGGAGGGATTTGCTGGAGCGGGGTAACTGGGCGATGCGATTGTCTTCCCATCCACTGGCAGCTGGGACAGGTGTAAGGATCGTGTGACCGAGAGGGGGGGGGGGGGGGGTGAATCGGTGCACTCTAGAATCTATTTAGAAACACTTACACCCAAGCAACTCCTAGCGAGTGGTTCTCGTAACAAGGTAAAGCACACTAAGGAGTATCCTTAACCTATATAGCTAGTGCATATAGATAACACAATCACACCACACTAGCAACCTAGCACAAGATAGATAGATAGCGGAAGACTTAAGCTAGGCAAGGCAAGGTAACAAGGTAACTAGAGACAAGGCAACCAAGATACTGTTGGCAGTCCTAAGGCCTAACAGAAATTAATCCGCAAGCGTACGGATACCGGTGTAGCTTTCACCACAAGGAGTATTCCTAGGGTATCGAATCCACAGGGAACGAACAGTGTACTAATAACTCTATCCTAGATCAATTATCCGATCAAGGTGGCACAGGGGAGCAAGAGCGCAACAATAAATAAAAAGGTCTTCTGGCCAGGTAATCTAATGTCAAGGAGCTATGCAGCTGGGCAACTTGGTATGGTCCTTTCTCTATTATCCATTTCGGGGCACAAACGTGCCAAAGCAGCAACCCGAGAATTAGGTTCAACTACTTTGGGAATCCGCCTGCTATTGAAAGCCCTACAGACATGAACCCGGACGTGGTGGATTACAGAGACCGGTACGCCTGTCACACGTACTCGCGGCTACCATCCTCCGTGGGGTTAAGAGCAAATCAGGGATAACTCCAGGTCTAAACACCACGTTTACACCTAGCGTCACAACTAGCGAGGACTCCAAATAAGCTAGTCTATGCAATAAATAAATAAATATTTAAAGCATACCTGAAACCCATAAATAAATAGAGAAGAATACCATACTTTATTGCCCGACCGATAATCTCCTTACATGTTACCCGGCCTGGAAGACTCGAACGACTACTCCCAGGCGAGGAGCATACCCGAGGCGTCGAAGAAGTAGAGTCCCGGCATTCCGGGACTACTCACTCTCCTAGCCTCTCACTCACTCACTCACTACCAGCAGCGCTTCGCTACTCACTAATGACTAACTCAAGTGTATCTCCAGGTGCGAGTTGCTCTGAAGCTAGCCGGGGGTATTTATAAGGTCCTCATGTCGGTGGGAGCACCCTGGCCGAAGATGGAGTGGCGGTGGCGCAAAGGTAGGCCGGCCGGCCTAGTGGGGTGGCCGGCCGGCCATTGATAATGGCGGTTCGCCACCGTCTTTTGCGTGGACGTCTCAGATTCGCTCCTGATGACGGTTCGGGGGTCGGCTACTTGATGGGGGCGGCAGAATTGGAGTGGCCTTCAAGTTTAGGCCCACAAGCCCATGTTCTAGAATGTCGGTTGTCTCTTGTTGGGTTAGGCCTTGAATTCCACGTGGGGGAGCAGCAAAAGGCCTCTGGAAGGAAGATTGATCCCATCGGGAGCCTGAGTAGGCCGGCCGGCCTATGATTGGGCCGGCCGGTGGGCTTTGGCCCCCTTTTCCTCTAATTTTTCTCCATATTGCTCCCTGCATTCAAATACTCCAACAAAACTTGTGGAGAGCCATTAGCAATAAAGAATGTTCGTTTTTCCTTGTTTAATGGCTTTTATTGAATGGTGTTGGCGGTAAAATTTTAGTGATAAGCACCGCCAACATCCCCCCCAGACTTAGATCTTTGCTCGTCCCGAGCAAAAAAAGATTGAACCAAAGAAAAAGACACCATCAAGGTGATAAGACAAAGATATCTCAACAATTTTCTCAGGCTCTGGAAGTGGCTAAAACTCATTGTCTTGAGAAGTTGAAAGGTTGAATAGCGAAAAAATCAAAGACCCTTCCCAATCCCAAGATCCCTCGGGTTTCCAAACTCTTCCCTTCTCCCGTCATATCACAAAAATTCTCAAATTCTGAGTCACTCGGAGTGGTGGAAAAACCTGTCCTCCCTCAAAAAGATGCTTTCCTTATTTTTTTGATATGGCTTATATCTGGAGTTCGGTAAGGAGAGCATAATCTTTTGCAGGTATTGTAAAATTAAGGAAGAATTCTAGAAAGTGCGTTGCACATCCTCATAACTCAGTCAAGAAAAAGATGATGCATATGGTAGCGACATGATGACTCACACTTTATGGCATAACTCTTCTTTATGCTTTGCCCAAAATAAATAAAGTAGCCATTCTGCCTCTTCTCTTTTTTTTTTTAGAGGGGGAACTCTCTCTCTCTCTCTTCTTTTTTTTTTCTTTTTTTAGAAGAGAGGTTCCCATGATACTTGAGGCAAAGAAGGGCTCCTTTTCATCTTTGATTATGGGGCAATGAGCATACAGATAGAAATTCTTTTGATGGACTTGATCAGGGAATGTTTTATGCCATAAAGTGGAGGGGACGCTTGCATATGGATATGATGTATGACTGAGGTTCTGAGGAGTGCATGCAACTTTGGAGAATTAAGCCTTAATCAAACTTAACGCAAACAGATTAGCTTTTGAGGAGTTGTAAAATCTATCTGTATTTCGCTCTAATAGGCTTTTCAGGAGAATTTGTGACAATCAGTTTGAAAGGCAAAGTAAGATTCCCGAGAAAATCATGAGAAGATAGAGGTCAAGATTTATGCATATATCAAACCTCACAACAAAATAGACAAGAGCATCCTTAATAAAATTTTTGTGAGCAAGGAGAGATTGCGAAATAAAGTTGTCATAAAACCGATGATGTGAAAGGAATTTTTGTTTGGTATTATCTTTGGCAATTCTTTTTATTTTATTTATTCCTAAAGAAAACAAAAGGTGAAAACAAATAAAAACAAGGCTCAGTTAAGGTCGGAGCTAGACCGTAGATGATGGACCTTTAAGTCGGGATGAACTCAAGAACATCTACTTCCTCGAGTTCCGACATGGAGGGTTCTAAAAAGATTTTCAAGCGCTGGCCATTTACTTTAAAGTGCTCTCCATCATCACTTTGGAGAGTGACGGCCCCATGGTTAGATGTTTCTATGACGGTATAGGGGCCATCCCACTTACTTTTTAATTTACCATGACCAAATAATTTAACGCGGGAGTTAAACATGAGTACCTTATCACCTGGCGTGAAGTGCTTCTCCCGGATGCGCTTGTCATGCCACCTCTTCGTACGCTCCTTGTAGAGCTTGGAGCTGTGGTACGCCTTCTCCCTCCATTCTTCGAGCTCGGCGATTTGTATTTGTCGCTTAATCTGGGCTTGGTCCAAATCCATGTTCCATTTCTTGATCGCCCAGTACGCCTTGAATTCGAGCTCGACGGGCAAATGGCATGTTTTCCCATATACTAGCTGGTATGGGGTCATGCCTATTGGAGTCTTGTATGCTGTTCTGTAAGCCCACAGTGCTTCATACAGCTTCGACTTCCAATTCTTGCCCATTTGATTAACGGTCTTCTGGAGAAGATTCTTGATTTGTTTGTTGGATGTCTCCGCTTGACCGCTTGTCTGTGGGTGATAGGGGGTTGCTACTCTATGCTCAATGCCGAGTGATTGCAACATTTTTTCGAAGGTCTTGTCAATAAAATGTGAACCCCCATCACTTATCAGCACTCTGGGTGTGCCGAATCTTGGGAAGATGACTTCTTGGAGCATTTTCTTGGAGTGTGTGGAGGCGGCATTCCGACATGGCATAGCTTCGACCCACTTTGAGACGTAGTCCACAGCCACAAGTATATACTCATACCCTTCAGAGTTAGGGAAGGGTCCCATGAAGTCTATGCCCCAAACATCGAAGATGTCGATCTGAAGGTTGTTAGTTAAGGGCATAGCATCGCGGGCATTGATTCCTCCCACTTTCTGACAGCGTGAACATCTTCTCACGTACTCCTTCGTGTCCTCGTACATGGTTGGCCAGTAGAAGCCACTTTGCCATACCTTGGCATTTGTACGAAATGCTCCATAGTGACCGCCGAAGGCTGATGAATGACATCTGTCAATGATCTGCATCGCTTCGCAGGCGGGTACACATCTTCTTAGTAGACCATCGGTGCAGACTTTGTAAAGATATGGATCGTCCCAGAGGTAAAATTTGCTGTCCATGATGATCTTCTTCTTGTCCTCCCCTGGTGGTATGTATCCTGCTACGATATAGTTGACGATATTCGCATACCAAGGGTCGGTGCTTGTTACCTTAAGTAACATGTCATCTCTCAGATAGTCGTTGATGGGCAACCCGTTGGGGTCTTCTGTCTGCAGTCGTGAGAGATGGTCTGCCACTGTGTTCTCTACTCCTTTCCTATCTTTGATTTCTAGATCAAATTCTTGAAGGAGGAGGATCCAACGGATAAGGCGTGGCTTTGCATCTTTCTTAGTCAGAAGGTACTTGAGAGCTGCATGATCTGTGTATATTATCACCTTTGCTCGAACCAAATACGATCTGAACTTGTCGATGGCATAGACCACAGCTAGTAGCTCTTTCTCAGTGGTTGCATAGTTGAGTTGTGGCCCAGTGAGAGTCTTACTAGCATAGGCTATGGCGTGATGCTTCTTATCCTTGGTTTGCCCCAACACTGCCCCTACGGCATAGTCGCTTGCATCACACATGATTTCGAATGGGAGTGACCAATCGGGCGGCTGGATAATGGGGGCTGTTATCAAAGCTTGCTTCAGTTCATTGAATGCCTCCATGCACTTGCTGTCGAAGACAAACGGTGCATCCTTAGCCAAAAGACTGGTGAGAGGTCGAGCCTTCTTGGAGAAGTCCTTGATGAATCTTCTATAGAAACCGGCATGTCCCAAGAAGCTGCGGATCCCTTTTATGTTCCTCGGGGGTGGAAGTGACTCAATTACCTCAACTTTGGCCTTGTCGACTTCAATCCCTCGGGCAGAGACCTTATGTCCTAGGACAATTCCCTCTGTCACCATAAAGTGACATTTCTCCCAATTCAAAACCAAATCCGCCTCTTTGCATTTCTGGAGTACCTTCTCGAGATTCTGGAGGCATCGCCCGAGTGTTTCCCCATAGACTGAGAAATCATCCATGAATACTTCCATTATCTTCTCGACCAAGTCGGAGAAGATGGCCATCATGCACCTGTGGAATGAGGCTGGTGCGTTGCATAATCCGAACGACATCCGACGGTAGACGAAGGTGCCATATGGACATGTGAAGGTGGTCTTGTCTTGGTCATCAGGGTGGATAGGTATTTGATGATACCCTGAATAACCATCGAGGAAGCAGAAGAATGAGTGCTTCGCCAACCGTTCGAGCATCTCGTCAATGAACGGGAGTGGGTAGTGATCTTTCCTGGTCGCTTTGTTAAGCTTCCTGTAATCGATGCACATCCTCCATCCTGTCACTGTACGCTGAGGGATCAGCTCATTCTTTTCGTTCTTCACAACGGTCATCCCTCCCTTCTTCGGCACTACCTGAACGGGGCTGACCCATTGACTGTCTTGAACGGGGTAGATAATCCCTGCCTTGAGAAGCTTCAAAATTTCTTTCTTTACTACCTCTCTCATGGCATTGTTTAGACGTCGTTGGTGCTCACGAACGGGCTTATGGTCAGGCTCCATTGGGATCCGATGTGTGCAGAATTCTGGGCTGATTCCCTTGAGGTCTGCCAGTGAGTAGCCTATCACTGATCGGTATTTCTCCAGCACGGCTACTAGTTCCTTCTCTTCCGTCTCGGATAGCTTGTCACTGATGATGACAGGCGTCCCTTGATCTTGAAAGAGGAAACTGTACTTGAGACCTGGAGGCAGCGGCTTGAGCTCTACGGGTATAGGAGCTGTCTCTTCTTGCTTGTTTAGTGGAACAAATGGGGAAGGATCTTCGTCTTCATTGAAGTACTGTACGTCTTCCTCGATATCATGCTGTGAAGCTTCTAAGAATTCGATGGTTGCAGCTTCCTCTATGGCCGTGTATTCACTCACCCCTTCAGATTGTGCTTCCGCCTTTGTGTTAAGAGCACGTCTGAAGTCGACGGAGAAGCTTTTCTTTCCCATTGGCACATCCAATTCTTCTTGTTGTTGACGGCTCTTAGACCCAAAATAAACCGTCAACTAGCTGCACCTTTTACCCTCAAATCAAACACCAAAGGTAGACTTAGGACTTGAAACTAACGGATTCCACGAGTCTTGGTGAATTTGTGAGTGCAGCTGCATTTCATAGGAAAACGGGGAAAAGGAAGCATAAAAGGCCCACTCTGGAAACACCGATTTTCCCCGGAATAAAGATATCTCCCCAAAAGCCCAATATCAAGGAGACATGAAGAAATATCCTCTCCTGGAGATCCTCAATAATGGCAAAGATATATGGACCCACCAAATCAACCCAAATCATATCAAGAATATTCCGGAGGATCAATATCAGAATCATATCCAAGGATCATATCAGAATCATATAAAGAATATCTCAGAGGATAGCATCTAGAATCAAATCAAGGATATGCCAGAGGATATGCCAGAGAAGAAGGAAAGCAAGAGGCGGCAAAGGCAGGTCGGCCGACCCCACAGGGCAGGTCGGCCGACCCAATTGCTTAGCCTCTAAGGCTCATCTTTTTATGGAAGTTTCCCACCGTCATACCAAGGTCGGTTCAGCCAGCAATCAATGCCCAAAGGCGGTGGAGGACCCCCAAACCGACCTACCAAGGCTATAAATAAAGGGGTACCCCCCCTCCTTTCAACACACAACACAAGACACAAGTCATTCCACTCCCATCCAGGCCAAGGGCCTCTTGTATAGTAGTAGAGTAGAGGAGAGGGCAGGGGAGAAGAGAGGGGTAGTCCTCCCTTTGTGAGGACTTAGCCCAAATCTTGTACCTTGGCGGATATTATCTTATTTATAGTTCATCGTTCGTTCTTCGTTCGTTCGTCGTTCGTTCTTCGTTCGTTCGTCGTTCGTTCTTCGTTCGTCGTTCGTTCATAGTTCGTTCGTTGTTCTTATTCATAAGTTAGTATTCGTGGTGATATTGATCTAGCGAGCATTGTTTACTAGTCGTTATTCTTGTTATACTTGTTTGCGGGATCATCGCTCCGCAAGGAGTGCTCTAGCCTTCTGAATCAGTACCAGGACCGGGGTTAGAGTAGTAATCGACGGCATAGACGTGGTGTCTAGGCTAGAGGTTACCTTTGTTTGCAGCGTGCCCCACGGTTTGTAGAGGTAGGCGGCAGGTGGTGACAGCCCTGTCCGTCCCTTGTAATCCTCCACGTTCGGGTTCGTCGTAGAGCTACAGGCTGGCGTGACTTGACAGACCAGGTCTATACCAGTGCCCGAAGTAGACAAGTAGACCTTGAGTGCGTTTATCCTAAGGGATAACTAGATCTTTATTCATCCTCTCAATCCTACACTACTATCGTTCTTGTGTGTCCTTGGGTAAAACTAACCTTGCTGCAGGATATCTCCGTTCCTTGGGGAAAACAAATACGATACCTTGGAATACTCCCGGGTGAAGTGCTACAACGGTATTCCGTGCGCTTGCGGATTTATTCGTGGTGTAAGAAATACCAACAAGCATTTCTGGCGCCGTTGCCGGGGAACGGTTGCTATCTCTGCTGCGAACCAGGTTTGCCCTCGTATTGTATCCTTTACCTTTTTCCTTTACCATCATTAGAAAAAAAAATTTCCACCATCTATCCTTTCCATCCTTTTCACACCTTCACCTATCCACTTAAAGAAAAATACCAAAAACTTTTACCATGGAGCCACGACCTACAATTCAATCATTCTCTGCTCCACGGGGCGAGCTCTTAGAGCCACCTTTATCATCACAACCAGTTTGTTCATCAAGCTATGAGCTTTGCCCCAGTTTTATTGCCTTGATCAAAGGTTTATCTTTCTCTGGTCTTAAAAATGAAAATCCTTTTCAACACTTGCGAGAGTTTGAGCAATTGTGTGCATGCCGATTGATCAATGGCATGACACATGAAACCTTAAAGTGGACATTGTTTTCCTTCTCCCTCAATGGGAAGGCGAAGCAATGGTACACTTACACCGCTAAGAGAGTGAACGGCGATTGGAAAGAACTGCGAGACAAATTTTGTCTAGCATTCTTCCCCGTATCTCGTATCACTGCTCTACGAGCGGAAATAATTAACTTTCGCCAAGAAGAGGAAGAAACCCTTAGTGCGGCTTGGGTTCGGTTTTGTTCATTGACCGATTCCGGCCCAGAACTTTTGCTCCCCGAACCAGTTTTATTGCAACATTTTTATTCGGGGTTGAGCAAAAACACCGCACTTTATCTCGACACTGCTGCTGGCGGATCTTTCTTTCATAAAACCTTAGCCGAAGGAAAAGAGCTTTTAGAACGGATCGTAGAAAACACTCCCTTTTCCTTCGAACCGCCAGAAGAACCCAAGTCGAGTTGTGAGGAGACTCCAACTGCCGAATGCAAGCCTTTGACTTCTAAATCATATCATTCGGCCGTTGAGCCCTCACCCAAGCCACGAACAATGAAAGAGGATGAAAAACCTCTGGAGTTCCCATCCAAGTTTGGGGATGATATCTTTGGAGGCTATGGAAACACCTTGAATCCTTCCTATCAAAAACCACCAGCCTCTCCATCACCCCCCAAACCACAAATGATGGAGGAGGAAGAAGAAGATGAACCCTTTGAATATCCGATGTTTGAGGAAATAATTTTTGAAGATTATGGGAATACCTCGAATTACACCTGGGTAAAGAAACCACCTCCTTCTCCTCCCGATCCTCCAAAAGAATCATTTCACAAGGAGGATCCAAAAGAAAACCAGTGGAAAACTTCTTTCGCCACCACTACCACTCAAAATCCTTTGGTGAAACCTCATCTTGATCATATACCACTCGAGCAAGCGAAGTTTGTATCTCAATTCCTATCACCCGATCTTGCTCTTCATGAGGATGAGAAGTTTTCCAACCAAGAAGAGGACAATAAGGAAGAAACACTTCAAATCCAACGATCCCCTTCTTCTGCCTCACTTGAGTCTTTTCCCTCTGGCCCTCCTTGCATCATTCTTGATGATGATCAAGAACTTCTAGAAAGAAATCCTTCGGCCATGGAATTTCTTGAGGCATCGACTCTAGAATCCAAAGATGAATCTTTGAATGAGCATGAGAGCTGTTTCCTTGAACAACCTTTTGATACTTGCTCATATCATGAATCTCTAGAGTCAAGCATCGTTAGTCCCAACACCATGCATGAGGCCTACAACCACCTTGTTTATCTGTTTTGCTACTTGTTCTTCAGGATGGTTGTAGATGCTTTCATTTATCATAAATATTGCAAATCTCGTGGTCGCATTTGTGGCACTAACCATGCAGATCATTCTCCGGGACAATATTATCAAGAACATGACGGAGAAAAGTCTTGCTCATCGGACTTAAAAATGATGACGCCCTTGCCGACAGGATAATCGGTAGTTATCTCATATTTGCTTCTTCCATATTTGATTTCTCTTTCAACATGCATATTTGTTTTCCCCAATTTGCATCCATGCATATTTGATTTTCCCCAATTTGCATCCATGCATATTTTGAATTTTCACCTGCATTGTTTTGCATATTTGCGTTTTCCACAAAAAGAAAATGCATATTTGATTTTCACTTGCATTCTTGCATGTTTGAATTTTTTCCAAATCATGTTTGGGATTTTTCAAACCACTTTGCATTTTGCATGAAAAAAATATTTTATTTCTTTTAAGGGAATAAATTTGAAAAATGATTTTTGAGACTACTTTTTGATGAAAAAAAAAATGCGTTGAGCAAACTTTTGGTGGAAATTTAGCACAACCTCCTATGGCTGTCTATAGCCAAGTGGGGTTGTTGACCGAATTGGACTTCATTTCTTCACACCTTTCTCCAAAGTTTTCATTGGATTGTGTCTCAAATTAAAAAAAAATATTTCCATCTTTCATTGATTTTTCCATTTGTACTTTCGGAAGTTTCCAAAATAATTCTCCAGCAAGTTGGACCTCCTCCAACTCTTCTTTTTCTTCTTTGAAAAACAAAGAGATTTTCATTTCTTTTGAAATAACAATTTTGGGAAAATGAATTTGAGATATTCTTTTGTTGGAAAATGCTTTGAGCAAAATTTCTGAAACATTTTGGCACAGCCTCCTATGGCATTTTATAGCCAAGTGGGGCTGGTGACCAATTTGAGCTTCATTTCTTTATTTTGGGATGCAAGGGTGCTTGGACTCTTCAATTTCATTTCTTTTTCACTCCAGCACCCTTACAAAAATTCTTGCTCTGGCATTTCCCCAAGTTCTCATTGCATTTTGCCTCAAGTTCAAGAAAAATATTTTCTTTCCCCTTTTTGGTTTTTCCATTTGCATGTTGGGGAGTTTCCCAAAATAAGTTCTTCGTTGTTGGAAGTGTTCCAACTCTTCTTTTTATTTTTCTACTTGAAAATCATTCAAAGAAAAAGAGGAGAAATAAATTTGAGACAAATCCTTTTTGCGTTTTGCCTCAAACTTAAGAAAAAGATTTCCCTTTTTTTAGTTTGTTTTTATGATTTGAGTTGCGAAAAAAAAAAGAACCTTGCAAGAGCAATCCATGGGTGTGCCACTTTTGTTTACACTAACATAACCCGTTCTCGAGTTTGCTCTTGTGTTCTTGCTCTTGTGTGCAGCTATGAAATGGGCCGACATGTGGTCATCAATGCGTTGAAGAAGGCGACAAGCTCAAACCCAAGTCACTCTCAACGTGACACATATTCGTACCCCTCCATCGAGCTCATGCCTAGCTTGAGAAGGTTGGTATGAAGAACTTCAAGAAGATCTCATGGAGGTGGACCATGATGAAAACAACACGTTGAGACACCCCTTCAACACCAATCCATCTTGGTGTGCGATGAGGAGAAGCAAGCCTACAACACTTATGGAACCGTGTCCATGCTCACACATGAGTATGTGACTCGAAATTGCTGCACAAAACAGGTATGAATGTCGACTTTGCCATTGATGAGAAGCCATAGGGTGAGATGAATTTGCTTGTGTGGTGAGAAAGGTTCCTTCTTACTTGCTATACAGTTTTTATGCACCCTACTAGTAGTAGACAATGGTTTTACTCTTCGGTTCTTGCTGAACGAGTATCACGTGCTTTCATGAAACAATCTTGGTCTACTACTAGGCTTCCGTAAGCATTGCTTGCTTGAGCTTTTCTACAACTCCTAATCGTTGCAAGCATGCTCTTTGGCAAAGTGTCACTTTCCACCTTGTGCTTGATGCATGATTGGCTTGCTATGACTTGTGTTCCTTAAGGCAATCATTTGACCATTCTATGAGGAATGAGCTTAGAATCCTGCTGCATGGTTTACAACTTAAGAATCCCTCCTCTGCAATGCATTGGCAATGGTTAGAACTTTTCAAGCATCAAGGACCTGTTGAGTGCACCTCGTTGATTGCTCATGTTGCTTATGGAGTCTGGGTTTTACAAATGCTTAAGTTTCTTATATCAATGAGCCCTGATCTTTTATCAATGAGATTTATCATGTTTATGGTTTCTCTCATACACGGTCCGCATGATTCGCTTGTGATTATCTTCCTCGGCTATACAAATGAGATCCGGTTACCTAACCCGGGCCTTTATTTGTATATGCTATGAGAGCTAACCATCCCTCTCCAAGTTGGATGAGGATTGCGTGCAAGAGTAGTGCTTTTGGCAGGGATTACTTGGAAAAGATCAAGGAATGCAGCCATGAAGGTGCCACCACCGCAGCCCCAGCCTATGAATATCTAAGCGGGGTGGGAAACAACTAAGTATCCACTTGGTTGGGACCAACCCACGCAAGGATATAAGGCTTGAGGTTCGTCGTGGCACATGATGGCGGCAAACCACTAAGGACCAAGGTGCCAACATCAACGCCGCGCTGCAACAAAGCCCGGTCAATCTCAAGACCCACAACCAACGCATGGGGTTCAACCCCAATCAAGGGCTATGAGCAAAGAACAAGTGTGGGGGAGGGAACCTCCCCCACTAAGGTAAATTGTATCGCAACTTGTATCTTTTCACTTTCACCTTACATGATAAAATAAAAAGTTGAAAAAGAATCTGAAGTCAAATAAAGAAATAAATTTAATAAAAAAAACATATGAATAAACTAGGCGCTTTTATTTCCCTCTTTCATACACATAATGCGCCTTGAGCTGGTTTCCTAATTGAATAAATTAAGACTCCCCGGTCTTTAACCCCGGTAGAGTCCTTTTTGCTTTCATATTCTTTTGTTTGTTTTGAATAAAAAGAAGCCAGGTACAAGAACAAGTGTGGGGGAGATCTCTCTGTCTTCATCACGCATACATTCGAGATCTCCCACCAACACGATGCACAACATCGCACCGATCAACACGCTGAGTGGAGCCATTGGGCACAAGAAAACAAAGAATGATTGAACCCTTTGGTTCGATCAAACACCCAAAGGTCCCACTTGATCTCCACTTCATCCATGGCGATGGTTTGCGCATCTTATCCCCTAGTCCCTATTTCTTGAGTTAAAATAACCTTTTCGTGATAATCTTGCAAATTTAACTCAAAGATAAATGAACCAACATACTTTCACCTGGTTGGCCTGCATACTCTTTATTCCTCGCATCATACACCTGTTGCTTGTGAACACCAATCTCATAGGACCCCATGTTTATCTAAGTTGTTGGCGAATGTGATATGGTTGGATGAGAGGAATCTTGCTTATTCTGCATAAAGTGCTTGGGAATTTATCTTGCAAAATTCAAAATCCATAGCTTCGCACTCCTCAATGATCTTATATTCCCACCAGAGCCAAATAATGATCATATTGAAAGCCTCTACAAATGCTGCTTGTTATTGCTTTGAGCTTTGTCAAATTGTTGTGACCCTTGAGAGATGCTTGTCATACTTTCATGATCAAGATCACGTACACATACACCACCACCACAAAACATGCTAAACTTCTACACTGGAAGTTAGCCACACCATTTCATCCATCCACCAAAATAAATACTCTTTCTTTTGTTGTTGATGTCTCTCTCCAAATATTCTTGCAAAAGAGACACGGCTATCGAAAAAAAAAGAGAGAGAGAAAATGAAAAAAAAAGAAGAAGAAGAAAGAGTGCTCAAATGCATGAGCACGAATAAAAGAAAGAACCGCTCAAACATGAGCATGATCGAAAAAAAAAAAGAGAGAAAGAAAAGAAAATGAGTGATAGCTATGTTCTCTAATAAAAATCAACCAAGAGAGAGACATCATCACATCAAGGAGTAACCACCATATTCACTTCCATCATACACTTATCCACACACGTGCACACTCTTGATCAGATTGTATGACTTGTTTTCTCCTTGGATCCGGTTTTTGACTTAGCAACATAAGTAATGCAAGTATGCTCCTTTTCATTCCCTACCAAGCTCCAAATAAAGCCTTACAGGATGAAAAGAGGCAAATCCAAATGCCTTGGTGAGGAATCATACACATTGAGCGAACTGAGAGTTATCATTCGAGGAGTATGAGCT
This sequence comes from Eragrostis nindensis, assembly GCA_012490785.1. Lineage (NCBI taxonomy): Eukaryota > Viridiplantae > Streptophyta > Magnoliopsida > Poales > Poaceae > Eragrostis > Eragrostis nindensis. The sequence goes on along the minus strand of JAAXCT010000471.1, from coordinate 437,786 downwards.
ATGTTTTTACTTTTGAAAATCTTTCAAAAACCCAAGTTACTCAGCAGATGCAGCAACGATGACTTGAATCATGACCGTTCCATTCCTCAACCGCCCAAGATGACATGGTAGACACATCAAAGTTCACGGGTGCAGGTATGGCTTGGAATAACTTGTATGCTAGCATCATACCAAAGAAAGTTATGTTCCACCTTAGTCCTTCAGCTTTACTCGAGGACGAGCAAAGGCTAAGTGTGGGGGAGTTGTTGACGGCTCTTAGACCCAAAATAAACCGTCAACTAGCTGCACCTTTTACCCTCAAATCAAACACCAAAGGTAGACTTAGGACTTGAAACTAACGGATTCCACGAGTCTTGGTGAATTTGTGAGTGCAGCTGCATTTCATAGGAAAACGGGGAAAAGGAAGCATAAAAGGCCCACTCTGGAAACACCGTTTTTCCCCGAAATAAAGATATCTCCCCAAAAGCCCAATATCAAGGAGACATGAAGAAATATCCTCTCCTGGAGATCCTCAATAATGGCAAAGATATATGGACCCACCAAATCAACCCAAATCATATCAAGAATATTCCGGAGGATCCATATCAGAATCATATCCAAGGATCATATCAGAATCATATAAAGAATATCTCAGAGGATAGCATCTAGAATCAAATCAAGGATATGCCAGAGGATATGCCAGAGAAGAAGGAAAGCAAGAGGCGGCAAAGGCAGGTCGGCCGACCCCACAGGGCAGGTCGGCCGACCCAATTGCTTAGCCTCTAAGGCTCATCTTTTTATGGAAGTTTTCCACCGTCATACCAAGGTCGGTTCAGCCAGCAATCAATGCCCAAAGGCGGTGGAGGACCCCCAAACCGACCTACCAAGGCTATAAATAAAGGGGTACCCCCCCTCCTTTCAACACACAACACAAGACACAAGTCATTCCACTCCCATCCAGGCCAAGGGCCTCTTGTATAGTAGTAGAGTAGAGGAGAGGGCAGGGGAGAAGAGAGGGGTAGTCCTCCCTTTGTGAGGACTTAGCCCAAATCTTGTACCTTGGCGGATATTATCTTATTTATAGTTCATCGTTCGTTCTTCGTTCGTTCGTCGTTCGTTCTTCGTTCGTTCGTCGTTCGTTCTTCGTTCGTCGTTCGTTCATAGTTCGTTCGTTGTTCTTATTCATAAGTTAGTATTCGTGGTGATATTGATCTAGCGAGCATTGTTTACTAGTCGTTATTCTTGTTATACTTGTTTGCGGGATCATCGCTCCGCAAGGAGTGCTCTAGCCTTCTGAATCAGTACCAGGACCGGGGTTAGAGTAGTAATCGACGGCATAGACGTGGTGTCTAGGCTAGAGGTTACCTTTGTTTGCAGCGTGCCCCACGGTTTGTAGAGGTAGGCGGCAGGTGGTGACAGCCCTGTCCGTCCCTTGTAATCCTCCACGTTCGGGTTCGTCGTAGAGCTACAGGCTGGCGTGACTTGGCAGACCAGGTCTATACCAGTGCCCGAAGTAGACAAGTAGACCTTGAGTGCGTCTATCCTAAGGGATAACTAGATCTTTATTCATCCTCTCAATCCTACACTACTATCGTTCTTGTGTGTCCTTGGGTAAAACTAACCTTGCTGCAGGATATCTCCGTTCCTTGGGGAAAACAAATACGATACCTTGGAATACTCCCGGGTGAAGTGCTACAACGGTATTCCGTGCGCTTGCGGATTTATTCGTGGTGTAAGAAATACCAACACTTGTGCACTTTTCATCCTCGTGAGGGGTGCAATTGGGGTCCCAATTAGGAAGAGGCTTTGGTCAGGTATCTCGAAAACGTGGAAGTTCATGAGCAAGGTTTGCCCATTTACTTCTACCTCCAATCCTTGCCAAACGCCTTCAGCTTGATAGCATTTGTTCTGGTAAATCAGCCTTTTCTTTGATGGAATCAGGCTGAACGGTGCAACTGTCAGCATTTGGGCCTGCTGCCTAGACAGAATATTTATCTTCGCTTTCAAGTCATAGCTGGCCTTAATCTGCTGCACTTGCTTACATGTGACTAGAACGCTGTCAGGCTCTGGATTTATCTTGACCACTTCGCCGGAGCATTCAGTCTCTTGGAGCCAATCCTCGCTGAAGATAGCAGACAATTGTTGTAGCCTTTCTTCTTGCTCTGCTTTATCCTCCAAATCTGGCTCATCAAGTTCAGCCCTGTCGACATGACAATTCTTCTCCGCAGGGTAGAATCTTGTGTCTCCAAACCTGGACAGGTCCACCTCCTCTTCATGTGGCAGGAGAGGGAGTGTGGAGTCAACTTGTTTCTGACCTTAGGAGAGAACTTGGCTGTCTTGAAATAATATTGGATTCGACGGGCAGACATAGAATAAATCTTGTGCTGCCGCTGGAGCTGGCTGTGGTTGAGGAGGTTCTGTTTGGGGTTGCACTGCACATTCTTCCTTCTTTTCCTCTGGTGGGCTGGCTGAAGGTACCTCAACTATGGCATGTATCTCTTCTTTTGGCTTTTCAGGGGCACATGCTTCATAGGAGTCCAGGTTGCTGAGGATCTTTCCAAGAACTTCGAACCCTTCTTTAGCTGTCTTGTAAAGGAAGGATCCTCCTGAGGCTGTATCCAAGAAGTTACGGCCATTCGGAGTAAGTCCTGCTGCAAAGTGTTGAAGGAGGATCGGAGATGGAATTCCTAGATCTGGCCCTTGGTGAGTGTAAGTCAGGAAGCGGTCCCAGGCAGCTCCTAATGACTCATTACTGCCCTGCTCAAAGGCAATGATCTTCTTGCGAAGAGCAATGACTTTGTAGAGAGGGAAATATTTGAGGCAAAATTGCTTCCTGAGGGTAATCCAGTCTCCATTTGCTTCACTCACATGCCTGTCATACCAGAGTTCTGCTTCACTAGTGATGGAGAATGGAAATTTAAAACTGTCCTGCGGGACACCCGATGTCACCACTGTGGAGCAGAGTCTTTCGAAGTGGCGTATGTGTGCATACGGATTTTCATGATCTTCCCCATGGAACACAGATCCTTTTACCAATGCAATTAGCTCTGGTCGAAACTCGTAACTTGAAGCCGTGATTGGTTTGGAAGCTGGTGGAGGCTCCAATAGTGCTCCTTTCGGAGCAGAGGCGTCGAAGATTGACGATGCGTCCATGGTGTGATGATAACAAAAGAAAAGAAAAACAAAACAAAATACAAAAAGAAAATAAAATAAAACCTTAAACGGACGACTCTAGGTTCGAGTTTTTAGCACAGCTTACCGTTCCCCGGCAACGGCGCCAGAAAGCTTGTTGGCAGTCCTAAGGCCTAACAGAAATTAATCCGCAAGCGTACGGATACCGGTGTAGCTTTCACCACAAGGAGTATTCCTAGGGTATCGAATCCACAGGGAACGAACAGTGTACTAATAACTCTATCCTAGATCAATTATCCGATCAAGGTGGCATAGGGGAGCAAGAGCACAACAATAAATAAAAAGGTCTTCTGGCCAGGTAATCTAATGTCAAGGAGCTATGCAGCTGGGCAACTTGGTATGGTCCTTTCTCTATTATCTATTTCGGGGCACAAACGTGCCAAAGCAGCAACCCGAGAATTAGGTTCAACTACTTTGGGAATCCGCCTGCTATTGAAAGCCCTACAGACATGAACCCGGACGTGGTGGATTACAGAGACCGGTACGCCTGTCACACGTACTCGCGGCTACCATCCTCCGTGGGGTTAAGAGCAAATCAGGGATAACTCCAGGTCTAAACACCACGTTTACACCTATCGTCACAACTAGCGAGGACTCCAAATAAGCTAGTCTATGCAATAAATAAATAAATATTTAAAGCATACCTGAAACCCATAAATAAATAGAGAAGAATACCATACTTTATTGCCCGACCGATAATCTCCTTACATGTTACCCGGCCTGGAAGACTCGAACGACTACTCCCAGGCGAGGAGCATACCCGAGGCGCCGAAGAAGTAGGGTCCCGGCATTCCGGGACTACTCACTCTCCTAGCCTCTCACTCACTCACTCACTACCAGCAGCGCTTCGCTACTCACTAATGACTAACTCAAGTATATCTCCAGGTGCGAGTTGCTCTGAAGCTAGCCGGGGGTATTTATAAGGTCCTCATGTCGGTGGGAGCACCCTGGCCGAAGATGGAGTGGCGGTGGCGCAAAGGTAGGCCGGCCGGCCTAGTGGGGTGGCCGGCCGGCCATTGATAATGGCGGTTCGCGACCGTCTTTTGCGTGGACGTCTCAGATTCGCTCCTGATGACGGTTCGGAGGTCGGCTACTTGATGGGGGCGGCAGAATTGGAGTGGCCTTCAAGTTTAGGCCTACAAGCCCATGTTCTAGAATGTCGGTTGTCTCTTGTTGGGTTGGGCCTTGAATTCCACGTGGGGGAGCAGCAAAAGGCCTCTGGAAGGAAGATTGATCCCATCGGGAGCCTGAGTAGGCCGGCCGGCCTATGATTGGGCCGGCCGGTGGGCTTTGGCCCCCTTTTCCTCTAATTTTTCTTCATATTGCTCCCTGCATTCAAATACTCCAACAAAACTTGTGGAGAGCCATTAGCAATAAAGAATGTTCGTTTTTCCTTGTTTAATGGCTTTTATTGAATGGTGTTGGCGGTAAAATTTTAGTGATAAGCACCGCCAACAGATACTAGGCACGCTAAGTAGGGTCCTTGGAGCTACTAGATAGGCTATAACAAGTAAGCACACAAGCAAGGCAAACAAGCAAACCTAGTGAAGCTAGTAGGAACCAAGGTAAACACACAAGCAAGATAAGAGCACAACTCAAGTACTACAAGCAATCATATGAAGTGCGATAAGTAAATGCGAGTAGTAAAGGAGAAGGGATAGAGAATGCTCATGATGTTTTCCCGTGGTCTCGGAAGGATGGCGCCTTCCCCTACTCCACGTTGGGTCACTCCCGCCGGAGTCTCGACCCCGTCCCTCCGCTCGATGGCGATCCCTCCTAGAGCACACTTCACCCTCCGAGTGAAGTCGCGGGCACGTCCCGCCGGGCTCGATCCCGAGTACTCTTCCGGAGGTAAGGCTCCGCACTTGATGCGTGCCAAAGGGCGCTCCACTAGTGATGCTTCTTTCGCACGGGAAGCTCCAAGACCGTGTACAAACTTGTGTCGACTTCCACAATCTCCTTGGACAGCTCAACACCGACGCCTAACCGGTCTAGGCCTTGCCATAGACTAAGAGTAACAGCCCTAGATGACTCTCTCAAGCCCACACTAGCCTAGAGATCAAAGGATGCAGCTTGCTACTCTCTCAAGCACTAGGATCACTCCAAATCCCTCTCAAGTGTTTCACACTTCTTCCTCTTGGCTTCTTGGCAGCACCTCCCCTCTTTCCTGGGTCCAAGAGCACCTCAAAGAGGTAAACAACCGACTATATATAGGCCTCCAACCTCAAACTAGCCGTTGTCCAAAACTGCCCAGTCTGCGTGATGACCGTACAATAGACCGTACTGTCCGGTGTCCATTCTGACCGTATTGTCCGGTCTTCACCAGACCGGCTTCCAGGGAGTGCTGCTCCTCTTCTCAAAGCAGACCGTATTGTACGGTCCCTAGGACCGTACTGTTCGGTCTCCACTTCTTCTTCAGCCAACAGAAACTTCTCCTTCTCTGTTGCTCTTCTCCTGTAAGACCGTACTGTCCGGTCCCTGACCGTATTGTCCGGTCAACTGTCCGGTCTTCATTCTTCAACTTCCAGAAACTTCAGCTTCTCTGTCTGGAACACTCCAATAGAGACCGTACTGTCCGGTCCCTAGGACCGTACTGTCCGGTCTCTATTCTTCAACTTCCAGAAACCTGAGCTCCTCTGTCTGGATTTCCTCTGTAGACCGTATTGTACGGTCTCCATGACCGTACTGTCCGGTCTCTTCTGACTTCGCAGCTTCGATCTTCTTCTTGATCTTCTTCTTCCAAACTTGAACTTCTTGGTTCCTTCAACTCTCTTCTGCCACCCTAGCCCCTGAGAGACTCACCATGCATCCAATGATCTCTATAACTAGTGTGTACTAAGAGAACCACCTCGAACCCTCTTGATAGTCCGGTTTTTCCTATGGACTCAAGCTAACATCTAACCAAGCAACACTCGCTTGGATCTAGCATGTCCTTAGCCTTGATCCATATCTTCTCCGCGACTCCATCAAGTCCGTTCTTGTGTAGATGAAGGCAACCAATCATCCTTGTCATTTAAGTTCATGGTGTGTTGGCGTTCACCACCAACGGACGGAGCTTTCTTCATATGTGACCTATAAGATCTCACAAAGAGTGTTAGTCACATTCATGGTTTTCATCCTATCACCAAAACATTCATACCTTGGGGTTTCCTTAGCTCCAATGGTCATGAAGCTTACAATCTCCCCTTTTTGGTGATGGATGACAACCATGATAAAAATGATCGAGAAGATAAAGAATGTAATGACAAAAGCCAAGATAAAAGCGCAACTCGATCAAGACACTAAACAACAAGTATATGATAGAGAGATAGTTACCTTGTTGATTAGGTCGAGGCAAGTCATAGCTCAAAAGAAGTCACAAGTTAGAGCAAAAACTCATATCACAAGTGAAAGAAAGCACTTGGAGCTATGACAAGCAAGGGTTGCAAGGGGTTTACCTTCATACTTACTTTGTAGAATTCCGCTCCCCCTTGACAAGTGCACCAATCTCAAGATTGTGTGAAGATCGATCATCTTGATCACTTGATCTTCATTCGCACACACTCCCCCTTGAGACGGCATTGCTTCTTCTTCATCACCTCAAGATTGTGCGAAGATCGATCGTCTTGATCACTTGATCTTCTCTTGTACAAACTCCCCCTTGAGGTGACATCTCCCAACTCATTGTAAGTCCGAACTCTTCTTCCCAAGTTGCTCGATCATTAAGCCCAAAACCTTCTCCCCCTTTGGCATCTATCACTCAAAAAGAAAAAAAAACTACCAAGGAAGAAGGGTTAGTGTAAATGTATGAGACGAGTGGGAAAATGAGTTACTTGATTTGGCGTGAAGCTCCCCCTTGATCCGAAATTCTCCATCTCCTCACCAAGTATCCCTACACACATCCTCAAAAGAATATTGTCTTGAAGTACATAGGGGTTAGTTGATGATGATGGAAATGTATGAACCCTTAGACTTTGAGCCGCGCAAGTGGATTTAACCTTGGAGCTCAAAAATCATGGTTCAATGGGCATGAAGCTCATATAGCATTGCTATAAAATCATCATAAGAGGTCATATACTCATATTGTGAATAAGCAACTCCCCCTAGATGGATGCTCGGCGCCGAGACACTTATGCAAGATGCATGATGCGAATGCAAGGAATGATAAGTGTACAATGCATGATGCTATAAGGGTAAAACAAGAGAAAGCTAAGAGCGAAGTTACCAACAACAAGTTTGAGCCCTCCATGAGCTTGATCACAACGAGCCATTCTTCAAAGCCTCGGGAGCCAAGTGCCACCAATCCCAAGCTTAACCCATGCTCATTGCTATCTCAACGAGGTTAGTCGTCGGTCCTACAAAAACAAGAAGAACACACAAAAACAACACAAACAAAAACAAGCAAAGTATATATACATATATACAAATGTAAGCTCAAGGATATCAAGTGAAGTCGGAGAGGTCGAGAACATTAAGTTCTCCCCGGAGCTTATAAAAGGTCTTCTTGTCAAGTGGCTTGGTGAAGATGTCCGCCAATTGTTCATGAGTCCGAACACCAATCAATTCAATATCCTTCTTGGCCACATGATCTCGAATGAAGTGATGCTTGACTTCAATGTGCTTGGTATGGCCGTGATCACCCTTGTTGAGAGCCATATTGATAGCACTTTCGCTATCACAATAGAGAGGTACTTGCCCATAAGATAATCCATAGTCCAATAGGGTTTGCTTCATGTATAAGAGTTGAGCACAACAAGCACCGGCCGCCAAATATTCCGCCTCCGCCGTAGAGATAGCCACACAATTTTGTTTCTTGGAACTCCATGAGATGAGTGATTGTTCAAGAAATTGGCATCCACCGGAGGTACTCTTTCTGCTCACTTTGCATCCGGCGAAGTCCGAGTCCGCATGGCCAACAAGTCCAAAGTCCGAGCCTTTTGGATACCATAGGCCCATTGTAGGAGTACTCTTGATGTACCTAAGAATTCTTTTCACGGCACTCATATGGGACTCCTTGGGGTTAGCTTGATAACGAGCACAAAGACACACACTAAACATGATATCCGGTCTAGATGCGGTAAGGTAAAGAAGTGAACCAATCATAGAACGATAGAGTTTAGGATCCACCGGTATACCTTTTACATCCACATCAAGAGGGACACTTGTAGCCATAGGTGTGTCGTAGGACTTGGAGTCTTCCATGCCGAATCTCTTAAGAAGATCCCGAGTGTACTTCTCTTGGTAGATGAACGTGCCCTCCTTCATTTGCTTGACTTGAAAACCGAGGAAGACATGAAGTTCACCTATCATGGACATCTCAAACTCTTTCTTCATAAGAGCACGGAACTCATCATTATAGATTTCGTTAGTGGAGCCATAGATGATATCATCAACATAGATTTGACAAACAAAGAGATCATCACCAATATGCTTAGTAAAGAGAGTGTTGTCGATACTACCGATCTTGTAGCCCTTGGTGATGAGATGATCTCGAAGTCGTTCATACCATGCTCTTGGTGCTTGTTTGAGTCCGTAGAGAGCCTTCTGAGCTTGTACACATGGTCCGGATGCTCGGGGTCCTCGAAGCCGGGAGGTTGCTCTACATAAACTTCTTCATTGATTAGTCCATTGAGAAATGCACTTTTTACATCCATTTGGTGAAGTTTAAAATCAAAATGAGAAGCATAAGCAAGAAGTGTTCTTATAGCCTCAAGACGAGCGACGGGGGCGAAAGTCTCGTCAAAATCGACGCCTTCAACTTGAGAGTAGCCCTTCGCCACGAGTCTTGCCTTGTTCCTCACGATTGCTCCCTTCTCATCTTGCTTGTTCTTGAAGACCCACTTAGCGCCAATGACATTGGATCGCTTGGGCCGCTTCACCAACTTCCAAACATCATTCCTCTTGAAGTTGTTGAGCTCCTCTTGCATGGATAGCACCCACTTGTGGTCTTTCAAGGCTCCTCGATCGTCTTCGTCTCTAGGGTAGAGACAAAAGAGAAATTCTCAACAATGTTAGCTTCATCAACATAATTAGGTTTATATTGACTTCTCCTAGTCTTTATCCCTTGAGAAGGACTCCCAATGATGAGATCACGTGAATGATCCCGAGCAATGGGTTTGTGCTTCCTTGAAGGTTCTTGTCGAGGAGGAGGAGGAGCCGGCGAAGTATCTTGCGCATCTCTTGCGGCTTGCTCCCTAGAGATGTGAGTGTCTTGTTGTCGAAGAGGTGAACCCGAGCCATCATCTTGAGTTGAAGTAGATTGTGCTTGTTCTTGATTGCTCGGTGAAGCTTGGCTCGTAGTTGCATGAGGTAGACTTGATGGCGCTTGTTGCGGTTCATTTGGAGTAGCTTGACTCGAAGATGCTTGTTGTGGATCACTTGAAGGTGCTTGATGTTGTTCACTTGAGGGAGAGCTTGGATTCTCTTGAGATGTGCTCGTAGAAGGTCCACTTGATGAAGTTGTTGGAGGAGGTGTCGGTGGTTCATCTTCACGAGGAATAACTTCACCAATAGGCATGTTCTCCAAAGCTTCCTCCACGGGTTCATCACCTACAATATGAGAAGAAGGAGGGTCTTCTTGAGACCCGTGAGACTCATCAAATTGCACATCATAGGTTTCTTCAACAAAACCGGTAGAGGTGTTGTAAACCCGATAAGCTTTGGCCGAGCCCGAGTAACCGACAAGAATGCCCACGTCGGTCCTCTTCTCGAACTTGCCAAGTCTTTCCCTCTTCTTGTAGATGTAGCACTTGCAACCAAACACTCGGAAGTAGGCAACATTCGGTCTTCTCCCAACAATCACTTCATATGGAGTCTTGTTTAGCAACTTGTGAGGATAAATCCGGTTGGAGGTGTAGCATGCCGTGTTGATAGCTTCCGCCCAAAACTTCTCCGTAGTGTTGTACTCATCAAGCATAGCACGAGCAAGAGTGATAAGGGTCTTGTTCTTCCTCTCAACAACACCATTTTGTTGAGGAGTGTATGTAGCCGAGAACTCATGCTTGATGCCAACCTCATCACAATGGTCTTCAATGATAGAGTTTTTAAACTCCGTCCCATTGTCACTCCGAATCTTCTTGATATGATGCCCATACTCAGCTTGCACTCTTCTAGCAAACTTCTTGAATATCCCAATTGCTTGTGCCTTGTTCTCAAGAAAGAATACCCAAGTATATCTTGAGTAGTCGTCCACTACCACCAAGCAATAGAGATTCCCACCAATGCTCACATAAGTTGTAGGCCCGAAGAGATCAATGTGTAAGAGCTCGAGAGGTCATGAAGTTGACAAGAAATTCTTGGATGGATGAGGTGAAGCCACTTGCTTTCCGGCTTGGCATGCACTACATAGCTTGTCCTTCTCAAAAGTGACATCCTTGACTCCTCTCACTAGCTTGTTCTTCATTACATGCTTGAGTTGTCCCATACCAATGTGAGCAAGCCTCCGATGCCATAGCCAACCTAGAGCGGACTTAGTGAAGAGACAAGTGCTAGGGGCAACAATGTTAGTCTCAAAATCAACAACATATAGATTATTATGACGAAAACCCTTGATAGTGAGACCTATAGCATCATTATGAAGAACCACCCCATTAGCATCAAAGTTACAAGAAAAGCCAAGATCATATATTTGAGCAACGGATAGAAGATTGAAGTTTAGGGACTCAACAAGCAATACATTAGAGATAGAGAGGTCATTTGAGATAGCCACCTTACCAAGACCTCTCACCTTGTGCTTGGAGTTGTCCCCAAATGTGACCTTGTCATGATCTTCATTTTCTTCCAAGTTGGTGAAGATGGATTAAGTACCGGTCATGTGTTGAGTGCACCCACTATCCAACACCCAATGTTTGCCACCAATCTTGTAGTTCACCTTGGAAGTAGCCATCAAGCAAAGAGGAGGGTTAGTATCAAAAGAATCAATTGACATGTTATCTACCTCTTTCATGCTCTTGATGCTATTGATGTAGGCCATGGGAACACCATTGAGAAAGTCCAAGTCCAATGCATCCAAGGCGTCAATCATTGCCTTGGTGACTCCATTGTGTCTCTGCTCACTCCGATCATATCCCAAGTGTAGAACATGGTTCCCAAGAGGATAGGCTTGACATCTTCTCACTTCATCACTTCCATTGGAGTACTCAAGAATGTTGTACATTTGATGCTCATAGGATAAGGCAATCAAGATAGCTTCCTTGAGAGGCATCCAATCAATATCATCACCAATATCATTTAGGACATAGACCTTCCGATGATAGGGGAGGAGCGACACCATCATCCTTATTGCATGCTCATCACTAACCTTATCCTTCCCTTCAAAAGAATTGACTCTTGCAAACAATATGAGAAGTCTCTTCCAACACTCAAGCCAAGTTTCTTCTCTCTTCTTGTAGAACTCATCATACATGTCAAGGAGAAGGTAGTGAGCTCCACCGGCAAGACCCGGTTCGTACATGTTGTAGTAGTCTTCATAGCGAGGAGGTAAGAGATCTCCATCCGGGGGATATTCCTTGATAGGCTCCGGCTCATCATCACTATCACTTGAATAGTCATCATCACAATAGAAGACGGGAACCCTATCATCTTCTTCTTCTTCCTCATCATCACTTGGGGTCTTGAATGTGTTAGAGAGCATAGAGCGAGCCCTTCTTCTTGTGATGATCTCAATGACTTGCTCAATTGAGTAGGACTTGAGCTCGAAGATTTCAAACTCAATGTGATCACCATACTTGTCCTTCGGCAAAGCATCAAGAAACCTCTTGAGTCCCTCTTCCTTGGTGACTATCCAAAGCTTGTTCTCATTTATCCTCTTGATGAGTGAATCCATCCGAAGAGCAAACTCAACAAGATCTTCATTCGGCATCATAGAGATGTGGTCCAATTCATCACATAGCTTGATATATCCATCCTCTTGATCCCGAAAAGAAGAACCTTCACCAACACGAGATGATGATTGAGCTTGAGGTAGAGGTTGAGCTTCAATGTGTTGATCTTCACTTGCATGAGAGATATCCTTGCCCTTCTTGATATCCTCCTCAAGAGAGGAAAGAATAGCAACCACCTCATCATAGGGCATGTTCACAAACTCATCCACTCGAGCAAAAGCAAGAATACCAAAACGCGAAAGTGGTAGAGATCGAATAAGCTTCTTCACAACATGGTTGTGCATAATGGATGGATAGCCTCTTGACATGAGTTTCCTAGCAAGAACATACAAGCGAGAAGCAAAGTTAGTGATATCCTCATCGTCATTCAAAACAAGCTCATCGTACTCATCACGCACATCATAGTAGGAAATGCCATTAAGCACACAATCATAAGGCTCAATCAAGGTAGAGGCGATGGAAGTGTTAGAAACGTCATCATGAGTGGACTCCATTTTCCCACACGCAATCCCGGTCGTGACTCAAGGCGGTAAAGCCCTAATAATGAGCACTTGGCTCTGATACCACTTGTAAGGATCGTGTGACCGAGAGGGGGGGGGGTGAATCGGTGCACTCTAGAATCTATTTACAAACACTTACACCCAAGCAACTCCTAGCGAGCGGTTCTAGTAACAAGGTAAAGCACACTAAGGAGTATCCTTAACCTATATAGCTAGTGCATATAGATAACACAATCACACCACACTAGCAACCTAGCACAAGATAGATAGATAGCGGAAGACTTAAGCTAGGCAAGGCAAGGTAACAAGGTAACTAGAGACAAGGCAACCAAGATACTAGGCACACTAAGTAGAGTCCTTAGAGCTACTAGATAGGCTATAACAAGTAAGCACACAAGCAAGGCAAACAAGCAAACCTAGTGAAGCTAGTAGGAACCAAGGTAAACACACAAGCAAGATAAGAGCACAACTCAAGTACTACAAGCAATCATATGAAGTGCGATAAGTAAATGCGAGTAGTAAAGGAGAAGGGATAGAGAATGCTCATGATGTTTTCCCGTGGTCTCGGAAGGATGGCGCCTTCCCCTACTCCACGTTGGGTCACTCCCGCCGGAGTCTCGACCCCGTCCCTCCCCTTGATGGCGATCCCTCCTAGAGCACACTTCACCCTCCGAGTGAAGTCGCGGGCACGTCCCGCCGGGCTCGATCCCGGGTACTCTTCCGGAGGTAAGGCTCCGCACTTGATGCGTGCCAAAGGGCGCTCCACTAGTGATGCTTCTTTCGCACGGGATGCTCCAAGACCGTGTACAAACTTGTGTCAACTTCCACAATCTCCTTAGACAGCTCAACACCAACGCCTAACCGGTCTAGGCCTTGCCATAGACCAAGAGTAACAGCCCTAGATGACTCTCTCAAGCCCACACTAGCCTAGAGATCAAAGGATGCAACTTGCTACTCTCTCAAGCACTAGGACCACTCCAAATCCCTCTCAAGTGCTTCACACTTCTTCCTCTTGGCTTCTTGGCAGCACCTCCCCTCTTTCCTGGGTCCAAGAGCACCTCAAAGAGGTAAACAACCGACTATATATAGGCCTCCAACCTCAAACTAGCCGTTGTCCAAAACTGCCCAGTCTGCGTGATGACCGTACAATAGACCGTACTGTCCGGTCTCCATTCTGACCATACTGTCCGGTCTTCACCAGACCGGCTTCCAGGGAGTGCTGCTCCTCTTCTCAAAGCAGACCGTATTGTACGGTCCCTAGGACCGTACTGTTCGGTCTCCACTTCTTCTTCAGCCAACAGAAACTTCTCCTTCTCTGTTGCTCTTCTCCTGTAAGACCGTACAGGATGTTGTTGAAGACGACGTAGCTTCGGGTGCGCAGCTTGACCCTTTTTTCTTCGACCAGGTCATCGGCACAGTACCGCCCCTCGAGCTGTGCTCAAATCGGAGCGCGCCAGTCTTCGCCGCTTAGGATCATGATTGACACCGGTTTCTTCGGAGCGAAGGATGCTTCCGATAACACCTCGTGGAAGGCGTCGGGAGGTATCGGGAGCTGGTTCGCCACTGCCTTAGCTAGGGCATCAGCCTCCTGATTGTGTACCCTCGAGATACTCCTCACGTCGAAGCCGGAGAAGTGTTTTTCCATGCTTCGAATGACCTTGAGGTAGCTTGCCATCTCTGGGTCTCGGGCCATGTATTCCTTTGAGACTTGCACGGAGATGAGCTGGGAGTCGGTGTAAACGATGATTCTTCGGGCGCCGAGGGCCCGGAGCTGGCCGAGCCCGAGGAGGACGCCCTCGTACTCTGCTGCGTTGTTTGTTGTTGGGAATGCAAGCCAGGCCGAGTACTGAAGCTTCTGGTTGCTCGGCGAATTGATGACCGCAGCGCATCCCGCTCTGGAGGAGCCCCAAGCCCCATCGGCGTGTACTGTCCAGAGCGGCTCTTGGGGCAGCTTCTCCGGAATCGGAGCGGGTGTCCACTCGGCGATGAAGTCGGCGATGATTCCGGACTTGATCGCTTTACGGGCGACAAACTTGATGTCGAAGGCTGCTAGCTCGATGGCCCATTTGGCCATGCTGTCCGACGCGTTCCTGTTGCCGAGGACGTCCTTCAATGGGAACGAGGTGGGCACCGTGATCTCGTGGCCTTCAAAGTACCGGCGCAACTTTCGTGATACCATCAGCACAGCGAAAGCCAGCTTGGTGACGACATTGTAGTTGAGTCGGGCTCCGGAGAGGGCTTCCGACACGTAGTATATGGGTTGCTGCACCATCTTGTCTCCCACGGGGACTTCGTGCACGAGGACCGCGCTGATTGCTGCCGGAGCGGCCGACACGTAGAGTAGGAGTGGCGCCTTCGGAGGCGGAGGGCGGAGCGTGGTCGCCTTGACCAGATATGACTTGATCTCTTCGAAAGCTTTGTCTTGCTCGTCCCCCCAGCGCATCGGGCCGGAGCCCCGAAGGCATTGGTAGAAGGGAAGGCACTTCTCCGCCGCTCGAGAAATGAACCTCCCGAGAGCGGCAAGTCTGCCGGTGAAGCGCTGTAGTTCCTTGGTGGTCTTGGGTGGCTCCATGTCGGTGATGGCCTTGATCTTTTTTGGGTTCGGGTCGATGCCTCGCTTGGAGATGAGAAAGCCGAGGAGTTTACCGGCACGCACACCGAAGGTGCACTTCGCCGGGTTCAGCTTGAAGCCCACCTTCCGGAGATTCGCGAAGGTTTCGGCTAAGTCTCCGAGACGGCCGGAGTTGGAGGTGCTTTTGATGACGACGTCGTCGATGTAGGCTGCCGCATTTCGGTTCAATTGGTCTCTGAGGGTCTTCTGTATTGCCCTGGAGAAGGTTGCTCCGGCATTCTTGAGGCCGAAGGGCATGCGGACATAGCAGTAGGTCCCGTCGTCTGTCTTGAACGCCGTCTTCTCCTCGTCTTCAGGGGCCATCCATATTTGGTGGTACCCAGAGTAGGCGTCGAGGAAGCTCATGAGCTCGCACCCGGCCGTGGAGTCGACCAGTTCGTCGATGCGTGCCAAGGGGAAGTCGTCCTTCGGGCATGCCTTGTTGAGGGTGGTGTAGTCGATGCACATCCGCCACTGGCCAGTGTGTTTCTTGACGAGGACTGAGTTTGCGAGCCAGGTGGACTTGTTCACTTCCCGGATGACTTGTGCATCCATAAGCTTCTGGATCTCCGCACGAAGCGCCACCTTCTTTTCTTCCGACCACTCCCTCTTTCGTTGCTTGATGGGGGTCACCTTCGGGTCGATGTCGAGCTTGTGTTCGATGATGCTGCGAGTCCACACCGGACAGCTCGCTGGTTGACCAAGCAAAGACGTCTTTGTTGTTTCGGAGGAGGTCGACGATGCTTGCCTCCAGTTCCGGCGGGAGCCCCTCGCCGATGAGGATGGCTTGGTCGGGGCGATCGGGAGACAAGACCACGCTCTTGACTTGACCGTCGACACGCGCCTTCGGAGTTCCGGCCGGAGGTGTCGGTGTAGCTGCTTCGACCGTTTCAGGCTTCGGCTCGTGTCGGAGCGGGTGCACTTGCTTCTGGCCCGGTGATTGGCCGTGCTCGATGCGGCGGGCGGCAAGTTGATCACCGTAAACAGTGATGACGCCGTTCGGAGCCGGAATCTTCATGCAGAGGTAGCCGTGGTGGGTGACTGCGTTGAAGGCATTGATGAGCCCCCTGCTGAAGATGGCGTTGTAGGCGTAAGGCATGTCGACGACGTCGAAGAGGATCAGCTCGGTGCGGTGTCCTGCTGGCCCGGAGAAGGAGACTGCGATTTTCACGCTCCCGAGGGCGTGAATTGGCTCTCCCCCGAAGCCGACGAGGGGGCTATCGGAGGCCCGTAACTCAGATTGGGGGATGTCTAGTTGATTGAAGGCGTCGATAAAGATGACATCAGCAGAGCTGCCGCCATCAATTAGCACGCGACGGACCTCCGTCCCGCGCATGTTGGCGTTGAGCACGAAGGCGTCCTTGTGCGGGTACTCCATCGGGCGAAGGTCTGCCTGAGTGAAAGTGATTGGCACGTGCGACCAGCGGCATCGGGCCAATGGCGGATGGGCGGCCACGTGGTTGACTCTCCGCACGTAGTCGCGACGCTGCCTCTTCGAGGCGTAGGGCTGGCTGGAGCCTCCGGTGATGGCCAGGATGACGTTGTGGCCGGTTGAATGATGTTCCGGAGGCGGAGGCAAGGCCTCGCCCGCTCCGGGAGCCCCATGTATGAGGTTGACTCCTCGAGCGGCGTCGGCATCGCGGCGCTCCCTTGCTTCACGCAAGGCGGAGGTTTGGGGGCACTGCTTCGATGTGTGGCCCTGATTGACGCCGTGAACCTCGCAGTATGGGTCGCGAGAGTTTCGGTTGTTGTATCGGCGACCGTTGTCGGAGTGCCGCGAGTTGTTTCGCGAGCCTCCGGGACGACTGTCCGTTCTCTGCGGGCTCCGGCTTCGGGAGTTGTTGATGTTGTGGACCTCTCGTCGCTGAGAGCGGTGGCCTCGGCGGTCGTCCGGGGGATCGTCGCTTCGGTCGCCGTGACGTTTCCCCCGGTCCTTCTTTTGGCTTGCTCGCGCCTCCTTCTCACGCCGGAAGTCTTCGTCGGCACGTGCATGTGCTTCTAGGATTTGCAGCAGGTGAGTGCACGTCTTCGTCTCGGTCCTTCGGATCTCGGACCGTGCCGGGCACAGGCTCATGTCCTTGGTCACCGCTTCGATGATGATTGAATCTGGTACTCCTTCCACCTGGCACTTCAGATGGATGAAGCGCCGGGTGTAGTCTTGCAATGACTCACCGTCTTTCTGCTTGCATTCCTGAAGGTCTGCCGCCGTGACCTTCGCGGCGTAATTGCCTTGAAAGTGGATTTGGAGCTGGTCCTGGAGCTGCTCCCATGAGTAGATGCTGTTCGCGGGCAGCTTGGTATACCATGTCTTGGCGTTCCCGCTCGAAGCGAGGACGAAGGCCTTGGCCTTGATGTCGTCGTCGCCCCCTGCTGACTCGATGGCTGTTTCGTAGCTGATGAAGAACTCGCGGGGTTGGAGGTGCCGTCGAAGGTAGGCAGCTTCGCCGAAATGAACTTCCGGGGCCACGTCATCGATTGTAAACGCGCGGAAAGCGGTTGGTTTGTATCGGAAGAGCTTGCGTGGCGCCTGCTGCCGCTGGAGTGGGTGTGCCTCTCGTCGCGGTCTTGGCGGTGTTCCAATGCGTCAACCTCCCGGCGACTGGTGCGTCGCAGGGTGTTTAGTTGAGCCTGGAGGTGAACTTGCTGTCGACGCTCGGCTTCGACTCGAAGGCGGTAGGTGGCTTCGTCTCGGTCAAGGTTCTCGAGGGCGCGCTGCCACAGCAGCCTTTCATCAGCTTCGCGAGCTTCACGGTTGTATGCCTCTTGGAGCTCCGCCAAGCGCTGCTCCTCAGCCACTGCTTCGACGAGCCCCCTCTGGCTCCGTGCTTCGGCTTCGGCGTTCCTGCGAGGTGGTTCCATCGTTTCGTCGCGGCGCTCAACCTCGCCCGTGTCGATGTTCTCTTCTTCGTCTTCGGAGGAGCCTTCGGCGCCTTCGGCCGCCTCCACGACTACTGGAAGGTCGACGTTGGTTGTGTTGTTGTTGGTCTCCGAAGGTGGTACCACCGAGGTCGATGCCGAAGGGATGGTCGTCGGAAGTGTCGAACCGCTGGGGAAGGTGCGGATTATCGTCAACGGGTCGATGCCGTCGTCCGAAGCCGCGGACCTGGTCTTCCGGGCACCCCCTGCCGGAGGGTCAGTTTTTGATTTTTCAGTCCTCTTGGTCATCTCGACGTGGCTTCTTGTTCAGTCCCCACGGACGGCGCCAACTGTTGTGGTTACAAGCCCACAATAGTAGAAAGGGATCCTCCAAGGGTCTACCACAAGTGAGGGACATCTAGGAAGGACTAGGAAGGGACCAACCAAGAGCCAAGAGAAGTATGTAATTAAGAGTTTGTATTCAATGCCCTGTCTGAAGGGTGGTAGGGGGGTATTTATAGGTTCATACACCCCCATAACCCTAAAATTACAGGTACCATATTGCCCTTCATCCAGGACACTATGGTCATTTCCTTATTACAAGGTGGGATTCCCTAACCCTAGTGGGCCAAAGGCCAAATACATGAGCCTGTCCTATACTATTCATCATCTTGGGCCTTGATGGGCTTCATAGCAGTCCAGATCTTTGGGCCAGGGGAAGCGGACACAGTGGGCCTCCCCCAACATACTCCATGTGCTCAGCGGACCTGTGCAACGTTTGGATTGAGCTAACCAACGTCAACAAAATCATAATGGAGAGAGTAGATGACATTATGCTTTTAGCATTAGAAGATTACGTGACTTTATAGTGCATTGTAGTCATGTTGGCCATACATCATCTCTCTGCTGAGTCTGCTCTGCTCATTTACTCTGTACTTATGGTGAAAATATCTACACCTAGAGGTAAAATAGTACACAAATAACCATACTTTTACTTGCTGGTGAAAGTGTCAGTAGCTATAACGTGACACAATATTATGAGTTGCATGTGAAACAAAAACATGGAAATGAAGCAAACTGTAAAACGCTCGCGCCTCTTTGAAGACAGTGGATGTGCATCTATTGCACCATCTCAATTGTTGCAGGGTACGATCAATTTTATCGTCTGATGGCTTTAAAAGGCCGAGAGAAGAGCTGCACTGCAGTGCGTGCATTCAGAGTTCTTGAGTGTATGCAGAAGCTAACTAGTGCAAAGGTGGGCGTCCGTGAGTGCCATGAAAAAATCGTAGACGTAGAGTCATATCGGCTTAGGAGGCACCAGGAATTTACCGGATACTCCGGGCCTTTGTCTTGCTGCCGGAGTGAAGCAAAGTCCAGCCAGCCTGGGCACAGAGCTCGTCCTGGTCTAGGCCATTAGCTACGGAAGCATGTTAACCCACTTGGAAGAGGAACACCAGACCACACGCATAGACGCATGAATGGTTCATTGACGGGCGCCGAACCACCTGTCGACCATCGCCGTTGCATGCCTGGCGCCTCAACTGCTTCCCTGCTCTGGCGCTCTCCAGTCGTTGCAACGCTGGCTGGCTCGCCGTTGTCATCGTTTGCAGACCCAGTAGCCGAGTACGTAGGTGTCATTCCTGCTTCGTTGCGCTTTTGAAATCCAACCTCGGCCCTCAAGAACTGGTTAGGGTCAGGGTTCATTCTAGGAACGGATAATCTTTTGTCGAAAATTTGAGATGCTTATTATATATCAGCACTAGTTTTGGGAGATCGGTTTGGTTCTTACTCCTTGAACATCGATGGCAGGCTGAAGAACTGAACAACAAACACATGAGCTTATGACTCTAGGCTCCGTTTCACGTTTTCATATGTCCGTTTCAATATATTTTATAGAATATACTTGGAGAGTTTGAACTCCTATAATGCCCATTAGCGAAAGTTCTCTCCTTGCCACCAGTTATATAATTCAAGTTATTTTCATTTTTGTTGTCAGTTGTATTGAAATCAGGGCTCATACTTCTTATATGCAAGTCCTCAATCAGTTGCAAATTATGACCGGAATGGATGGTAGTTATTGATCCATTCCAATTTGATATCTGATTCTAAGCAAATTGAAAATCGATAGAGGAAAAAAAAAAAGAGGGTAAAGGTTCCTCCCAGAGCAGGACTTTCTTGAGCTCCTCTGTCACATGGAGCAGAGCATTGCGCCCCGTTTTCCTTCAGATGGAGCTACGGGTGAGCTACAGCTTGTGAGACGCTGCTTGCTGGCCGGTGATGTGCCACACGCCCACACCAGATGGAGATGGGTTGGGGTCTTGGGGATAGGAATGGTTCAGATAGAAGAGTATAACCGAGCTAGGTGAAGATGGGAGAGTTAGTGCCATGGAAAGGATAAGGGCAAAGGGCATTTTATGAAGAAGGCCTATAGTATTTTTGCTTTGTACGTTTCCTTTTATGCATTTTACATTTGCATCCCTTTGATTTATGATACACTGGCCATGGACAAAAGAAAATATTTAGGGATATTACTAGTGAAACTTTTATCCACAAGATATTTCTCAATGTTTAGCTTGCTTTCTCCAAAATATTGAGCGACAAGAATCAAACCTGGATTGTGCTTCACTTTCCACTGGTGGGTCATCTAAAGCTTGCTTATCAATGCTTCTCTGATGAGCGCAGCGGAGCTTCTAGTATGTCGTAAGATCAAGATGGGCCGTCGGAGCTACAAGTGGGTTGTGTTTGCATAATGAACCCCAATTAGTAATGATGAACTTGTGTATCGATCCTCGACATATTAGGGATATGTAACACAATGTTATTTCAAAAGAAAAGAGGATTTACGCTAGAACTACATCGTGCAACCCAACAGAATTGAAGGAATTTACCGATGTAGGTTGGGATCTGGAACTGACTGCTTTCATTCGACACCAAAGATTAGAGAACACTTTTGGAAAGTGAACCGTTCGAAGATTGTACATCTGAAAAAGACAAACCTCTTCCAGCATCAGGGACAAAAGGGGGCTGATTAACAAACACCGTTACATGGAAATAAGCCATACGGTAAAGCAACGTACATAAAAAGGAAACCCATTTGTCTAACAGAACAGGGAAAATGGCAGCTGACAGTTTTGTTTTCGAGTGGACGCCACAGTGCTTAGAAGCTGAATGAGCTGTTTTCTAGAGGCTGAAAATGGCAGCTGAGCGAGCTGTTTTCTAGCGGACGCTACGCTGCTTAGAAGCATTGCTGCTCATGCCTGCGCCGTGACCGTTCGTGCCGTGCTTTGTCAGCTTGCTTACCTGCTTGGCCGCTCCGCTCCATATATCACCATATGAAAGGAGGCGAAACCTAGCTAGCACAGCCACTCACGCACTGCTAGCACTCAATCAGTCATCACTGGCTGTGCTGACGCGTGGACGTGTAACCAAAAGCTAGGAGACTAGAGCGAAGCGGCACGGACGTGTCCACCTCGGCAAGGGTCGCGATGGCGTCGTGGTCCTCTGAGGGCGGGAAGGAGCAGATGCTGTTCGACGGCGGCAGCAACAGCATG
The DNA here is from genome assembly GCA_012490785.1 of Eragrostis nindensis. Lineage (NCBI taxonomy): Eukaryota > Viridiplantae > Streptophyta > Magnoliopsida > Poales > Poaceae > Eragrostis > Eragrostis nindensis. Next base: position 416,236 of record JAAXCT010000471.1, on the reverse strand, counting down.
GAGGCGGACCGGTTCCAGCTGCGTGCGGTGGACGTCGACCTCCGGCGCCTGGAGCCGCCGTCAAGGAGCGCCGTCCAGCTGGTCGCGATGTCGCGTCTGGAGGACGAGTTCCGCCACATGCTGTCCATCACCTGCAGCTCGGGTGACCGGAGGAACTCCGACGCCACCGACACCGGGGACGACGACGATTCCTCCTCAGACGTCGGCAGCTACAGCTCCCAGCGGGAGAAGGACCTCATCCCCGGGGACGGCCTCCGGCGCCCGAACCTCGTGGGCGACGACGACGACGCGTCAGTTACGCCACGTGCTGCTCGACCACGAGCTCGAGGCGCTGGCAGGCCTCCGCTCCATCCGCACGAGGAGGGTTCCTCAGCGTCGTCCTACTACGTCGGCTCCCAGCAGAGCATCGTCTTCTCCGAGGACGCCATCGGTGACCTCCACGGCATCGCCTCCCGCATGGCCGCAGCTGGCTACGGCAGCGAGTGCGTCCAGGCTTACGCCTCCGTCCGCAAGACGGCCGTCGAGTCGGCCCTGCGCAGCCTCGGCGTCGACCAGAAGCTGGTCGGCAGCACCGACGACGTCGTCCCCCGCTGGATCCGCGCAGCACGCGCCGCCGTCCGCGGCGTCTTTGCCAGCGAGCGCCGCCTCTGCTCCCTCATCTTCCACGAATTCCCTCTGTCGAATTCGACCACCGCCGCCAACGCGCCCTTCGCCGAGGCCGTCAAGGGAGCGGCGCAGCAGCTCCTGGTCTTCGCCGAGGCCGTCGTCAGCAGCATCGGGCGCCGGTGCCCCGAGAAGCTGTTCGACACCATCGACATGCACGACGCGCTTGCCGACCTGTTGCCGGACATCTCGGACCTTTTCGCCGCCTCCAAAGCCACCGAGTCCATATACGTGCAGGCTGCCAAGGCCAGGTCGAGCCTGGCCGACGCAGTGCGCGGTATACTCTCCGAGTTCGAGACCGCCGTGCTCCGCGACCCGTCCAAGGTCCCGGTGCCCGGCGGCACCGTCCACCCGCTCACTCGCTACGTCATGAATTACGGGAACCTCATATCGGACTACAAGGCCAGCCTTTCCGAGCTCATCACTTCGGGGCCACCTTCGTCTTGCTCCCGGATCACCGCCCATCTTGACCATCCTGATCTTGACCTTCCTGATCCTGACCTTCACAGCCAGTTGCCCCTTGCCGCACATCTTGCCTGGATTATTGCTGCTCTTGAACACAACCTTGAGTGCAAGGCGTCACTCTACAAGGATGCGGCACTCTCTCATGTCTTCCTCATGAACAATGTGCGCTACATCGTGCACAAGATAAAGGATTCATCTGAGCTCAGTGGCCTCATTGGGGACGAATATTTGAAGCGACTCACGTGCAAGTTCCGGCAGGCAGCTTTAAGTTACCAGCGAACCGGATGGCCTAAGATCCTGAATTACCTGAGACATGAGGGCCTTCCAATAGGCGGCGGCTTTTCAACAACAGGGATATCCATGCTGGTACTCCGGGAGCGGTTCAAGGGTTTCAGTACCGGATTTCAGGAGGCACATAAGGTCCAGACAGGGTGGTATGTGCCAGACACACAAATGAGGGAAGAGCTTAGGATCTCAATATCGGAGAAGCTGCTCCTTGCTTACCGGCCCTTCCATGGTAAATACCGGCATCACATCGAAAAAGGAAAGCGCCCAAACCTCTACATCAAGTACACCGTTGACGATCTTGAGGAAGCTATGGCAGATTTCTTTGAGGGAGCACCACCATCCAAACGTAAGGGCCTGTTTGGAAAGGGATTCAAATCCCTAGGATTTAGTACAAAGTTGAACTAAATCATAAAATTTGCAAGAGCATTCCTTCAGGACGCCATGGACAAAGATGGGCTTACAAGGGTCATATATCGATGCTAAGATCAGGAATATATCATAGCTTTTTAAGGATAATCTGTCAAGAACTCAGAATATACACTTATTTTCTGGAGATATCATAGCTTCTTATGAAAGCCTTACGTAGTATTTTGTATATGTATATAGTTTATAAAGTGGCACTTAAGACCTTATGCCAACACAGTTCAAAGTCCTTTCATTGGAGAAAGATGGCTTAAAAGGCCATCGATCGTCAGAGGACTATTGCCATTTCCATGTTCGCCGCATCCATGGGACCGGACCATATATGTATTGGATTTACAGTAGGTTCCTGGCATACCCCGTTTGATTAGGATTGGAAAAGAAAACTATTTGGCCGTTCAGGAATATTCTTCGTTAAATTTCTGCACAAATTAATAAAGTACATGAAAGAAACAGAAGAATAACCAAAAAGTGTATGCATGCTCCCGTGCATGGTAGGAATGGATGAGCAACTCATATTTAGGAAGAGAGAGAACATTGCGTGTGCATGATGGATATGTGGTGGTGATAGGCTGGCAACGCGTCGAGATGACCAGGAGCATAGCAACGCGGCTTCATCAGGTTCCCGAGTCGCGCTTGATTTCTTAGATAGAATAGAATGGTGGTTAATTTTTCCTTTTCAATTTTGATGGGAGAACGATCACCTCTCTACCTTTTAGTAGTAGGTACCCTTCATCCTGACCATCAGATTTAAACTACTATTTTCTACGTTGTCTATCCATAGCAAAAAAATTATAAGATTGACAATGAAAAATTGATGATAGTATATTAACTATGAAACAAACTATCATATTATACAACTCTTTCTATTTAAAATAATTGAAATTTTGTAGATATTGTTAGTCAAAGTTGAGAAACTTTGACTTAGACCAAACCTATATACTTATATCCCTAGACGGAGGGCGTAATAAATAACATAGAAAAAGATACCGAGGAACCTCGCAAGCCCTGCAACACTCATATTTCATAGTAGCTAATTATACCCATGCATACTTATGTATAGAGAGCGGATTTCATGCACGCGGTTCCGGTGCCAACACGCCAAATGTTCACTACCATGCTCATTGTTCCAACTACGCTAAGGTACACAAGGCAAGCGAGATGTAATTGAGGCAAGTCATGTTTAACTCCCTTGCATAACTCTCGACTCTGGTAGGATCGAACCTATCTTATCTATATACTTATAGAAGATGCAACAACAAAAAGTCATTGATTGCTATTTCTCTGCAACCACGTTGCGCCACGTCACCCTCTAATATATGCACCATCCAATCTCCAAACATCTTCATATCCTGACCGTCCGTCCCCTTCCTTTTCTCCGATGAACTCCACGATCAATGGGGCTGCCCCATCGACAATCAATGGCTCCTCACCAGTGGTGCTGCCCGCCTGCCCCATCAGTGATGCCCCGCAACCTGAGCTTCCTCCCTCTACGCTCCTCTTCTTTGCCCCAGCAATGGCGTTCAGGTGCAGAGGGTTGGACGCTCCCCAATCAATTGTAGAAACTGCTGCTGCTGCCACTACCTCATCAATGGCGGCTCCCCAACCCGAGCTTCCTCCTTCCCCGCCCCTCTTATTCACCCCATCACCGACCCTCTTATTCACCCCGTCAATGACGTTAGGGTCATAAGGTGGACGCCCCATGAAAATCCAATCAAGATACCACCAGATTTAATTTCATTTATCCTTCATCAATCACTCATGGCATTTATCCTCTGTCCGTCAGCACAGCTATTGCGCCCCTTTTGTTGAGGTATTTTCATGCCCTTCTGTCCATCAAGCATATTACTCTCAATAACTGATCAACAAGCATATTACTCTATTGTCATATTCTAGCTCTACCCACCTCCTTCTTTACTTAATGATTTACTATTCTCAATAACTGACTAGCGGGAGAGAGGTTTGTGCAATCAACTCTCCCACTAGCAGCATAATTTTGGTTGTATAACCGTCATGCAATAATTGCTAGAGAAAAGGCACCTTGCGCACTAGCATGTTCGGAAGTGAATCCCCAGTCTATAAATACTTGAAACAGACTGCATGGTCCATATGAAAAGTTTTCAGCCTCTCCGGTCTTGATTTTCTTGATCAGAGCAAGTTTATCTTCTCTGGCCCTCGGCCTAGCATGCCGTATCATTGTCTCTCTTTGTGTGTTGACATTTTCTGATTTGTTTTACACCAATTCTTGGTATGCTCAAATGTATGTACAAATATTCATAGGCACAGATTTTTCAAAGGTTGTTCATTTCATTTTTTATTGGTCTAATTTGAGAAAATGAACTTCAGTAACACAATCACTACGTTCTGTTCTTTCTTTTACATATTAGTAAGAAAAATATCAAAGCATGTTATGCTCCAAACGTGCGGTTGGGATAGGTTGTTCACTTTAATTTTTTATTGATCTGATTCGAGGAATGAACATCAGTTACACAATCTCATGACATTCTGTTTTGCTTTTACAGATTAGTAAGAAAAGGATCAAAGCATGTCATGCTCCAACATGCTATTGGAATAGGTTGTTCATTTCATTTTTTATTGGCCTGATACCAGGAATGAACATCATATCAGTTACAATCACGGCGTTCTGTTTTTTTTTTTTTTTTACAGATTGGTAGGAAAAAGTCAAGGCATGCCATGCTCCAACGTGCAGTTGGAATGTCTAAATGGGATCAACTGATAAATTCTTTGGAGCACTCAGTGAACAATATGTCTACAATTTTTATTTGCACACATGCTTGACAGAATTACCTCCTTCGCTAATGCTAATTTGGACACCCCATGTAAGTTTCTTTTCCCCCGAAGGATACACTAGAAACCAGGCAGCGGTTCCAAACTTGCTAGCTCTCAATTTAATCCATTGAAAACAGGTAGTCTTTCGAAACATAATGTAACCTAGCCGTTTGTGTTCAGATTTCAGTTATGACTTTCTCTATACAGGCACGCCGAACTGATTGGTGTAGAAAGCATTTATGTTTATCTATTCTTTGAAGTTTCTTTTTCCCCGAAGGATACACTAGAAATCAGGCAGCGGTTCCAAGCTTGCTAGCTCTCAATTCAATCCATTGAAAATAGGTAGTCTTTGGAAACATAATGTAACCTAGCTGTTTGTGTTTGGATTTCAGTTATGCCTTTCTCTATATAGGCATACTGAACTGATGCTTGTCATTATCGTCTGACCAATTAGCTATAAACACAGGAGGAGTACTGTGGCGTCTGTTTTTGTTGCTTCTTGCATTGCTTGCAGGCATGCGGTTTGATCTGACAGATGGAATAACATAAACCATTGAGACTAACGTTAAACGGCCGCAGCTGGGAAAGGCAAAACTGTTAGTGAACCCCAGAAGCTCGTCTCGCTACGCAAGCACTCTGCTGGGCATGGCCACACCATAGGCATGATGAGTTCTCGAGAGAAAAAATACGCGACCCCTGCATATAGCCCATACAACTTGTGAGGCTTTTGTCGTCGGAGGCAACCTGAGTTGTTACAAAGGACTGATGCGAAGAGAAGAAATATTTCCACGCTGACATCATTGCATTAATTACTCCATTATAAAATTTTAAAATGCAATAATTCTCTCATCACAACAATATATTTTATGATAGCAATTTGTGTATATAAAAGTTCTTATACAAATTGATATACATGTATTTACATAAGCGGCTACCAATATACCAACTGAAGTTGCTACATCTTCTACTTAGTATAATGTTCAAATTATTAGTATTCCTATAACACAAGTTGCTACTATGCTTTCCACACAAGCTGCTATAGATTTTCAAATTTACAAGGTAACAATTCGTGTTATAAACCTAATAGCAACTTTTGTGATATTATACTACATGTAAAATAGTTTAGAACATATGCAAGTGGGATCTAGTTTTGTTCATCTCGTCATGTAGAGCACAATGGTGAAAACGGAATATAAAACGGACGTCGTACGCGCGAGAGTTATGACATTTTAAAGTTTTGGGATGGAGTAATTAGTGCCATGACATCAGCCGAAAGCGACATCCTGCTTTCACGCGCTCTCTGCTGCTTTCTCTGCTTGCTAGCTCTCAATTCAAGCCACTGAAAAGAGGAGGCTGTCTTTCGAAACGTAACGTAACCTAGCTGTTTGTATAGGCCTTTCTCTATATAGGCATGCCGAACTGATGTTTGTCATTATGGTCTGCCCAGTTAGCTATAAACACAGGAGGAGTACCACGATGTTTGTTTATGTTGCTTGCTGGCCTGTGGCTTGATCCGACTAATGGAAGAGAAGAAATCACCGAGACTAACGTTAAACGGTCGCAACTGAAAAGGGCAACACCGTTAGTGAACTGTAGAAGCTCATCTCGCTACGCAAGTACCTAGCTGGGCATGGCCACACCATGGGCATGCATTAGTTCTCCTAGCTAGCAAGCTACCTCTCGGCGCGAGGCACTACAAATCGGCCGGGCCCGTCATGCGGAATCGGCGGTGTCGACGACGGCTCTTGTTTTGTCTTCCAAGTGGCCTCACTTCGTCTCCGTCCCTGTGGTTGCCACGGTGCTCGCGAGTCATCCCACCTGGGCCACTGCTCACAGCTAGTTCAACAGCTGGGTACGAGTCGTGTCGTGTTGCATCTCCTGTCACAGGTGAGTGTTGTCCTGTCCCGACCCGTTCCTTTTCAAAAACCCGTTCGGCTAGCTCACTTAATTGGTGGGTTGGGACAAATCCCACAGATTATTATTATATCAGAGGTCAAACACACAATTTTTTTGTACAATTTTTTTGTACAATGGAAATTACAGCTCGCTCGCATGATTTTTTTTAGAAAAATGATTATATATACATGTATTAATATTCCATCCTATAAATAATATATATTCTTGTCCCGGTGATAACTCTATTTTACATGAAAGTTCTTGTGTGGCTCTAGGGTGGTTCCATGGTGTTTGATGACACCAATAGGTTTCAGTTATAGACTCCCGTTTTCTGAACCTGTGTGTATGAGAAGTTATGGATCATTTGTTTGATCTTATCCCAAAGTTGAACTTAGTGTTTGTAATAATGAATGACATTTATATATGTATCTATCGATATAACGGCTGGAATTAATATTAATACATGTTTCCTATCCGAAAAAAAAACAGCAAAGTAGCACTTGCAGGTGGTCATGACACAAGATGAAACCACCATCTAGTGGAAGTGACACCAACAGTTTCATTTGATAGATCAACGAATTCAAATCATTTTTTTCCTCTTCTTTATCATTTGTTAAACAACTTGTTTGGCTCTCCGTCATGGCCAGGGTTGGCTACCATTGCTACATCTCTTTAATTTGTTAACCTAGGCCACATAGCCCTCTGCATGGTTGACAAGGTAAAGTGAGCGAGGGGTAGAATCAAGCCAATATTATGATAGAATGACGGCCAAATAGAGCCTCCAAAATAAAGGTCATTATAGGTCACAGCTTAGCCCGGTCAACTTGTTAATTAATGTTATATGATTCGGCTCTAAGCATTTTTTTTAAGAAAAATCAGTTTCGACAAAACTCAGAAACTAAAATAATCAAAGGAAAATGAAAATCTGAACCTAAAGAAAATTCTTCTTTATTTAACCTGAAGTTTACCTGAACCCCTCTTTCTTAGATGCATGATATAAAGGGTGAAAACAAAACAAAGCAAATATTTATATATCTCAATAAGGAAAATACAGCAATAAGTTGAGTGATAACAAAAGTTTTATCCCCTGAAGAAGGTAGATGATTAAGTACTTAGTCATACAATTAAAACCTTCATAATTGTGATATATAGGAATTTTTTTGGTTAGTCATTCAGTGTTTGGGTGCTGAAAACGGAAGAAATATCCGTCAACCAAACTAGCCTTTTTTTTCAAAACCGAAATAGTTCTGATAAACTAAAAAGAGAGAACATAGGCTAAAATCAGTTTTGTTTTTGGGTATTTGTCGCAGCCATAATAATCACAGCTAGCAAGCTGCCCTGCACAATTGCACGGCGTATGAAAAACCCAATTGTATAAGCAATTTTGTATTGTATTGGCTTTATATTAGTTCAAGTTACCTTTATCATGGTTCTTGTTTTTGTTGCTGCTCTGTCTTCTCCGTGATTGGCATAATTTGATAACGTATTCCCACGATAACAGGTTTACATATAGTAAATGCTTTTTTACTATTTTTCTATTACATTTTACATCGAAAGATTACTTGATTTGCAACATTGATCTGTTACTTGTGTGGACCAGAATGTAAAAACAAGCGTATAAGTATATATAAAAATGCGTTGATGTTCTTATACGGTATATCATGTGTTCTTTCATTTTTTTCTTATTAAATTTCACATCCAAAGATTATACGAGTTTACAACTTGATCTTTTAACTGCATGTAGTTTGTAACAAAATTATTCATTCTCTAATAATAGGAATAGGTAACTTTCTGGTATGGGGATGCTTTGGGTGAAGTTTCTCGTCATATGGTAATGATGGGCAAATTTTTCTCTCTTTTTGTTAGATTAATCTGATAGCCAAGAGAGTGAACGTGGATATGCTTTTTTAATATTAAGATTAATTATAGATGTGTATACTATTTCATTTCAACCTTTCCAGCATAATCTAACTGAATCAACAATTATGCGCATAGGTGGAGATTCCTTATGCCCAATATGATATGCTTTTTAACACAAACTTGTTGTTGGTCCATCAAACATTAAGTTAAATTATATTTATCTATGGAACTTGCAATATATATATCCAATTATTTTATTGAATGATATTGTTAGTTGCCTACTATTTGCATAATTGATGATTGTGTCTCACTTCCATTTGTTTCGTTTCAAATCACATAGCAGGGGATCACATCACTAAGTACTACATCCTGAACCACACTTGACGATGGCTTCATCTTCACATAGTGCTAAGGGTGAGAAGGTTTCAGACTACTTGCAGGAGATTCAAGGGGGAAGGCTAATACAATCATACGGATGCTTATTGGCCCTTGATGAGACGACATCAAAGGTCATTGCATATAGCAGCAATGCACCAGAAATGCTTACATCAGATGCATCACATCCAAGCATTACTGGCACTCATGTTCGTTCTCTGTTCGCTGAACCTGGTGCTTCGGAGCTAGAGAAGGCATTAGGCACTGCTAAGGTCTCACTGTTGAATCTTATTATGGTTCAGACAAAAACCTCAAATAAAGCATTCTATGCCTTCCTTCACTCAACAGCCGGTTGTGTGGTTATTGATTTTGAGCCAGTGGTGCCTATAGAATTTCATTCTATGGCTTCAACTAATACTGATATGCAGCCATTCAGTCTTGCTTTAAAGGCATCCTCCAAACTTCAATCACTACATGGTGCAAGTATCAAAGAGCTATGCAATATTGTTGCTCAGGAACTACTCGAGCTAACGGGTTTTGGTCGAATCATGGTGAATATGTTCCACGAAGATGGTCGTGGCGATATCATTGCTGAGGCCACGAGCCCTGGCCTGGAACCTTATCTAGGCATGCATTATCCTGCCACTGATATCCCTCAAGCTTCTAGGTTTCTTTTCATGATGAACAGAGTGCGGATGGTATGTGACAGTCATGCCAAGCTTGTGCAGATTGTTACGGACGGGAAAACGCCCCTTGACATCAGCTTGTGCTCTTCTCTTCTTAGAGCGCCGCATAGTTGTCATTTACAGTACATGAAGAACATGAAGACCACTGCTTCCCTAACCATGGCTGTCATAGTTACGGATAATACAAACGACGAAGCAGACTGTGAAGTTGAATTTGAAGAGTTGACAAAGAAGAATCAGGATAACAAGAGACTATGGGGGCTCATCATATGCCACAATGAGACCCCAAGATATGCTCCTTTCTCGTTGCGGTGTGCTTGCGAGTTCTTAGTGCAAGTGTTTGCTTTGCAAGTACACAAGGAGCTAGATTCCGAAAAGCATAGACAAGAGAAGAGGACACTGGAGGTGTTGTCTGCACTTTCAGGTGTGCTATTGAGGGAAGCGTCGTCTCCCAGTAGCATAATAACTGGTAACCCAAATATCATGGGCCTAGTTAAGTGTGACGGTGCTGCTATTTTGCATGGGGATAAGGTATGGCGACTACATGTTGCTCCTACAGAGGTTGAGATTCATATGATCGTCAAGTGGTTACTGGACATTCATAGGGATTCCGGTGTCATGAGCACAGAGAGTCTCTACGACGCTGGGTACCCCAGAGCGCTAGTTCTTGACCATCATGCGGTGATATGCGGAATGGCCGCCACCATCGTCACCTCAAATTATATTGTTTTATGGTTCAGGTCGCATAATACAGATATGCCAACTGCCACATGGGGAGGTGCAAAATATGGTCATTCAGATGAGGGTAAAACTGAGGCGATGGGGCCTAGGTCATCCTTCAAGCCGCTACTTTTCTTTGAGATTGAGAAGATGACGAAGAGCCTGCCATGGAAGGACTACGAGATGGATGGTATTCACGCATTGCGGCTTGTTCTCAAAGAAACCCAGATTACGATGGCAAAAGAGAAAGAAGAGAAACCCAGAACGTCGTGACACTTGCCACTTCTGCCAGGACGGAGTCATCAACCAGCTGGGGCAGTGATCAACTGATTCAGGAACGACACGTTATGCTGATCCTAGCGGAATATGCCCATATTTGCAGAGCCAGTAAACTATATTATTTCTGCAGGCTCTAGAAAAATACTGTTATATATATACTGTTATTACATGACAATATCAAATATTTGATTGTACTTTTTTGTTGTTCATAAGTGCTGCCTCTGCATTGTTAATTGCCTCAATCTGATGTGTTACTTCTATTGTGTTAGTACCTGCCAAGTGTCGATGTGAATCGACATGTCGCCTGCCACTAAAAAAATATTAGCTGTAAACGCTATACTTAGGAGAATTGTACAATATTTCCAACTTTTTTTTTGCGAGGAAAAGAGTGTATTCATTAGAGCTTAGGGTTTTGATTACAATCCGAGTTGACAAGGCCTCGGATATATACAGGCACATCCATCCGTCAGACAGCAGAATGTGTCGTGCAAATAGCTAGCTGGTCTTGTTCATGAGCTACCCTATTGAACTCCCTTCTAATCTTCTGAACTCTCACCTCCGGCAGTAACTGCATAGTGGCTTTTATCTCTAAAAACAGGCCGGATCACCTTGATCGATCTTCTTCCCTCGAGGCTAGAGTATCAACAACATAAGCACAGTCTGACTCGACCACCACCGGCTTCCTCTCCCATTTTCAGCCGCCAGCCGCAGGCCCTCTAAAATCGCCAGCGCTTCTGCCTCCTCCGATGATGCACAATCAAATAAAACACGCCAGGAAGTCAGTAGTGACTGACCTGTGCGATCTCGAATCACACAACCCACCCTTGCTCTGCCTGACTGGTTGTGGAAGGCGCCATATCAACGTTAAGCTTTATCCATCCCTGCTCCTGCTGTGGTTATTGCCAACTAGCCTGCACACGCCCTTCATCACTCCTACTACTTTCCTCTCTTCGCCAGGTATGGAAGACCTTTCCTTTTCCTTTCCTGTCCTCCCTCCGCCCGCGCCGGATTCCCAACAGTGACTCCCAATAGCTCTGTAAATACCTGGCCGAGCCAAATATTTTCAACTAATTGGCCGGCTACAAAACAAGCCTAACCAATCAACGATCTGACTTGAACAATATCATTGCTCTATGGTACATGATCTGAGACAAAAAAAAAAGTTAAGATACTATTGAGTTGGTGACCAATGCTTGGGGCATGCCAACGGACACCTCATTTTCTCAATTATTCTTCATCGTATGGACTTAGTCACTTGTTAGAGATGCACACTACTTCCTCCTGATACACACCACATAATCCTTCTATTTTACTTGGAGATGCAAGAACTATAATTGTTTGATACATTAGGGGACGCGCGCGCGCACATTTGTCGAAATAGAAAATCTTTTAACCAAATTGATATATACACATCTGAAACTGTTTGACTTCTTACAATTTTGAAACTAATTTAGACTTGAATTCTTTATTTTATTTAATTTGACTTGTTGTTTGACGCTAGCTAAAGAAGCAAGATGCACGGAGTGAGGTTCGAAGTAATGGTTGATGGAGTGTTGTCAGGATCCCATTGCTAGTTGGCATCCTCACGGGCACTCTCGAATAACTATACTCTGATAGCGCAGAGCCTGAGGCCCTCCGACAGCATTTTGCCCAACGTGGCCTCTTTTCCGTCGCGACGTGTCACTGGCGTGGACACCTCCCGCACCCGCCACGCCGCTCTCCGTACGTCGGTTCCCGCCGACGGGCCTACGTGGGCCGCGCGACGCGGTTGGCCGCTAGTGGGCTCCATCGGACTTGGACCGCGCCCACCATCGACGCAGCGCCAACCCGTGCCCGGGCCTGATTTTGAGGCCAGGAGGTTCCCTAGCGCGAGGAGGCAGGCAGGCAGGGGAAAGGGAGGTGGCGCACCGTGGGCTGCGTCGCCGTGCGGAGATTGACTGGTGGCTGAGCAGAGTAAAGGACGACCGGCGTCGACGAGTCGACGCAGCGCCGTCATCGAGGAAGGGCCTCTGCGCGTCGACCTCGCTCACCCGATTTGGACGCCTCCTCTAGATCTCCCTCGCCGCCGTGGAATGACTGGGCTCTCGACTTGTAATGCCAGCAGAGACAAAGATTGCCGACTGCCGGCAAGGAGATGGTGGGCTGCATGGAGTTGGTGCAGGCCAGGAGGCATGGGTGCCCCCACTTGCGACGCGAGCGAGAGGGATGAGCAGGTGAGGAGTGAGGACTGCGGCTGTGGGAATGTTTGTGGAGAGAGGGGGAGAGTAGGGCGATGAGAACGAGGCTGACTGCACTTCAGCGGTGGAGAGCTAAGTGACTGCGTGGCAGCAAAGGGCAAAAAAAAAAAAGAGAGAGAAGGGGATTTCGTTCGATAGAAACGTGTGGACATGAGAGCACAACGTGGCTGGATGAGGGAGAGAGCTCCTGATATTTTGTTCGCCATGACTTTTTCTTTTTTCTGCCAGCATTATTGGTTCTTTTTTTATTTCTAGCCCTACACACCAGGTCCAGATAAGAAAGTCCCATCCAAAAGCACACAACATTGATTAGGAGAAAATAGAACAGATTCACTAATACCACGACGTCTTTAAGCAAGGAATCAAATGGGCACGGCGGAGCGCGCCTGATCACCCTAGTTATATCTATGCCTCCTCAAAATCTCTCACCCAGACCTTCCACCACCATCTTAATAACTACACTCTCATAGCGCGGAGCCTGAGGCCCCCGGACAGCATTTTGCCCGACGTGGCCTCTTTCCCGTCGCGACGCGTCACTGGCGTGGACACCTCCCGCACCCGCCACGTCGCTCTCCGTACGTTGGTTCCCGCCGACGGGCCGACGTGGGCCGCGCGACGCTGTTGGCCGCTAGTGGGCTCCATCGGACTTGGACCGCGCCCACCATCGACGCAGCGCCAACCCGTGCCCGGGCCTGACTTTGAGGCCAGGAGGTTCCCTAGCGCGAGGAGGCAGGCAGGCAGGGGAAAGGGAGGTGGCTTACCGTGGGCTGCGTTGCCATGCGGAGATTGACTGGTGGCTGAGCAGAGTAAAGGACGACCGGCGTCTACGAGTCGACGCAGTGCCATCGTCGAGGAAGGGCCTCTGCGCGTCGACCTCGCTCACCCGATTTGGACGCCTCCTCTAGATCTTCCTCGCCGCCGTGGAATGACTGGGCTCTTGACTTGTGATGCCAGCAGAGACAAAGATTGCTGACTACCGGCAAGGAGATGGTGGGCTGCATGGAGTTGGTGCAGGCAAGGAGGCATCGGTGCCCCCACTTGCGACGCGAGCGAGAGGGATGAGCAGGTGAGGAGTGAGGACTGCGGCTGGTGATGAGGACATCACCATGTCGGATACGACCAACACTCCTCCGCTGAACATGCAAGGTCCAACCGCAAGAGCTAGAGAACGACGATCAGATTTATCGGTGAGCTCGTTCCTCGTGTCTTTTATATATGGTTTTGAGAATAAGTTGCTACCTAATGAAATGATTATTGTTAGGAACCATGGAGATGATGCTGAGATAGTTGGAGAAGTGTTTGAGGGCGTGGAGGGGCCAGCAAGGGAGAGCAACTCAAGTTGGAGGCCCAATTCAAGTCGACTTCGAGTCAGTTTCGGAGTCCAGGACCAGTACGCACTAAAACGGTTGCCCAGGTCACCGGGGTCGGATTTGGACGTTCTTATATGGATGGAAAGCTAAGAAGATTATCTTTCCAATGGCACCGGTATCATGCCAAAATGCGTCCGGAGTCGTTGGGAATCGTCAAAACAAGTCGACATACAGAATCTGTCCTGGTGCTGCGCCGCTGTTATTTAGCCTTTGGGCCTTGTATCTTGTGTGAGCCCATTAGAGGGCGCATCCAGGGGGTGGAGCACGACCCTAGAGTCTTCATATACAGCCGCCGCCGCATAATTAGGGTTTGGGTTTTGATTGATTGTAAGTTTAGCCATTGCTACTTCCTTGTAGACGCGTGAGTCGACTAGACCGTCCGGGCTACTTGATTCGGAACCCCACCTTTGTTATCGAGTTACTTGTTTGTCTTGTTCTTGCTTGTTCTTCGATTGATTGCAGGAATTACCCTTGTGGTTAGGTTGATCGGGCTCCACAAAATCACGAACAACCGTTAGAGTTGGTGTATCGGTCGCTAAGGCGCATCCTTATTGGTTGTAGTCGGGTCGTGAATGTCTCTCCAATCCAAATCGAAGTTATCCCCTCCTTCTCACCGAAAGATCAGCGCAAACCCACCACGTCCCATTAGCTGAAGCTGTGGGAATGTTTGAGGAGAAAGGGGGAGAGTAGGGCGATGAGAACAGGCTGACGGCACTTCAGCGTTGGAGAGCTAAGTGACTGCGTGGCAGCAAAGGGCAAAAAAAAAAAATAGAGAGAAGGGGATTTCGTTCGATAGAAACGTGTGGACATGAGAGCACAACGTGCTGGATGACCGAGAGAGCTCCTGATATTTTGTTCGCCTTGACTTTTTCTTTTTTCTGCCAGCATTATTGGTTCTTTTTTTATTTCTAGCCCTACACACCAGGCCCAGATAAGAAAGTCCCATCCAAATGCACACAACATTGATTAGGAGAAAATAGAACAGATTCACTAATACCACGACGTCTTTGAGCAAGGAATCAAATGGGCGCGGCGGAGCGCGCCTGATCACCCTAGTTATATCTATGGCTCCTCAAAATCTCTCACCCAGACTTCCACCACCATCTTAATTACGCTCATGAGTGCGCGCGCCCACACACAAAGAGAGAGGGAACCTCCTCGCGCACCTTGCTGACCCCAGACACTGCACTATTATTTTAAAACACAATACATACGTATACACTCATAAACACGCACGAGTACTCATTCCTATGAACACACGCACGCCACCCCTACCCTGATGAGGACATCACCACGCTGGACACGCACAAGCCGGCCTCATCACCAAGTAACAAGTCGTCTCCAACTCAGCTGCCACATTCGGTTCGGATTCAGCCGACACCTCCGCACGATTTCGGCGATATCTCCATCATACGACGTCGAAACAAGGCGTATAAGGAGGCGTTGGAAAGGGGACGACGACGCCGTCGTTTTGGTTCTGGTCCAAGCTCCAGAAGGTTCGTGGATCACGCTGTGTGATCATGACAAGGTGCTGCGTCACCTTTTTGGGCCGTCTCTCGGGCCGTGTATCTTGTCGGGCCTTTGGCCCAAGTTGAGGGCGCCCCCCCTGGTCGCCTCAACCCTAGAACGCCCCTGTTCCTTCATAAACAGGGCAGCCGCCGCCGTTTAGAGTTGGGTTTTGTTTAGTTGAGTTTTCCTTCGAGAAACTTGAGTTCATCGTTGTATCTGTGGCGACAAGTCCTTATACATTGATCCAGGGCCCCTGTTCTTACTCTCCTCGACTGTGTCGATTAGTCCTTTCGAATCGAGTGTTTGAACCTCTCTTGTGATTCGCTTCAATTCATATATGCAATTTCAGATTGCGTGTTTACACTTTCTTGCTTGCGTTCTCGATTCGTCTGCAGGAAAAGCCTTATCGGCGAGGTCAATCAAGTTGTGCTTGGTTGATAACCAACGGAGCAGTGGTGTAGCGGTTGCAGGGTTCGAATCGGGTTGATTTGAAGCCGGATCGTCAACGTCGAGTTCTCCAATTATCGAGTTTACCTCTACCTCTCGGAAGATCGGGCCTAGTCCTCATCATACCCCTACCCTTATGAGCTCCTCCGAAAGACTAAGCTGGCTAGTGTTGAGATTCCACGAAGTCATCATGGGTGCCTCGTTGTCGACGGGGACGTCGCTTTCCACTGAAAGAGTAAATAGCTGTAAATGCGCAATACCCGTGCCAGTCTTGGACTTAAACCCGAGTGAACTGGTTTTATCACTTGCATCTTTGGTGAACATGAAATGCTCCAGGTCAAGATCGTATCCGGAAGCATCTGAGCAATCCCATAGTTAATTTCACACGTTTGAGAGATGGGAACCGTTACTTTCTTTTTTTCATTGTAATATAGTATGACCAAGGCCCTACTTTTTTGTGAAACACAATGCAGATACATTCAAAAACATGCACAAATACTCACCCTTATAAACACACGCATGCAACCCTTACCCGATCTTTATGAGCGCCTTCGAAAAACTAGACCGGCTAATCTTGGGATTCACGAAGTCGCCGCGGGCGCCTTGCTGCCGACGAGGACGACGCCTCCCACTGAAAGAACAATAGTTGTAAAAGTACAACACCTGTGCCAAGTCTAGGACTTGAACCCGAACCGAACTAGGTGAGCTGATCTCGCTCTGCAACTAAGGCCCTATCTGGCTAGCTTAAATTTCTCGTAAGCTATGTCTAACACTAGGATTAGTAACTTATACTATTTTAAAAAATCAGAGTTGGTGGTGATTATCAACTATTACTTATATGTCACCCGGAGCAGAGCATTGCGCCCTGTTTTCCTTCAGATGGAGCTACGGGTGAGCTACAGCTTGTGAGACGCTGCTTGCTGGCCGGTGATGTGCCACACGCCCACACCAGATGGAGATGGGTTGGGGTCTTGGGGATAGGAATGGCTCAGATAGAAGAGTATAACCGAGCTAGGTGAAGATGGGAGAGTTAATGCCATGGAGAGGATAAGGGCAAAGGGCATTTTACGAGGAAGCCCTATAGTATTTTTGCTTTGTACGTTTCCTTTTATGCAATTTATATTTGCATCCCTTTGATTTATGATACACTGGCCATGAACAAAAGAAAATATTTAGGGATATTACTTAGTGAAAATTTAATCCACAAAGATATTTCTCAATGTTTAGCTTGCTTTCTCCAAAATATTGAGCGACAAGAATCAAACCTAGATTGTGCTTCACTTTCCACTGGTGGGTCATCTAAAGCTTGCTTAACAATGCTTCTCTGATGAGCGCAGCAGAGCGCGCCACTGATTCTAGTATGTCGTAAGATCAAGATGGGCCGTCGGAGCTACAAGTGGGTTGTGTTTGCATAATGAACCCCAATTAGTTATGATGAACTTGTGTATCGATCCTTGACATATTAGGGATATGTAACACAATGTTATTTCAAAAGAAAAGAGGATTTACGCTAGAACTACATCTTGCAAGTTGCAACCGAACAGAATTGAAGGAATTTACCGATGTAGGTTGGGATCTGGAACTGACTGCTTTCATTCGACACCAAATATTAGAGAACACTTTTGGAAAGTGAACCGTTCGAAGATTGTACATCTGAAAAAGACAAGCCTCTGCCAGCATCAGGGACAAAAGGGGGCTGATACAGCAACGCATAAAAAGGAAACCCATTTGTCTAACAGAAACAGGGAAAATGGCAGCTGGCAGTTTTGTTTTCTGGACGCTACAGTGCTTAGAAGCTGAATGAGCTGTTTTCTAGAGCCTGAAAATGGCAGCTGAGCGAGCTGTTTTCTAGCGGACGCTACCCTGCTTAGAAGCATTGCTGCTCATGCCTGCGCCGTGACCGTTCGTGCCGTGCTTTGTCAGCTTTCTTACCTGCTTGGCCGCTCCATATATCACCATATGAAAGGAGGCGAAACCTAGCTAGCACAGCCACTCACGCACTGCTAGCACTCAATCAGTCATCACTGGCCGTGCGCGACCAAGGGCGAAACCGAACCTGGTTGTGCTGACGCGTGGACGTGTAACCAAAAGCTAGGAGAGCTAGAGCGAAGCGGCACGGACGTGTCCACCTCGGCAAGGGTCGCGATGGCGTCGTGGTCCTCTGAGGGCGGGAAGGAGCAGATGCTGTTCGACGGCGGCAGCAACAGCATGGAGGCGGACCGGTTCCAGCTGCGTGCGGTGGACGTCGACCTCCGGCGCCTGGAGCCGCCGTCAAGGAGCGCCGTCCAGCTGGTCGCGATGTCGCATCTGGGGGACGAGTTCCGCCACATGCTGTCCATCACCTGCAGCTCGGGTGACCGGAGGAACTCCGACGCCACCGACACCGGGGACGACGACGATTCCTCCTCAGACGTCGGCAGCTACAGCTCCCAGCGGGAGAAGGACCTCATCCCCGGGGACGGCCTCCGGCGCCCGAACCTCGTGGGCGACGACGACGACGCGTCAGTTACGCCACGTGCTGCCCGACCACGAGCTCGAGGCGCTGGCAGGCCTCCGCTCCATTCGCACGAGGAGGGTTCCTCAGCGTCGTCCTACTACGTCGGCTCCCAGCAGAGCATCGTCTTCTCCGAGGACGCCATCGGTGACCTCCACGGCATCGCCTCCCGCATGGCCGCAGCTGGCTACGGCAGCGAGTGCGTCCAGGCTTACGCCTCCGTCCGCAAGACGGCCGTCGAGTCGGCCCTGCGCCGCCTCGGCGTCGACCAGAAGCTGGTCGGCAGCACCGACGACGTCGTCCCCCGCTGGATCCGCGCAGCACGCGCCGCCGTCCGCGGCGTCTTTGCCAGCGAGCGCCGCCTCTGCTCCCTCATCTTCCACGAATTCCCTCTGTCGAATTCGACCATCGCCGCAGACGCGCCCTTCGCCGAGGCCGTCAAGGGAGCGGCGCAGCAGCTCCTGGTCTTCGCCGAGGCCGTCGTCAGCAGCATCGGGCGCCGGTGCCCCGAGAAGCTGTTCGACACCATCGACATGCACGACGCGCTTGCCGACCTGTTGCCGGACATCTCGGACCTTTTCGCCGCCTCCAAAGCCACCGAGTCCATATACGTGCAGGCTGCCAAGGCCAGGTCGAGCCTGGCCGACGCAGTGCGCGGTATACTCTCCGAGTTCGAGACCGCCGTGCTCCGCGACCCGTCCAAGGTCCCGGTGCCCGGCGGCACCGTCCACCCGCTCACTCGCTACGTCATGAATTACGGGAACCTCATATCGGACTACAAGGCCAGCCTTTCCGAGCTCATCACTTCGGGGCCACCTTCGTCTTGCTCCCGGATCACCGCCCATCTTGACCATCCTGATCTTGACCTTCCTGATCCTGACCTTCACAGCCAGTTGCCCCTTGCCGCACATCTTGCCTGGATTATTGCTGCTCTTGAACACAACCTTGAGTGCAAGGCGTCACTCTACAAGGATGCGGCACTCTCTCATGTCTTCCTCATGAACAATGTGCGCTACATCGTGCACAAGATAAAGGATTCATCTGAGCTCAGTGGCCTCATTGGGGACGAATATTTGAAGCGACTCACGTGCAAGTTCCGGCAGGCAGCTTTAAGTTACCAGCGAACCGGATGGCCTAAGATCCTGAATTACCTGAGACATGAGGGCCTTCCAATAGGCGGCGGCTTTTCAACAACAGGGATATCCATGCTGGTACTCCGGGAGCGGTTCAAGGGTTTCAGTACCGGATTTCAGGAGGCACATAAGGTCCAGACAGGGTGGTATGTGCCAGACACACAAATGAGGGAAGAGCTTAGGATCTCAATATCGGAGAAGCTGCTCCTTGCTTACCGGCCCTTCCATGGTAAATACCGGCATCACATCGAAAAAGGAAAGCGCCCAAACCTCTACATCAAGTACACCGTTGACGATCTTGAGGAAGCTATGGCAGATTTCTTTGAGGGAGCACCACCATCCAAACGTAAGGGCCTGTTTGGAAAGGGATTCAAATCCCTAGGATTTAGTACAAAGTTGAACTAAATCATAAAATTTGCAAGAGCATTCCTTCAGGACGCCATGGACGAAGATGGGCTTACAAGGGTCATATATCGATGCTAAGATCAGGAATATATCATAGCTTCTTAATCTGTCAAGAACTCAGAATATACACTTATTTTCTGGAGATATCATAGCTTCTTATGAAAGCCTTACATAATATTTTGTATATTTATACAGTTTATAAAGTGGCACTTAAGACCTTATGCCAACACAGTTCAAAGTCCTTTCATTGGAGAAAGAATGGCTTAAAAGGCCATAGATCGTCAGAGGACTATTGCCATTTCCATGTTCGCCGCATCCATGGGACCGGACCATATATGTATTGGACTTACAGTAGGTTCCTGGCATATCCCGTTTGATTAGGATTGGAAAAGAAAACCATTTGGTCGTTCAGGAATATTCTTCATTAAATTTCTGCACAAATTAATAAAGTACATGAAAGAAACAGAAGAATAACCAAAAAGTGTATGCATGCTCGCGTGCATGGTAGGAATGGACGAGCAACTCATGTTTAGGAAGAGAGAGAACATTGCTTGTGCATGATGGATATGTGGTGGTGATAAGCTGGCAACGCGTCGAGATGGCCAGGAGCATAGCAAGGCGGTTTCATCAGGTTCCCTAGTCACTACAGTCGCTTGGTTTCTAAGAGAGAATAGAATGGTGGTTAATTTTTCATTTTCAATTTTGATGGGAGAACGATCACCTCTCTACCTTTTAGTAGTAGGTACCCTTCATTCTGACCATCAAATTTAAACTACTATTTTCTACTTTGTCTACCCATAGCAAAAAAATTATAAGATTGACAATAAAAAATTGATGATAGTATAATAACTATGAAACCAACTATATCATATTATGCAACTCTTTCTATTTAAAATAATTGAAATTTTGTAGATATTGTTAGTCAAAGTTGAGAAACTTTGACTTAGACCAAACCTAAATACTTATATGCCTAGACGGAGGGCGTCATAGGTAACATAGAAAAAAGTACCTAGGTACCTCGCAAGTCCTGCAACACTCATATTTCATAGTAGCTAATTATACCCATGCATACTTAATGTATAGAGAGTGGATTTCATGCCCGCGGTTCTGGTGCCAACACGCCAAATGTTCACTACCATGCTTATTGTTCCAATTACGCTAAGGTACACAAGGCAAGCGAGAAGCAATTGAGGCAAGTCATGTTTAACTCCCTTGCATAACTCTCGACTCTGGTAGGACCGAACCTATCTTATCTATATACTTATAGAAGATGCCACAACAAAAAGTCATTGATTGCTATTTCTCCGCAACCACGTTGCACCACGTCACCCTCTAATATATGCACCATCCAATCTCCGAACATCTTCATATCCTGACAGTCCTTCCCCTTCCTTTTCTCCGATGAACTCCACGATCAATGGGGCTGCTCCATCGACAGTCAATGGCTCCTCACCAATGGCGCTGCCCGCCTGCCCCATAAATCATGCCCCCGCAACCTGAGCTTCCTCCCTCTACGATCCTCTTCTTTGCCCCATCAATGGCGTTAAGGTGCAGAGGGTTGTACGCTCCCCCAATCAATTGTAGAAACTACTGCTGCTGCCGCTACCTCATCAATGGTGGCTCCCCAACCCGAGCTTCCTCCTTCCCCGACCCTCTTATTCACCCTATCACTGACCCTCTTATTCACCCCGTCAATGACGTTAGGGTCATAAGGTGGACGCCCCATGAAAATCCAATCAAGATACCACAAAATTTAATTGCATTTATCCTTCATCAATCACCCATGGCATTTATCATCTGTCGGTCAGCACAGCTATTGCGCCCCTTTTGTTGAGGTATTTTCCCTTCTGTCCATCAAGCATATTACTCTCAATAACTGATCAACAAGCATATTACTCTATTGTCATATTCTTGCTCTACCCACCTCCTTCTTTACTTAGTGATTTACTATTCTCAACTAGTAAAAATGCACGTGCGCCACGCACGTGATTTAAAAAATGTATCACTTGGCAAGACTTACAACTTAATTAAATTTATAATTTTATACATGGAGTTAAATTGAAATTTCAATTTTATACATGAACGTGATGGAAGGTGCACATGTTGAAATTACGATAAGAAGCTAGATTGGGAAGACTCCATATTTTTCCAAAACATGTCATGATCAAACGCACAAATCAAAACACACCTCACATACAAAATCAAGCTATTGATACTATTTACAATTTATTGAAATCAGATACGGCCAAGGTTTTTCAAAACATTGTAAAGTAATAGCTTATACCTCAACCCGCCACATACCTTCATCCATTCCGCAATATTTCTCATTTTAGAGCATAAGAAAGTCGACATTGCAGGTTGCGCCCGATTATGAGAGAACATCAGAGACCAGAGATGAATTATCATAGGCTGGATGATCTCAGACTTTTAATGTTTAGATATATTTTACAATTGATCATGAATGCAAGGAGCAATGCAAAGTGGGAGCATGTCAATACAAAGACTGGTTGTGAACTGACCGATATATATGGATATTGGTTTATTGACACTAAACTTTGCCAACATAAAAAGTGAAAGAACAAAGAATTTTTTCAAAGTATGAAAATAAGTTGAAGAAAGGAATAGCAAAAGTAGAGATAATCACCTTAAGAAGACCAGATACACACTGGATAGAATCTTTCAGGTCGTGTGCTTTCACCATTCTTCCACTGGACAGGCAGTTTGAAACTGCAGCATGTGCAAAAATCATACCGATGCGCTTCATTATGTGACCGGACTGCGCCTCCCTTGCAATAACAATTGAAGAAGAAATTAACAAAAACAAGCAGGTTTGAAGAAGAAATTACCAAATGAACAACACGCATCTGCAAACTTAATATTTCCGACCTTATCCTGTATGCTCCGTTCTTCCAGATGTAGATGAGTTGTTCTTGTGTGACCACCGCTAAAACCCAAACGCGATTAAATAATTTGCATGTTAACAATAGATGCCTTGTTGAATAATAGAAATAAGATGAATGTAGATGACGACATGAACTTTCTCCATTAAAAGAGCATACCCATTTTATTCAGTATAAACTACTCCTGCAGGTATTACAATCCCATAGAAAGAATATAAGAAACAATCATTCATGGGGAACCAAACATTATCACCACTGCATTTTTTGGTTCCCATATTGGTTCAGTAGCTACATACAGGAAAAAGAAAAAGAAAATCAATTTATTTATGAATGACCTCTCCCAAATTGTTTTGGTGGATATGTGATTGGTACAACCAATTTGTATTGCATAGGAGAATCCTAAAACTGCCATAGGTCTCAATTTCAGTTACAAAATCCTCACACCACAGCAATGGCGGCTGGGACCAAAAACACCTCCAACATCAAGGGCAGTATCCACAGTGTATCCAAGGTCTGCAGCAAAGTTCAATAACAAAAGGAGGCATACAAGTAATTGTCAGGTCAGAGAACAACTAATTTGCATGATCTATTACTAATGTTTTCAATATTTAACAGAATCTGTATAGCTAAATATTTGTTCTCGGTAAAGGGAATCACTTATCCATTAGATTAGATAGACAGCAATGATAATCGCAGATACATGACATGCTAGTAAGATTACCTTGTTTAATTGGAGTGATTTTCGATACTGCTTTCCCAAAAAGTCTGCAGTCTGTCCGTAAGATGAGCTCGATCACGCTGATATGAGTTCAAATTAGTGGATAGAGAGGTCGATTCAAGCATTCCATAGAATAACTGGGTTCAGCCAGATAAAACATTTATATAGATTTGCCATAAGCTGCATCCAAGGGCAGAGTGAACAAATCTAGAATTCTTGTTCAATCTTCCTATGGAAATTATTCGATTAATAGATCAACAATCATTTTCATCTAAAACGGGGGGTGTATAATAGATTGCCAGTTGACATGCACATATATCTTCCTTTGCACGCAAGCTGTTTGAATCACAGTGTATAAGATATTGCTTACTATTTCAAGATATTCCTTCAAAAAAATGTAGCATATCATCAGAAGTCTTGAGCTATTATTTTAAGATGGCAATTTCTGTCTCCACTGTTGATGCTGCCTTCTACCTGCAACCATCATTCATGTCAGTGGCAGGGAAGTTGCCGGACACGGAAACCTGGCAACAAGGAAGGAACATAGTGAGCATCTGGAACATGAGCATTAAATTTTGATAGAAAAAATGAAGATGGTACCTTCTCACAAGGCTTAAATGGCGCGAAGCCTCCGTATGGACAGGTACTGCATCAAAACACATCAGTTGATCCCTCCTACAATTGCCGTTTGTATAGATACGGAAATATCAGTGAAAAAGATTTCATGTATGCAATAACAATGCATTATTCACAAGGGTGCACCAGTTTCACTATAGGACACAATACTTACACTGCCATAGGCTGCACCAGTTTCATATAGGACACAACAATAATTACACTGACGTAGGCTGACTTATGTAGGGTTATTGATTTGTCCACAGTGGGCTACAAAAACCTTCGGGGATCTAAATCCAAATTTGAGAAGTTACATGCTTTAAGATTGTACATCCTGGAATGTGTGGTGATCAATCAATGTGAGATTAGATTCCTGCCATCGCAGTGGAATGAATTAATTGGAGAAGCTAATTGAGAAACAATTTGAATATTGCAACAAAAAAGTAAGATGGTCCAAATCGAAAACTAAGCAAATAGTATAGCAGTATTACCAGATATTCATTAATAAACTTAAATTTGGTCACGTTTTGGACCTGGAATCAAATGAAAACCCAAAAAAATGTATGGCCATGTGTAGGCTGCGAGATTGCGTTTCCTGCTGCTTGTACCGCCACACCTCAGATGGCCTGCCTCTGTCCACTTATCAGGAAATTTGGGCAAAAAATGCAAGGAAAAAGAAAATCCCAACATTGAAAATAGGCATGCGCTAGTAAAAAAGATAGCTAGCTTTCTTCCTCGTACGTCTATCAGCGGCATTTAGCAACAAATCAACAATCTGGCAGCGTTGAGTGGAAAATAAAAATAGAATAAAATAAAAAGGCAGTCAAGAGAGACATGATTTTGCCAAAACAAAATTAGCTATAGAAATCTTGGCCACTTGAAGTACCAATGAGTAATTTCCCTGCAATTCTGTGCATCAATCGCATGCACACAGAAATCTCTAAGAAAATTGAAAATATAGATGCGCACATACAACAACATTTCGGCTAGCAAATAATCCACGCCAATGTGCTGAAGATTGCTAGATCTGTGCTGCTTTTCTTCCTCGCGTGGCCAAAGGAAAAGAAGAGGACCGTCACCTGTGAAAGCTGTCGCATCGACGGGGAGAAGCCGCGGTGGCCTCCCGGCACATGAGCACCATGGTCTCCTCCCTCCTCCGCTAGCCGCAGCGCAGGCATTCCGTGCCGCACCTCCCAGGCCAAAGGCGTGGAACCCACCAGTGGTGGCGACGGCGTCAGATCTGAACCCTTGCAGCAGCTGTCGCGAGCGACGCGGAGGCGTAGGGGCCGGGCAGCGTTGATAGGGCGCGGAGCAGGCGGTGGGTGGGCGTTGAGTAGGCACCGGTGGCTACGCGCGGAGCAGCACCGAGCATGCGGGGTCTAGGGCGGCGGCGGCGCGGGCGGGGGCCATGGCGAGCTCAAGCTCCGGTACGGCCTCCCTGCGCGAAGGCGGCGCCAACATCAGCTTCGAGTGAAGAGAGAAAAGCAGAGATCGAGATGCGAGGGTGGGGATCGTGAGGAAGAAGAGGCGAGATCGCGGGATTGCGGGAGGCATCGCGAGATCGGCGAAATCGCGAGATCGCGAGATCCTCTCGCAGTCGCAGAGGATGGAAGTCAAATTCTCAGTTTGTCAAGGTTTGCAAATTTGGAAACCAAAGGCAATCAAGAATCGGATTTCATGGGGGAGGGTCGGGTGGGTAGAGAAATTTGCAGGCATGAATGAAAAGATACAACAGAATGAAAGAAAATCACGGAGATGCGGAAATCGCGACGATGGTTAGGACGCGGCAAGGAAGGCAATTACAATCACGGCGCGGGGGTACGCTGTCGTACTGGGTGAGAAAAAACCGAGATTTGAGCGTTACGGTGATGCAACTTTTAATGTAAAGGGGAGGGGAGAGGAGGGGAGCGTTACGCTCTGAGGTGGGTGAAACGATTTGATACGTTGGATTTTGGGCCCACGATATGGCAGGACAGTTTAGATGGCAGGGTAGATAAGATGGCATGGTGAAAATGATTTTTCTTTCAACTGGTTCTTTAAGGGTTTAGATAACTGACCGGTGAGAGAGAGGTTTGTGCAATCAACTCTCCCACTAGCAACATAATTTTGGTTGTATAACCGTCATGCAATAATTGCCAGAGAAAAGGCACCTTGCGCACTAGCATGTTCGGAAGTGAATCCACAGTCTATAAATACTTGAAACAGACTGCATGGTCCACATGAAAAGTTTTCAGCCTCTCCGGTCTTGATTTTCTTGATCAGAGCAAGGTTACCTTCTCTGGCCCTCGGCCTAGCATGCCGTGTCATTGTCTCTCTTTGTGTGTTGACATTTTCTGATTTGTTTTACACTATTTCTTGGTATGCTCAAATGTATGTACAAATGTTCATAGGCATAGATTTTTCAAAGGTTGTTCATTTCATTTTCTATTGGTCTAATTTGAGAAAATGAACTTCAGTAACACAATCACAACGTTCTGTTCTTTCTTTTACATATTAGTAAGAAAAATATCAAAGCATGTTATGATCCAAACGTGCGGTTGGGATAGGTTGTTCACTTTAATTTTTTATTGATCTGATTCGAGGAATGAACATCAGTTACACAATCTCAAGACATTCTGTTTTGCTCTTACAGATTAGTAAGCTAAGGATCAAAGCATCTCATGCTCCAACACGCAATTGGAATTGGTTGTTCATTTCATGTTTTATTGGTCTGATACGAGGAATGAACATCATATCGGTTACAATCACGGCGTTCTGGTGTCTTTTTAACAGATTGGTAGGAAAAAGCCAAGGCATGTCATGCTCCAACGTGCAGTTGGAATGTCTAAATGGGATCAACTGATAAATTCTTTGGAGCACTCAGTGAACAATATGTCCACAATTTTTATTTGCACACATTCTTGACAGAATTACCTCCATTCGATCTAAAAAAAAAAAAAGAATTACCTCCATTCTCTCAGCGGTTCGCTAATGCTAATTTGGATTTGGATACCCCATGTAAGATTTTGTCTTTTTGTCTCACATTGCAAATTTGTCTTCCCCACATTTCATTTTATATCCTCCTATACAAGTAAGTGACCAACATTCAAATATGTCCTTCACATTGCGTCCCACTATAGCACATAATACTTAAAAGTGGCTGGGTAGTAGTGATATCAATGTACACCGTTCCATGTTCAACTACAACGTATTTTTTCTTTTTGTCATGTCATTACTTCTCTAGCACCTCTGCTTCGTCTCCTGTAAAATTCAGGACAAGTCTTTATTTTTATTTTCCAACCAAGTAGACATCTGAGACGATTTCTCTTATATCATAAGATTGAAGTATACTCTTATATTTGCACCTCAAGTTCGTTCAAAATTTGTTCTTAAACTCTTGCAGCAACGTGCGGGGTATCACCTAGTATAAACGGTAAGGGCTCCCACCGGCTAAGCATTTTTGGTCAACAACTTTTCAATCCATGTACATACAGCTTTTCAGCGGGTGGTAAACCTTTTCCTTTGAATAGTGTAGAGAAAAGGCGCAAATGTATTGAAAAGGCACTGGCTACCCCCAAAAAATCATTTCCCCAATATTATTTTAGCAGCTTTTCTTGACCTACGGTTGAAAAAAGCAACCCTATGCGTAGCTCTATTAGTGAATAAATTGTGCTCAACCGTTTAACGCATCTCATGACAATTTTTGACACGTGGCATCTAGCTAGGTGGGGGGCACCTGGCCCTATGCGCCAGGAGTATATTCCGTTATGTATATCTCGTTCAACTTCATCTTGAGTCTCTCTCTCTCTCTCTCTCTCTCTCTCTCTGTGTGTGTGTGTGTGTGTGTGTGGTGTGTGTGTGTGTGTGTGTGCGTGTGTGAACTGACTTCATCTTGATTCTTGACGGGCTTCTATCTGGCCTTGTTGGCTGCCTTCGCAGAAGCACAACGACACAACTGCAAGATGAAGTGCCTCATGTGCTTCCATCACTGCACCTGGCTTGATACATGATACATCTCCAGTATAGATTGCACTTTGGAGTGGCATTGGGTGTCAAAGTCGTTAGATATGAAATTAATATGTTACAACTGAAGATTATTGGTGTAGAAAGCATTTATGTTTATCTATTCTTCGAAGTTTCTTTTCCCCCGAAGGATACACTAGAAACCAGGCAGCGCTTCCAAGCTTGCTAGCTCTCAATTTAATCCATTGAAAACAGGTAGTCTTTCGAAACATAATGTAACTTAGCCGTTTGTGTTTAGATTTCAGTTTTGCCTTTCTCTATACAGGCATGCCGAACTGATTGGTGTAGAAAGCATTTATGTTTATCTATTCTTCGAAGTTTCTTTTTCCCCGAAGGATACACTAGAAACCAGGCAGCGGTTCCAAGCTTGCTAGCTCTCAATTCAATCCATTGAAAATAGGTAATCTTTCGAAACATAATGTAACCTAGCTGTTTGTGTTTAGATTTCAGTTATGCCTTTCTCTATATAGGCATGCCGAACTGGTGCTTGTCATTATCTTCTAACCAATTAGCTACAAACACAGGAGGAGTACTGTGGCGTCTGTTTTTGTTGCTTCTTGCTTGCAGGCATGCGGTTTGATCCGACAGATGGAATAACATAAACCATTGAGACTAACGTTAAACGGCCGCAGCTGGGAAAGGCAAAACTATTAGTGAACCCCAGAAGCTCGTCTCGCTACGCAAGCACTCTGCTGGGCATGGCCACACCATAGGCATGCATGAGTTCTCGAGAGAAAAAATACGCGACCCCTGCATATAGCCCATACAACTTGTGAGGCTTTTGTCGTCGGAGGCAACCTGAGTTGTTACAGAGGACTGATGCGAAGAGAAGAAATATTTCCACGCTGACATCATTGCATTAGTTACACCATTATAAAATTTTAAAATGCAATAATTCTCTCATCACAACAATATATTTTATGATAGCAATTTGTGTATACAAAAGTTCTTATACAAATTGATACACATGTATTTACATAAGTGGCTACTAATATACCAACTGAAGTTGCTACATCTTCTACTTAGTATAATTTTCAAATTATTAGTATGCCTATAACACAAGTTGCTACTATGCTTTCCACACAAGCTGCTATAGCTTTTCAAATTTACAAGGTAACAATTCGTGTTATAAACCTAATAGCAACTTTTGTGATATTATAGTTCATGTAAAATAGTTTAGAACATATGCAAGTGGGATCTAGTTTTGTTCATCTCGTCATGTAGAGCACAATGGTGAAAACGGAATATAAAACGGACGTCGTACGCGAGAGTTATGACATTTTAAAGTTTTGGGATGGAGTAATTAGTGGGATGACATCAGCCGAAAGCGACATCCTGCTTTCACGCGCTGGCTGCTGCTTTCTCTGCTTGCTAGCTCTCAATTCAAGCCACTGAAAAAGAGGAGGCGGTCTTTCGAAACGTAACGTAACCTAGCTGTTTGTATAGGCCTTTCTCTATATAGGCATTGCCGAACTGATGCTTGTCATTATGGTCTGCCCAGTTAGCTATAAACACAGGAGGAGTACCGCGACGTTTATTCATGTTGCTTGCTGGCCTGTGGCTTGATCCGACTAATGGAAGAGAAGAAATCACTGAGACTAACGTTAAACGGCCGCAACTGAAAAGGGCAACACTGTTAGTGAACTGCAGAAGCTTATCTCGCTACGCAAGTACCTAGCTGGGCATGGCCACACCATGGGCATGCATTAGTTCTCCTAGCTAGCAAGCTACCTCTCAGCGCGAGGCACTACAAATCGGCCGGGCCCGTCATGCGGAATCGGCGGTGTCGACGACGGCTCTTGTTTTGTCTTCCAAGTGGCCTCACTTCGTCTCCTTCCCTGTGGTTACCACAGTGCTCGCGAGTCATCCCACCTGGGCCACTGCTCACAGCTAGTTCAACAGCTGGGTACGAGTCGTGTCGTGTTGCATCTCCTGTCACAGGTGAGTGTTGTCCTGTCCCGACCCGTTCCTTTTCAAACACCGATTCGGCTAGCCCACTTAATTGGTGGGTTGGTACAAATCCCACAGATTATTATTATATCAGAGGTCAAACACACAATTTTTTTGTACAATGGAAATTACAGCTCGCTCGCATGATTTTTTTAGAAAAATGATTATATATACATGTATTAATATTCCATCCTATAATAATATATATTCTTGTCCCGGCTATAACTCTATTTTACATGAAAGTTCTAGTTGTGTGGCTCTAGGGTGGTTCCATGGTGTTTGATGACACCAATAGGTTTCAGTTATAGACTCCCGTTTTCTGAACCTGTGTGTATGGGAAGTTATGGATCATTTGTTTGATCTTATCCCAAAGTTGAACTTAGTGTTTGTAATAATGAATGACATTTATATATGTATCTATCGATATAACAGCTGGAATTAATATTAATACATATTTCCTATTCGAAAAAAACAGCAAAGTAGCACTTACAGGTGGTCATGACACAAGATGAAACCACCATCTAGTGGAAGTGACACCAACAGTTTTATTTGATAGATCCGCGAATTCAAATCATTTTTTTCTCTTCTTTATCATTTGTTAAGCAACTCGTTTGGCTCTCCGTCGTGGCCAGGGTTGGCTACCATTGCTACATCTCTTTAATTTGTTAACCTAGGCCACATAGCCCTCTGCATGGTTGACAAGGTAAAGTGAGCGAGGGGTAGAAATATCAAGCCAATATTATGATAGAATGACGGCCAAATAGAGCCTCCAAAATCAGTTTCGACAAAACTCAGAAACTAAAATAATCAAAGGAAAATGAAAATCTGAACCTAAAGAAAATTCTTCTTTATTTAACCTGAAGTTTACCTGAACCCCTCTTTCTTAGATGCATGATATAAAGGGTGAAAACAAAACAAAGCAAATATTTATATATCTCAATAAGGAAAATACAGCAATAAGTTGAGTGATAACAAAAGTTTTATCCCCTGAAGAAGGTAGATGATTAAGTACTTAGTCATACAATTAAAACCTTCATAATTGTGGTATATAGGAATTTTTTTTTGGTTAGTCATTCAGTGTTTGAGTGCTGAAAACGGAAGAAATATCCGTCAACCAAACTAGCCTTTTTTTTTTCAAAACCAAAATAGTTCTGATAAACTAAAAAGAGATAACATTGGCTAAAATCAGTTTTGTTTTTGGGTATTTGTCGCAGCCATAATAATCACAGCTAGCAAGCTGCCCTGCACAATTGCACAGCGTATGAAAAACCCAATTGCATAAGCAATTTTGTATTGTAGTGGCTTTATATTAGTTCAAGCTTACCTTTATCATGGTTCTTGTTTTTGTTGCTGCTCTGTCTTCTCCGTGATTGGCATAATTTGATCGAACGTATTCCTACGATAACAAGTTTATATATAGTAAATGCTTTTTTACTATTTTTCTATTACATTTTACATCAAAAGATTACTTGATTTGCAACATTGATCTGTTACTTGTGTGGACCAGAATGTAAAAACAAGCGTACAAGTATATATAAAAACGTGTTGATGTTCTTATGTTCTTTTCATTTTTTCTTATTAAATTTCACATCCAAAGATTATACGAGTTTACAACTTTGATCTTTTAACTGCATGTAGTTTGTAACAAAATTATTCATTCTCTAATAATAGGAATATGTAACTTTCTGGTATGGGGATGCTTTGGGTGAAGTTTCTCGTCATATAGTAATGATAGGCAAATTTTTCTCTCTTTTTGTTAGATTAATCTGATAGCCAAGAGAGTGAACGTGGATATGCTTTTGTAATATTAAGATTAATTATAGATGTGTATACTATTTGATTTCAACCTTTCCAGCATAATCTAACTGAATCAACAATTATGCGCATAGGTGTAGATTCCTTATGCCCAATATGATATGCTTTTTAACACAAACTTGTTGTTGGTCCATCAAACATTAAATCAAATTATATTTATCTATGGAACTTGCAGTATATATATCCAATTATTTTATTGAATGATATTGTTAGTTGCCTACTATTTGCATAATTGATGATTGTTTCTCACTTCCATTTGTTTCGTTTCAAATCAGATAGCAGGGGATCACATCAGTAAGTACTGCATCCTGAACCACACTTGAGGATGGCTTCATCTTCACATAGTGCTAAGGGTGAGAAGGTTTCAGACTACTTGCAGGAGATTCAAGGAGGAAGGCTAATACAATCATACGGATGCTTATTGGCCCTTGATGAGATGACATCAAAGGTCATTGCATATAGCAGCAATGCACCCGAAATGCTTACATCAGATGCATCACATCCAAGCATTACTGGCACTCATGTTCGTTCTCTGTTCGCTGAACCTGGTGCTTCAGAGCTAGAGAAGGCATTAGGCACTGCTAAGGTCTCACTGTTGAATCTTATTATGGTTCAGACAAAAACCTCAAATAAGGCATTCTATGCCTTCCTTCACTCAACAGCCGGTTGTGTGGTTATTGATTTTGAGCCAGTGGTGCCTATAGAGTTTCATGCTATGGCTTCAACTTATACTGATATGCAGCCATTCAGTCTTGCTTTAAAGGCATCCTCCAAACTTCAATCACTACATGGTGCAAGTATCAAAGAGCTATGCAATATTGTTGCTCAGGAACTACTCGAGCTAACGGGTTATGGTCGAGTCATGGTGAATATGTTCCATGAAGATGGTCGTGGCGATATCATTGCTGAGGCCACGAGCCCTGGCCTGGAACCTTATCTAGGCATGCATTATCCTGCCACTGATATCCCTCAAGCTTCTAGGTTTCTTTTCATGATGAACAGAATGCGGATGGTATGTGACAGCCATGCCAAGCTTGTGCAGATTGTTACCGACGGGAAGACCCCCCTTGACATCAGCTTGTGCTCTTCTCTTCTTAGAGCGCCGCATAGTTGTCATTTACAGTACATGAAGAACATGAAGACCACTGCTTCCCTAACCATGGCTGTCATAGTTACGGATAATACAAACGATGAAGCAGACTGTGAAGTTGAATTTGAAGAGTTGACAAAGAAGAACCAGGATAACAAGAGACTATGGGGGCTCATCATATGCCACAATGAGACCCCAAGATATGCTTCTTTCTCGTTGCGGTGTGCTTGCGAGTTCTTAGTGCAAGTGTTTGCTTTGCAAGTACGCAAGGAGCTAGATTCCGAAAAGCATAGACAAGAGAAGAGGACACTGGAGGTGTTGTCTGCACTTTCAGGTGTGCTATTGAGGGAAGCGTCGTCTCCCAGTAGCATAATAACTAGTAACCCAAATATCATGGGCCTGGTTAAGTGTGACGGTGCTGCTATTTTGCATGGGGATAAGGTTATGGCGACTACATGTTGCTCCTACAGAGGTTGAGATTCATATGATCGTCAAGTGGTTACTGGACATTCATAGGGATTCCGGTGTCATGAGCACAGAGAGTCTCTACGACGCTGGGTACCCCAGAGCGCTAGTTCTTGACCATCATGCGGTGATATGCGGAATGGCCGCCACCATCGTCACCTCAAATTATATTGTTTTATGGTTCAGGTCGCATAATACAGCTATGCCAACTGCCACATGGGGAGGTGCAAAATACGGTCATTCAGATGAGGGTAAAACTGAGGCGATGGGGCCTAGGTCATCCTTCAAGCCGCTACTTTTCTTTGAGATTGAGAAGATGACGAAGAGCCTGCCATGGAAGGACTACGAGATGGATGGTATTCACGCATTGCGGCTTGTTCTCAAAGAAACCCAGATTACGATGGCAAAAGAGAAAGAAGAGAAACCTAGAACGTCGTGACACTTGCCACTTCTGCCAGGACGGAGTCATCACAACCAGCTAGGGCAGTGATCAACTGATTCAGGACGACACATTATGCTGATCCTAGTGGAATATGCCCATGCTTGCAGAGCCAGTAAACTATATTATTTCTGCAGGCTCTAGAAAAATACTGTTATATATACTATTATTGCATGACAATATCAAATATTTGATTGTACTTTTTTGTTGTTCATAAGTGCTGCCTCTGCATTGTTGCCTCAATCTGATGTGTTACTTCTATTGTGTTAGTACCTGCCAAGTGTTAAAAGTTCTATTACTAAGAACTTCCATGGTACACTACGCTACTATTAGGATAACGCTAGTATATTGAGTATTCAATACCTCGCAAACACCGTAAAATGACTCCTAAACTAAAGTACAGAAGTAAGCGCTCATATAGACGCACAATATATGAACACTTTCGAATAACTTGGCTTCAAAATCTTGAGAATTACTGAGTCATTAAGCGTCTCGATGTATTGCGACATGTCGCCTGCCACTAAAAAAGATATTAGCTGTAAACGCTATACTTAGGAGAATTGTAAAATATTTTCAACTTCTTTTTGCGAGAAAAAGAGTGTATTCATTAGAGCTTAGGGTTTTGATTACAATCCGAGTTGACAAGGCCTCGGATATATACAGGCACATCCATCCGTCACACAGCAGAATGTGTCGTGCAAATAGCTAGCTGGTCTAGTTCATGAGCTACCCTATTAAACTCCCTTCTAATCTTCTGAACTCTCACCTCCGGCAGTAACTGGTAGTGGCTTTTATCTCTAAAAACAGGCCGGATCACCTTGATCGATCTTCTTCCCTCGAGGCTAGAGTATCAACAACATAAGCACAGTCTGACTCGACCACCACCGGCTTCCTCTCCCATTCAGCCGCCAGCCGCAGGCCCTCTAAAATCGCCAGCGCTTCTGCCTCCTCCGATGATGCACAGTCAAATAAAACACGCCAGGAAGTCAGTAGTGACTGACCTGTGCGATCTCGAATCACACAACCCACCCTTGCTCTGCCTGACTGGTTGTGGAAGGCGCCATATCAACGTTAAGCTTTATCCATCCCTGCTCCTGCTCTGCTGTGGTGATTGCCAACTAGCCTGCACACGCCCTTCATCACTCCTACTACTTTCCTCTCTTCGCCAGGTATGGAAGACCTTTCCTTTTCCTTTCCTGTCCTCCCTCCACCCGCGCCGGATTCCCAACAGTGACTCCCAATAGCTCTGTAAATACCTGGCCGAGCCAAATATTTTCAACTAATTGGCCGGCTACAAAACAAGCCTAACCAATCAACGATCTGACTTGAACAATATCATTGCTCTATGGTACATGATCTGAGAAAAAAAAAAGAAGTTAAGATACTATTGATTTGGTGACCAATGCTTGGGGCATGACAACGGACACCTCATTTTCTCAATTATTCTTCATCGTATGGACTTAGTCACTTGTTCGAGATGCACACTACCTCCTCCTGATACACACCACATAATCCTTCTATTTTACTTGGAGATGCAAGAACTATAATTGTTTGATACCTTAGGGGACGCGCGCGCGCGCACATTCGTCGAAATAGAAAATCTTTTAACCAAAATTTTGAGCTAGAACGAACTTCTTCTATTGATATATACACATCTGAAACTGTTTGACTTCTTACAATTTTGAAACTAATTTTTAGACTTTAATTCTTTGACTTGTTGTTTGACTCTAGTTAAAGAAGCGAGATGCACGGAGTGAGGTTCGAAGGAATGGTTGATGGAGTGTTGTGAGGATCCCATTGCTAGTTGGCATCCTCATGGGCACTCTTGAATTATATCTATGGCTCCTCAAAATCTTTTTTTTTTTTAGAACGTGCGGAGCACGCATTTTATTAAGAAGAGAAAAAAAGCTCACAACGTGGTCAGAACCTAGTCCCCTAAGGGACCTGGCCAAAATCTTACCACGAAGTAGAGTTGAGTTATAACAACAACAACGACAAAAGAATGGCCAACACGACCAGTAAACCAAGAAGAGGTGGGAACAAGCTCCAAAAAGAAAGAAACTAGTAAGAGAAAGCAAAAGGAACGCTAAGTCTGTCTTGGGTAGAGGAGCTTCCGCAGCTTGGAGAACCCTGTAGCCGCTCAAAGGTGGACCTCGTCGATGATCTCTTGCGCCAACGCTACTGGTTGGAGGGCTCGGAATTCAAGGACCCTACTATTCCGTTCCTTCCAAAGCCTCCATGCGACCAAGATTAACAGGACCGTCAGCCGTCCACTTCCAGCAAAAAAATGGTCCGCCGGTACCCTGAGTTGAGTTTGCTCGGGACGAGCAAAGTTTAAGCTTGGGGAGGTTGTTGGCGGTCGTTAAACCATGTTTTGACCGCCACCCTACCGGTAAATAAATACATAACACCAAGATTTTGTGCATAGTAGTTAGGAATAATACTACTCCACAGGTTTTGGTGAATATTTGGATGCAGGAGTGAATAATGGAGAAAAGTGGGCCCAGTCAGGGAAATTCCCTGGCCGGCCGGCCCCACCATAGGCCGGCCGGCCCCACCTGGTGGCCACAGGCCCCAGGCTTTCTCCAGTGGGCTGGAAAATAATCTTCAACGCACAATTCAAGCCCAGCTCGGCAGGATTCCACCGACATTCTAGAAGGTGGGCCATTTGGGCCTTTACTTGGCTCTCAATCCAATTCTGCCGACTCCAGCAAGGAACCGACCTTCAGACCGCCTTCAGGGAGTGATCTGAAGCGTCCAGGAGCAAGACGGTGGCCAACCGACCGAAGGGACGGCCGGCCGGCCACCCCCCTAGGCCGGCCGGCCGACTTTGTCGCCGCCGCCTCTCCAAAGTCGGCCAGGGTGCTTCCACCGCCTTCACAAGCTATAAATTGGACCCCTCGGCCTCCGAATCAATTCGCACCATCACACTTCATCCAAGTGTTCATTAGTTTAGTTGAGTAGTAGCTTTGGGAGTTAGAGTAGAGTAGAGTAGAGTGAGAGCTCTCTCGGGCTTCCGGAGTATTCTCGGAGTTCGGTATAGTTCTTTGTATCCTTACTCTTGAGATATTATTTTATTTATTATATAATTAGTTTTATCTTTATTTATTTCTTTTAGTAGTTCTTTTCTATTTAGTTTATTTATTCGTTAAGTAAGTGCTCGTAGAAGTCTTGTTGTGGGATTCGTGATTGTTGGAATAGCGAGTACGAGAGAGTGCTGTCGTCGGAGATGACGTCGTGTGAAATCTGTGCTTGTTCATTCTTAGATAGGACTGCTCCGTTGATCAAGAGTAGATCCTCTAGGCGGGTTGTAAGCATGGCGCTTAGAACTTGGCCTATGCACGTTTGGCACCCAGCCCCACAGAGGATGGTAGCCGCGAGTGTATGTGACAGCTGCACCGGTCTCTGTAATCCACCACGTCCGGGTTGGACTCAGCAGGGTCTTAATTATAGCATACGGTTCCCTAGGTTTGAACTAGCTTCATCGGTTAACCTAGCACGTG
Organism: Eragrostis nindensis; assembly: GCA_012490785.1. Lineage (NCBI taxonomy): Eukaryota > Viridiplantae > Streptophyta > Magnoliopsida > Poales > Poaceae > Eragrostis > Eragrostis nindensis. Next base: position 378,702 of record JAAXCT010000471.1, on the reverse strand, counting down.
TGTGCCCCGAAACGACATGACTTGTATGTGTATGAGCTTAACTAGAGTAAATAATCTTTGTAGACTTGACTGCTAGAAAAGTAAATAATAGATAAACATACAGGTAGCCTTAACTCTATCTCGTTGCTCTCCCAAATGTATACTACGATTTATTTTATTACCTTGGATTTGAGGATGTGTGTGCCACCCATATCTATCATGCATATCTTACCCCCGTCTCAAGTATAGTTGATACATTATTTCTTTCTCCAAATTATCCAATGCATAGCTATTATTCAGCTTTCTTTTGCTCTACTTCCCTGCGGAAATATAAATACGATAACCCTGGAATACTCCAAGGTGAAATGCTACAATGGTGATCCGTGCGCTTGCGGAATTAATGAATTTAATTTTATCGCATAAGAACCGCCAACAAGCATTTCTGGCGCCGTTGCCGGGGAAGTAGCAGCTAGGAACTGAATAAATGCATTGAAGTTTGTGAGAAGAATAATTATCACTTACTTTTGCGGGCTTACCCTTGTCCTGGTTTTTCTTCTTGTGGAAATTTGAAACAGGACTGTGCATGACTGGTTTCGACCTACCAGAAAACTTCCACTCAGATCCAGAGCAGTTCTTGAGGAAACTTCGAGCAAAACTCACCAAACAGATCCGCAAGAACGCTCTGGCTCTCGAATCGTCTCCTCCACCGGTTGTCAGGGCCTCCTCAACGAACAACACCATGCCGACCCCGTTGTTGAGAAGACGATCAATGACTTCTCCGCGCTGACTACGGAGAACATCCGCGTGGGTCCCAACCCGCGCATCACCAACAAGGACTATGAGCTCAAGCCAGCCTTGATCAACATGATCTTGGCTAGTCCTTTCTGTGGGAAGCCGTCGGAGGATGCAAATGCTCACCTCCAAAGGTTCCTGATGACGTGCAACACTTTCGTCATAAAGGATGCACCTCAGGACGCCATCCGACTACAGCTTTTCCCATTCTCTCTGTTGGGGAAGGCTCTCCAGTGGTTCTACGCGAACCAAGAGTCCCTCGACACGTGGACGGCATGCTCCAATGCCTTCCGCGCCAAGTTCTTCCCGCCGGGCAAGACGACTGCCCTGCGGAACAAGATATCGGGCTTCCAACAGCTCGCAGATGAGTCGACCGCGGAAGCTTGGGACAGGATGCAGGAGTACGTTCTCTCATGCCCACACCATGGCATGGAAGAATGGCTCCTCATACAGAGTTTCTACCACGGTTTGAGGCCGTCCGCTCGAGAGCACCTCGACGCCGCAGCAGGCGGCTCCTTCTTCTCCCTTAGCGTGAAGAACGCTAAAAAGTTGATTGAGAAGGTGGCGGCTAACCAGACTCATGGTGAACGCCAAGCGGCAAGCACCAAGACCCGTGGAGTGCACCAAGTGGAGACGATGGACATGCTCGCCATCAAGCTCGATCAGCTACTCCGCAAGGTGGAGTCTCCGCAGGACCTGCAAGTTGCGGATTCCCGCATGACATATGAGGAATGCGGCAACGTTGGGCATATGGGCATCAATTGCCCGAATACGAGAGAGGAATGCAATTTCCTCAACAATGGCAATGGGTACCGCTCCCAGAACAACTACGGCTGGAATTCCAGGCCCGACCTCTCCTTCAACAAGAATCAGGGAGGTAACAATGGTAATCTTTCCCGTTATGAGCCCTCTATCAAGGATCTAGTTCTCGGCCAGGTCAAGATCAATGATAGCATTAGTAAGAAATTTCTTACTACCGACAAGGCTTTAGAGAGCATAGATGCCAAGTTAGAGTCGTTCAGCACTGCTCTGCAGAACCAGCTAAGCCATAAAAGATGCTAGAAACGCAAATTGCGCAAATAGCTTCAGCTGTGCAGTCTCCTCGTGCGGGTAAACTTCCTGGGCAACCAGAAGTTAATCCCAAGGAGAGTGTGAATGCAATAACCATCAGGTGTGAAGAAAGCGACTTGGATTCCGCACTCCCCAAGGATGTGATCAGAAAAGATCCCGGATGGCCAACCATTCCGTGTTTGGTCAACGACCGTTGTTTCGCTCGGGCACTATGTGACTTAGGGGCGAGCGTGAGCATCATGCCGAAGGCGATGTACGATGGGTTAAACCATCCATTATCTCCAACGACCATAAAGCTCCAGCTTGCAGACGGGTCACTACGCCTGCCCTTGGGGATTGTCGAAGAAGTTCCCGTGCAGATCAGAAATCTCTTCGTCCCTGTTGACTTTGTTGTGCTGGATATGGAAGTAGATGACAAGGCTCCTCTCATCCTTGGGAGGCCGTTCTTGAGCACCACCAACGCCAATATCGACGTGGGGGAAGGAGAGATCCACTTGGATTTCAACGGCAGGGAAGAAACGTTTAACTTCAAGCCTAAAGTTGAGCAATGCAAGCAAGTACGGGTCATATATGGAAAGGACCCAAGGAGAGTGGAGAAGATTGAGATTACTCCACCCATGCCACAGCCAGACAAGCTCATTGCATATATGAGAGACTATCTGGAAAGAGAGAATGTAAGAAGGCTAGCAAAATATTGGAGGACTCCAAGGAGGATGCCTCAGCCGCCTAACACATCTCAAGCCCCTCTTACTCCTCCGCAAGAAGGAGTAGGCGAGTCACAATCGCCCAAGAAGAGGAGAGCGAGGCGCTCAAGAAAGAAGAAGGCAGCTACGGTATCAACCGATGAGAGTACAACAAAGGCGCCTATTAAAGAAAAGATCGCCGCCACCAACACAAAGAAGACAACCAAGGTGTGGCGGAAGAAAGAAGGAACCTCTACCTCGCCAGATTCTCCAGCGAGCGAGGTCCAAACGAGTTAAAGACATGGAGAACGTCTAGCTCAAAGACGTAAAAATGAGAGCCCACCGATTGGGGAGGCCATCCCAATCGTTATCCTAGCTAGGCCTAGCACTTGTTTTTCTTTTCATAAATCATAAAAACAAAATAAACATTTGAAAAATTTATAAACAAAAAAAAAAATATAATAGGATTCCTGGTGATGCCCATTAGGGGCTAGCCACTTGTGTCATCCTCGCTTTTTTTTTTGCAGGTCAAGAAGGAGGAGGAAGAGCCTGAATCAAGCTTAAGTCTTACAAAGACTCAAGCTTGGGGAGAGCACCCCAGGTAAGAAGGAGTTCAATACAAGCTCGAGTCTTGCAAAGACTCAAGCTTGGGAAGGACCCCAGGTAAGTATTCCTAATTTCTTAATAAATAAATAAACTCCCTGTTTCGAATAAATGCTAGAATCTTGGTGCTATGCTACACTTAAGGAAATGATGATCGAGTTACAAATTAGCTTCCCATGTGTCGCATAGATGCAACCTCTACTCCTGACATATGTGTTATTTTTACTTAAGCATGATCACATCATGAGTCTTGCTTATTTCCGTGGGTTGCATTTGTTACACCAAGTCTGAGCATTGTGGATTGTGATATGGCATGATTAGGACTTGTTGCAATTTCTTAGTATGGTTTCATCCAGAGATGTTTTTCTTGAATTGCTGCAAGTACCTAAAACCCTTCTATTTTGGCACACTTCTCTTAGTGTGAGGATTTATTTACCTACCAGAGCCATATCATAATATTCGAAACAGCCCCACTCATAGCCATTTGTTTATGTATTGAGTTTTGTTAAGGTTTGATGTACTCTTGAAACTAAGCACTCCTAATTTTGGTCATAATTCCTTCGCGTGTGTTTTCGAAAATTTCTCTCCACCAAATAAAAAGGGGAATGTATGGATAAATCAACCAAACATTTTTCTCAGAGTTTGCAAAACTTTTGGTCCATCCAAAATGCTCAAGAATATTTCAAAATGTTTCATTGAACCATTCAAAATTTATGGCCCCTTGCACCATGGAGTAGTCAAAAAAAAAAAAAACTCTCCATGGTTGCATGACAAAAGTCAATGGCTATATGGTTCTTATCATAAACATCTTGAGCAAAATAAAGGACCAATATTTTTCAAAACCCCCCTTTCCATAAGTGTGAGTTCATTTTCTCCCCCTCCATCACATCATTTCCTATGACCAAAAATAAATGGAGTTGCTATGTTGATTGAGACTCATTCTTTAGCTTTACAATATATGCATGACATTTGTGCATTCCTTACCAAGCTCCACATATAAAGCCTCATTTGGTAGAAGGTAGGATGAGTGAAGCTTGTAGGAATAGAACTCACATCGGAGTGGTAAGAGAAGTGCCACCCAAAACGCAGGAGAATTTTTGCACCTTGCAGCACATAAAAACTCTAGATGCATACCTGCTAGAATTGTGTACTTGTCCGAAAATGCCGTTCTAGTCTTCAATGCTGCATGACAAGGTGTGACATATAAGCCCCACGATTTTTGCAACACTCATGAATATTTTGTGCTCTCGTAAACTTACCACTGTTTAGGGAGTATGTTGTTGCATCTTTATTACCCATAGGGCGCTTCTTTGTAACTCCTGATCCGCCGGTACCCTGAGTTGAGTTTGCTCGGGACGAGCAAAGTTTAAGCTTGGGGAGGTTGTTGGCGGTCGTTAAACCATGTTTTGACCGCCACCCTACCGGTAAATAAATACATAACACCAAGATTTTGTGCATAGTAGTTAGGAATAATACTACTCCACAGGTTTTGGTGAATATTTGGATGCAGGAGTGAATAATGGAGAAAAGTGAGCCCAGTCAGGGAAATTCCCTGGCCGGCCGGCCCCACCATAGGCCGGCCGGCCCCACCTGGTGGCCACAGGCCCCAGGCTTTCTCCAGTGGGCTGGAAAATAATCTTCAACGCACAATTCAAGCCCAGCTCGGCAGGATTCCACCGACATTCTAGAAGGTGGGCCATTTGGGCCTTTACTTGGCTCTCAATCCAATTCTACCGACCCCAGCAAGGAACCGACCTTCAGACCGCCTTCAGGGAGTGATCTGAAGCGTCCAGGAGCAAGACGGTGGCCAACCGACCGAAGGGACGGCCGGCCGGCCACCCCCCTAGGCCGGCCAGCCGACTTTGTCGCCGCCGCCTCTCCAAAGTCGGCCAGGGTGCTTCCACCGCCTTCACAAGCTATAAATTGGACCCCTCGGCCTCCGAATTAATTCGCACCATCACACTTCATCCAAGTGTTCATTAGTTTAGTTGAGTAGTAGCTTTGGGAGTTAGAGTAGAGTAGAGTAGAGTGAGAGCTCTCTCGGGCTTCCGGAGTATTCTCTGAGTTCGGTATAGTTCTTTGTATCCTTACTCTTGAGATATTATTTTATTTATTATATAATTAGTTTTATCTTTATTTATTTCTTTTAGTAGTTCTTTTCTATTTAGTTTATTTATTCGTTAAGTAAGTGCTCGTAGAAGTCTTGTTGTGGGATTCGTGATTGTTGGAATAGCGAGTACGAGAGAGTGCCGTCGTCGGAGATGACGTCGTGTGAAATCTGTGCTTGTTCATTCTTAGATAGGACTGCTCCGTTGATCAAGAGTAGATCCTCTAGGCGGGTTGTAAGCATGGCGCTTAGAACTTGGCCTATGCACGTTTGGCACCCAGCCCCACAGAGGATGGTAGCCGCGAGTGTATGTGACAGCTGCACCGGTCTCTGTAATCCACCACGTCCGGGTTGGACTCAGCAGGGTCTTAATTATAGCATACGGTTCCCTAGGTTTGAACTAGCTTCATCGGTTAACCTAGCACGTGTGTGCCCCGAAACGACATGACTTGTATGTGTATGAGCTTAACTAGAGTAAATAATCTTTGTAGACTTGACTGCTAGAAAAGTAAATAATAGATAAACATACAGGTAGCCTTAACTCTATCTCGTTGCTCTCCCAAATGTATACTACGATTTATTTTATTACCTTGGATTTGAGGATGTGTGTGCCACCCATATCTATCATGCCTATCTTACCCCCGTCTCAAGTATAGTTGATACATTATTTCTTTCTCTAAATTATCCAATGCATAGCTATTATTCAGCTTTCTTTTGCTCTACTTCCCTGCGGAAATATAAATACGATAACCCTGGAATACTCCAAGGTGAAATGCTACAATGGTGATCCGTGCGCTTGCGGAATTAATGAATTTAATTATATCGCATAAGAACCGCCAACAGCGACCACGACCAAGCGACGACGACCACGAGTTTCGCGTCAAGGCGGCGACGACCACGACCACGACCATGACCAAGCGACCACAACCACGAGTTTCGCGTCCAGGCGGCGGCGACCACGACCAAGCGACGGCGACCACGAGTTTCGCGTCCAGGCGACGGCGACCACGACCGAGCAACGACGACCAGAGTTTCGCGTCCAGACGACGGCGACCACGACCGAGCAACGACGACCACGAGTTCCGCGTCCAGGTGACGGCGACCACGACCGAGCCACGACGACCACGAGTTTTGCGTCCAGGCGGCGACGCCAGGTGACCACAACCACGAGTTCTGCGTCCAGGTAGCGGCGACCACGACCAAGCAACAGCGACCACAAGTTTCGCATCCAGGCGGCAGCTACCATGACCACACGAATCCGACGTTCCGCCCTAGAGGCGGTGGCGACCACGACCACATCAATTTGGCCGGCGAAGAGGAGCTCGAGGCATCACAAACAAGAAGACAGAGGGGAGGCAAGGAAGGGCCGAGGAGATTCTGACGGCGGCGACTACGACCAAGCGACGACGGCCATGACCACTATCAGGCGACGGCGACTGCGACCAAGCGACGACGACCACAACCATGAAATTCCACGTCCAAGTAGCTGCGACCACGACCATGAGATCCGGCGCTCCGCCCCGGCGACTGCTACGAAAGGGGAGGGAAGGGCGGCAGCAAGGGTTTCCGTCCACTTTCCCCTTCGAATTCGAGTTGGGAGGGGACCCAATAGTTCTATATGCCGCCATGAGAGGTTCACATACGGCGACGACCACCAGAACACAACCATGGACGGATCACGACCGGCAACGATGAGATTTAGTCAGCCGCCAAAATACTAAACGGCACAACATCCATCCACATAGCGACCAAAACTAACGACCATGGCCTGAGGGTATCTTGAAGCCATCCCTTCTGCCACCGGTCTCCCCCAGCGTTGCCATCTGCAGCCGGACCTCGTGGCACTTGGGGGGGAGAGGGCATGGACAAGAGCCCACTGCTCGACCGGCGGCGACGACCAAACCTGCAGCCGGCACTCATCCTCTGGGGTCCGACGTGCCTTGGCTCCAGCCGTCCAGGAGGGATGCGGCCAGATCTGACCTTCCACCACCAGGAATCTGCCCCTATCGCGAGGATCCAAGGCTAAATCAACCACACGACCCAGAAAAAACCAGACGACCAAGATCCACTCCGCCCCTTCCGCCTCAAGGTTGAGCTCGCCGTGGATTCGCCTCAACCCTGGCCTCAAGGCCGCGCCGAGGAAGAGGGCCGTCGCGCTGCCTGCGCGAGATCCGCGCCGAGGAAGATGGGAGGGGCGCCGCCTGCGCGAGTGTTGGCGGTCGTTAAACCATGTTTTGACCGCCACCCTACCGGTAAATAAATGCATGTCACCAAGATTCTGTGCATAGTAGATAGGATTAATGCTACTCCACAAGTTTTGGTGAATATTTGGGTGCAGGAGGCAATTATGAAGAAAAGTGGGCCCAGCCGGCAGAAAACACAGGCCGGCCGGGCCCGCATGGTAGCCACAGGCCTTGGCCTTCCTCCAGTGGGCTGGAAACAGGCCCAAACTGCAGAATCAAAAGCCCAGCCTGGAGAAGTCAACCGACGTTCTAGAAGGTGGGCTGTTTGGGCCTCAACTTGGCCCTCACTCCTCTTCTGCCGCCCCCACGAAGCCACCGACTGGACAACCGCCATCAGGAGAGCATCAGGACCGTCCAGGGCGAAGGCGGTGGCCAACTGCCACAATGGGCGGCCGGCCGGCCCCCCTACTTGGCCGGCCGGCCTACCTTGGCGGCCCCGCCACTTCATCTTTCGCTATAAAATCCCTCAGGTCCTGAGGAGGCTATAAATACCCCCGGCTACCTCAGAACCAACTCGCACCATCACACTTGAGAAGAGAAGACCCAAAGTAGGGTCACGCTCGGCTCATGGAAGATCATTCCACTTGTGTAGTTTAGAATAGGATTAGTATTTTAGTCATGGGAGTTAGAGTAGAAGTGAGAGCTTCGCTCGGAGCTCCGGAGTTCTCTTCGGAGTTTGGGTAAAGTTCTCGTGTATCTTTTCTTTTATACTTTCTTTAATATAATTATTTTCTTATTATTTTCTTATTTATTTAATTTAGTTTTCTTTTTAGTTTATATTTATTTAATTAAGTAATTGTTATAGAGAAATTCCTGTGTTGGTTCCACGTCTGTGTATGATAGGTCTATCTGCATGGGTTGTTTGCACCGCAAATGCTTACACAATCCACATAGATTTATTATGCATGGTTGGCTTGCCCTTAACGTGAGGGTAAGTTATTTAGTACGTGTGACAGCCGTACCGGTCTCTGTAATCCACCACGTCTGGGTGATGGTTTTAGTAGGGAGGTCAATAGCAGGCGGATTCCCAAAGTAGTTGAACCTAGTTCTCGGGTTGCTGCTTTGGCACGTTTGTGCCCCGATATGCAGGAATGTATCTGTAATGAAAGCTTAAGTAAATAGTTGTAGACTATCAGGAAATACTAAATGCTAACCCCTAGGCTAATTGATACCTTCTGCTCGTTGTTCTCCCAAACTAAATACTAACTCCTTGTTAAACTATATTGATGGATGTTCTCCTGAGTGCCACACATATATCATATATGTATCCCTGCTTTGGTCTAGTTTGCAAGTTATAAATAATAGATGTTTCCTTGTTAATTCATGATATTCTTAGCCCTGCTTCCCTGAGGAAAATATAAATACGATAACCTTGGAATACTCCCGGGTGAAATGCTACAATGGTGTTCCGTGCGCTTGCGGAAATTGAATTAAATCTTTTTTGCGTAAGAAACGCCAACAGCGAGATCCACGCCAAGGAGGAGGGGCGCACGCCGCCTGCGGGAGATCCGGCGGGGAAGCAACAGCGAGGCGGCTGCCGCATCCTCGCGCGGGCGCTTCGCACCGCGGATCTGTGCCGTCCCCCTCTGCCTCGAGGTCGAGCTCGCCGTGGATTCGCCTCAACCCTGGCCTCAAGGCCACGCCGAGGAAGAGGGCCGTCGCGCCACCTGCGCGAGATCCGCGCCGAGGAAGATGGGAGGGGCGCCGCCTGCGCGAGATCCACGCCAAGGAGGAGGGGCGCACGCCGCCTGCGCGAGATCCGGTGGGGAAGCAACAGCGAGGCGGCTGCCGCATCCTCGCGCGGGCGCTTCGCACGGACTGCTTGCGCCGGGACTGCGGGCGTCGTGCTTCGATTCGAGGAGGTCGGTGGCGGGGAAGGCAGCAGGGACGGCGCACCGGTGCTGCTGCCTGGCCGTCGACCGCGACAGCCTATGACGAGCTGAACAGGGGCGGCCTCCATCGATTCGAGATGGCGCGGCAGCGGGGAACGGCGCTGGCGTCGAGCTGTGGTGCTTCGGCCGCGGGCAAGGGCGGCGGCAGGGGCGGTGGCGGCGGCCAGGGAACCCTAGTGTCGCGATGGCTCCGTGCAGCCCGCTCCTCAAAATCTCTCACCCAGACCTTCCACCACCATCCTAATTGCGCTCATGAGCGCGCGCGCCCACACACAAAGAGAGAGGGAACCTCCTCGCGCACCTCGCTGACCCCGGACACTGCACTATTATTTTAAAACACAGTACATATGCATACACTTATAAACACGCACGAGTACTCATCCCTATGAACACACGCACGCCACCCCTAACCTTATGAGCTCCTCCGAAAGACTGAGCTGGCTAGTGTTGAGATTCCACGAAGTCATCATGGGTGCCTCGTTGTTGACGGGGACGTCGCTTCCACTGAAAGAGTAAATAGCCGTAAATGCGCAATACCCGTGCCAGTCTTGGACTTAAACCCGAGTGAATTGGTTCTATCACTTGCATCTTTGGTGAACATGAAATGATCCAGGTCAAGATCGTATCCGGAAGCGTATGAGCAATCCCTATACTTAATTTCACACGTTTGAGAGATGGAAACCGTTACTTTCTTTTATTGTAATATAGGGTGCCCTACTTTTTTGTGAAACATAGTGCAGACACATTCACAAACATGCACAAATACTCACCCTTATAAACACACGCACGCAACCCCTACCCGGGCCTTATGAGCGCCTTCGAAAAACAAGACCGGCTAATCTTGAGATTCACGAAGTCACCGCGGGCACCTTGCTGTCGACGGGGACGTTGCCTCCCACTGAAAGAACAAATAGTTGTAAAAGTGCAACACCCATGCCAAGTCTGGGACTTGAACCCGAACCGAGCTGATCTCGCTCTGCAACTAAGGCCCTATCCGGCAAGCTTAAATTTCTCGTAAGCTATGTCAACACTAGGATTAGTAACAATTTATCTATATACTATTTTAAAAATCAGAGTTGGTGGTGATTATCAACTATTACTTATATGTATTCTCAAAAAAAAACTATTACTTATATGTCACTAGTACCAATGCACGTGCGTCACGCACGTGATCGAAAAGATACATCACTTGGCAGGAACATTAGAATTTTGTGCAACTTTATAACTTATTTCTTTAATTTGTTTGGAAAGAACCACCTAGAGCGATCACAAGTTACACTATATTTTAGCATGAACCTAACACTCACCATGCATATAAGATGTCAAAATATGGTCTTAACGATAAGTAATGTGTAAAAGTGCTAGCAAAAAAATTACACATGACTTTCATTGCTTCACAAGAAAACAAATTTAAAAGTGTAATAACCCAGTCTTCACTTTTTTTTGTCCTCTTAGTCTTACACAATGGGATGGAGACGAACATCTCAAGCTAAATTTCTAGCTGGATAGTTTCTGACTCAATGCATGAACCACACAGCTGTTGTTTGGAAACTTTAACTATATCAACCGTCTCCATTGCTGTAAATATGATTGATTACCATTCTCCCATCATCTGAGCATGCTCGATGAAGACATCGACCATTGATGTAAAGGCGGCAATAAAGAATATTCATTTAAAACGTTTTAACGGTAGTGCTGCTACAAACAGTTTTAGGATCCTATTTTTTCCACATTAAACTAAAACTAACAGGGCAAGAAAATACCAGTTTCTGCTCTCGATCTCCTAGAAAGCTCCATCCTTGTCTCCTTGATCTCCTTGTACATGAACAAGTAAGAGAGGAGCTCGTCGCTTGCAACAACATACCAAGCACATCTCTTGGTATGTCGCTCTTTTTTTTCCACATTAAACTAAAAAACTATTACTTATATGTCATATATGCGTGTGAATGCAATGTGTTGGACTTTATATGTACTATATATTATATCTGATTTGAAATTTTACAATTTATTTTGATTCTCACATGAATGTAATATAGGAGGACCAGCCTCCTTTTCTCTCGAAGCCTTCCTGCTACAGTTGAGAGGAGGAGAAAAAATCGGCGGCGGCGGCGGAGGCGGCGGTCTCTTCCACCTCCGATGGCCCTCGGGGCATCGTGAGGGGTTGGAGACCGCGGTCCTCTCGCCGGCTGGTAGGGTAGGTCCTAGTTTAGGTTTTCCTTTGTCTAGGGTTAGGGTTTCGGCCGACATCGGTGTGGCGCCGGCGGCAATGTCCAGTCCGAATAAGTCCTTCTGAGCTCGGCCGCGCCCCGCTAGCGCTCAGCTCCGGCGCCGGTGGCGAGCTCCTGGAGGGGGGGCTCCTGGTGTGGAGTCCCTGTTCAGGAGTCATCGGCGGGCTTCTTTTCGTCTCGGCTGCTGGCGAGGCGTGATGATGGCCGGCCTTTTGGTTTCAAGGAGAAAGAGGAAGCTGTGGGTTCCGCGGCAAGGAGGAGGATGGATCGAGCTTGGTTCACCCACGACAGCAGCCGCAGTTGTCGGCGAGCTCCGATCCATGGCCAGGAGATCTTGGGGCGCGGCCCCGGCTGATGGGCGTTCAGCGACGGCTCATCTCGTCCGCAGTGTCTTCTTCGGCTCTGCAAAAGCCTTCGTGCGATGGAGTTCTCTCTGGCTTCAGGTAGACGGCGGTCGGATTTGGTGCCTTCCGGCGACGGGCGGAGGCGGCGGATGCGGGCGTCCTCGGTGTGCAAAAGGACTAGGGGTCTTTCTGTGTTTTATCTTCTGTCTAAGGTCCTTTGTGCAAGTAGAAAAGGACAGCTGTCCTCTGTATCCTATGGCGTACCTGTTTTTCTATGGGTCCTTGTTTGTTTTCCTTATCGTTTAATACAGGTATGGTTGATAAAAAAAAGAATTTAATATAGGACAATTACTTGCTTTCGTGTGATGTGGCAGTGCACGAGCATTTCACTAGTTAAGCAAATTCTGAGAATGAACTAGAAGACAACAATAAGCAGAAGCTTCTTTTTACCAACTTTTCAAATAAGCTTTTTTTTTTTTTTTGCAACTAGCCAAAGTGGGTGGAGATGAGCCACGCGGTGGCCCAAGCAGCCCGCGGGGGTGGCCCGAGCTGTGGGAGGGGGCGCAGCGAGGAGGAGCTCGTCGTCTCCGGCATGCAAGGGGCGGGACAAGGCAACGGCGGATGACCGGGGTGGTGGCGCATGGCGGGCTGGCAAATCTTTTGGGATAGGAGCCGGGAGCTCGGGGAATCCTCAACAGACAACAGAGGGACGTCGGGGGCGACGGCGGCGAGGGTGCGGCACCGAGACGATGGAGGTATGGCGGAGGGACATCAAGGGCGACGGCGGCGAGGGTGCGGTGGAGGGACGTTGGGGGCGTGCCGAGCTCGAGGAAGGGCAGCGGAGAGAGGGGAGGCTCGGGAACGCGCGCCGGACAGCCGAGGTTGTCGTGTCCGGCGACGGGGGCGGCGGACTGGCATGGGGCAGGAGGCAAACGGCAGTGGGAATGGTAGCAGTTGGCTACTTGGGTCCCTCCAAGCACAACGAAGGATAAAGAACCGGATACAACACCGTGGGTGGTGCTCTAAAAATTTTAAAGCACCACCTTGTTTTACCATTTTTTGAAGAGAGTTGGTGCTCTATACTTTCAGATTTTAGAGCACCATCCCATTATAGAGCATCTGTTGGGGATGCTCTAAGGCCCTATCTTGTAAGCTTAAATTTCTTGGAAGCTATGTCAACACTAGGATTCGTGACTACTTATATCTATATTATTTTTTAAAAGAAAAATAGAGTTGGCGGTGATGGCTTACTCACCATTACGATTTTCCGTGGGACACTATTCAGTTGTGGAATTGGATATGCGACAAAGAAATGAATTTTGTTTGCTGCAGAACACTATGTCTAGTAGTTTCTAGGCGCACAAACTCTTTATGTGATAATCATCAGATGGCATGCTTACTGTCACTGGGATCATCCCAAGGGCAATAATCTTTACATACAGAATAGCACTCACTAGGTGATAACAAAATATCCAAGCCACTAATGAGTCCGAATGAAGTAACTCAGATTTTCTTTTTCTCCTTTCCAGCCAACAAACGAAGCATTAGCATTCATGAAAGAGGGAACAACTCACAGCACCCAAGCACACATAGAACAGAGCGGATCATCTTGAAAAGGAACCGAAGGTATAGCTCAAGAGCAGTAGGTTACCCCTACAAAATTTCATAGTATGTAGGTCACGAGCAAATGCAGTGAAGGTTTTGCTTTAAGCTCTTGTAGTATCATGATTATCATCTATAATACTGTCATCGAATGTATCGACGCATGATCCCTTCTAGTTTCGAGCTGATCAGAGAACACACAGTATCAATAAGACCCTGCAAACTTCTCGTTCCAATTTGCCTGATGACATATATGCACCGACAGAAATGAGAATAGTTACATACTAAAAAGCAAGATAAACTAACCCACTAGCACCACTTGATTCACAGAAAGTTTCTCATGCCAAACTCGAAAACCATTCACTCTAGAAACTTATAATCTGTGTTTAGTTGATCGCATAAAAAAAGTAAATTTCCAACGAAAGTTTTCCATGGCTTACCAACAAAGAACACAATGCCATTGAACTCAGGGCAGCTTGAAGTTTTATTTCACGCTATCAGTTTTCCCCAATACCAAGTACCAACACAAACTGCTCAATTTGTTTTCTATAGTTTAGTAAATTAAAGTGAACGCTATGGAGTTCAAGTTACAGAAAGTAAGAAACATGATATATCATGCATAGCGGAAAAGGGGGATTTTATTATCGTCAACATTCTCATTTACAATAAAGTTGCAACCAAGCGCTCCAGCGAGTTGAGAAGGTGGGGTATTTATAAGACTAAAATTCTCATCTACAATATGGTTGCAAGTTGCAACTTATTGGAACTGATGCCTTCTCAAAGTTGGTATCCACAAAGTTCTTATTTACGCTTGGAACTATGCGACCTTCATGTTGACATCAGAGACTAGGAAATAACCCTCTTTGATTCAAATAAAACACAACTATGCGCTTTCACCTGATAAGGAGACAGTCCTGGCACTTGGTGTACTTTAGGATTAGACTCACTTGAGAAGAAGCCTGGGAATGCAAGTGATGTATCAACCAAGCGTAGCCACACGGATCCTTCTGCAAGAGTTGGTAAAGTAGCACTCACTGATTCCTTGTTTGAATTGAAACAGACATACAAATCACCTTTGACTGTATCAGGCGCCATTTCATCCATTTCTGCAATTATGTGCATGCAAAGGAAGCTGCTAGAAGGATCCTCCCATAGCGGCTCAGATAGATCACTCCCATACCAATGTATATTTTCTAGTTTTAGGAATTCTCGTCTCTGAAAAATGTCTCCACGTCGAGTTCTGAGTGCAGTTAGAAATGAAATGAACCCAGTAACTTCCTTCACAAAAGTGGTCTTCAAGGCTTTCCAGTTCAGAGGCCCTCTATCCTTGTACAAAGTTGAACCAGCAGCAGAGTGTCCACATTCATCTCCCATGTTCAGAACAGGAATGCCAAGAGAAACAAATAGAATAAACCAGAAATTGCGTATCTGCCTTAGTCTTGTTTGAAGGACTGCATGGTTCTCCGATGGTCCTTCTTCACCGGAATTCCAGCTGAACTCAGAGGCAAGCTCATCACTGCTAAAGCTCACTAGATCAACTAGAGTAAGTCCAGAGTTCCTGGATACATAGTTGAAACAAGATGCTGGGCCTCTGGATAAAAATAGATCCCCACTGCCACACAAACGTGTAGCAAGATCACTAATAAGTGATTCCCCCTTCAAAAACTTGCGCACATCAATAGAGAACCTTGTGTTCATCTCGGCCCATTTTTTCCAGTGAGGGAAGGGAAATTGCACATTAGATATGTCAAGTGGAGACCAAGGATCTGCTATGATCTTCGTCTTCGCAAGAACTGGATCAAATGCTATGGCTTCAAGAAGAGGAGGCCGCGATAGGCCCTCACCACCTGGACCTTTGACAAGGAAAGGGGCATTGATGAAGCAAAACCCATCAACATGAAAGTCAAGCACCCAATGGCGGAGGCTGTCCAAAATCAACTTCTGAGTCACCGGATGATTGCAATTCAATACACTTGCCTTGCATCCAACAACCCCATCGGCAATGTAATATGAGGAACTATCAATGCCACGGATCGATATCATCTGGCATTCTGCTCCTCCTTCAGCAGTATGTGTAAAAACAACCTCCACTAGGACCTCTATCCCATTCCTGTGCAGTTTCTTGACCATGTCCTTCATAGACTTGATAGCTGAAACGCTGCAACATTCACTGCCATACATGCTCATCGGCGAAAAGAAATGGTAAGGGAAATAGGGTCCCTTCTCCTGATGGAACGGGAACACAGGCTCCAGCAAAACTGCATTGACACCAAGGCGCCTGAAGTGCCCTACCTTCGCAGCCAGCCCGGAGAAGGTGCCGGCGACATTGTCTGGCAGCCCACTCGAATTGTCCTTGGTGAACAAAGCCACATTTGCCCGGTACACCACCAGCTTCTCCAATGGCAAGAGCGGGTGCTTGTCCCTGCCCCAGTTGTAGCTGGGCGCGTTCGTCAAGGACGCAAGGCACTTCATGGACGGGACAGTGACCCCCTCGTCGTAGACCGAGGTGCCAGGGACGATTTCGCCGATCACTTTCGCGTACGGGTCGAGCATCGGGCGGTCAGTGCCGAACAGCCCGCAGCGGAATCCGTAGCTGGCGTACGCGTCCACGCTCTCCAGCGAGACGTGCCAGACATCGCCCGTCCTGTGGACGTACGGGTCGAGCTCGATCTCCAGCGCGGGCTGCTCGTCACCGCCGGCGGTGCCGTAGAGGCAGAGCGCGACGGCCTTGGCGCTTTTGCTGTACACCGCGAAGTTGGCGGCGCCGTCGTCGGCCAGGGACAGGCCGAGCGGCGCGGGGCGGCCGCGCCCGACGCCGACGGGAACGCGGAAGCTCGTCCCGCGGTGCGTCCGTATCTCCGCCCCCGCCGCCGCGTCGGCCAGCAGGAACGAGACGTGGAACGGCGCGAGCGCCGCGTCGGCCGGGAAGGACAGCTCGGCGGCGAGCCGCGCGCCGCCCCCCGCGGGGGCCAGCGGGACGGCCTCGCTGGCCGCGGCGGAGGACTCTTCCACGGCGCGGAGCACGAGCCCGGCGCCCTCCCGACGCGGCGGGACCTCGACGGCGACCGCGTACCCGCCGCCGTCGCCGTCCTTCCTGGCGACGGCCACGTCCACCACGCCGTCGTCGTCGGTGCGGAAACGGTAGTGGCAGGAGCGCGCCGCCGCCGCCGCCCGCGGGGCGAGGGGGCCGCGGCTGGTGGTGGACGGCGGCGGGAAGCGGCGGGGCGGGAGGCCGCGCCAGGAGACCGCGGGCGGGGCCGTCGGCGCGGGGAGGGAGGAGGAGGCCATGAGGGAGCGGCGAGATCAGTGTGTGGGGAATTGCGTCGAGCAGCCGGCGGGCATCACGCGCTGGTTCCTTCCGGGGTACGACTGATGGAGGCGGGCACGAGGGCTATGGGAGTGGTGAGTGAGGTGGAGTGGAGTGGAGTGGGGGGAGAGAGCCGAGGCGCGGCGTGCACGTGGAGCGGAGCTGGGAGGACGAGGGATGCGGAGTAGGCGGGCGGTTGGGCTGGGTTTGGCGACGCACGGCGCGGCGCACGGGATCCGGGCGGACGGCTCACATCGCGCGCGCGTCGCCGACCGTTAGCGGCGTTGCTTTCGGTCGACGGGAACGGCGGTGGGCTCGGCGGAAGTGCGAGAGTCCGTGTGCGCCTGCGGACTTGCGGGGCGACTGGAGCGTTCTTTCTCCGTGGCGTCATCAGTGCCGATGGTGTCGGTCTCGGCGGACAGAGCATGTGACTGCGCCGTGGGCGGGCGGGTGGCGTTACATACATTTCATTTCGACTCGAGAAAAAAGATGCATGGGGCCACGGGTTTTGTATTGTACCGGAGGGAGAATTGCAGGAAATGGAATATTACCTATTAGTATCTCGACTCTGATGTTGCAATCGACAAATTTGGCAGAGCCTTGCTCTCTAGCATTGGCTTTTTTTGAGCCTGTTCGGTTAGGCTGAAATGGCTGAGCTGAATTGGCTGGGCTGGAGCTCTGGCCCACCAGTCAGCCCCCCATCCGTCGGCAGCCAGCCCAGCCCTAGCCAATTCAGCCCAGCCATTTACAAGCAGCCGAACAGGCTGTTTTTTTTTTTTTGCGAGGGAAAAGGGGCTTATATTAAAAGAGAAACAGTACATCTCAGGACATTTACAAGAAACACCCTGGATACACACGAAACTACGCACCAACCCCTAATCCTAGAAAGGACTCGAACTCTCCCGCCGCCGGCGCCGCTCGCCAGAAACTGCCGGCCTTCTCCTTCCGTCTTCTTCGCGAACTCCAGACTTTGGAATTGCCTCAAGATCCAGCACTCCGTCCTCCCCCGGAGCGCCCGTGCCATAGCTGAAAGCTTGTCGGCCATCGCCGAACGAAGAGGAGAAGAGAAGGGATTACCCGGCATAGAGGTCGTCGCCGTCGGAAGGCACCCACGGCCGGAGAGACTCCTGTACAGGGGCACCACACCGGGAGCCCCATCTCCACAAGCTCGCCGCCAGCACCGGAGCAGAGCGCAGACGGGGCGAGGAAGAGCCTGGGAGAACTTATTCCATACCGACGACGGCGCCAACGCCTCACCGCCGCCAGCCGAAAACCCAACCCACCACACAGCTTCACCAGCAAGCTCGACGCCGTCGCCGACGCCACCGCCACCAGATCCGCCGCGGGGAGCACCAAAACCGACCATCGCCGACAAGGACGACGCCGGAATCCCAACCCTAACTACCTAAACCTAATCCTACAGCTAAAGAGAACCCCACCCGCGGCGAGATCCCGCTTCCCCGCCCTCTCCGGCGCCGACGAGGCCACCGGAGAGGAGTAGCATTGGCCTTCTTTAATGACTTTCGATGGCTTATCGTGATTTTCAACCAAAACAGATGCTCTCTTTAATGTGTTTCTCCTTAGAAGAAAAAGAGAAAGCCTCTTCTATATATATAAAAAATGAAACAGAAAGCTACAAAATGGTATCTTCATCGGTTTATTTTCTCCACCACGCTTTCCTCTTTACACATTTGTTTCTAAAAATGGGAAGAAGTTACTGAAGAAGCCGTTTTATCAAAAGTTTTGAGCACAGACATGGACAGCGTCAGCAGAGCTTTTTTAAAAAAAAAAACCACAGCCACAACTAAAGCCAGCACAACCACAACCTATCAAAAAGACCCTTAATCTCTCTGATGATACGGCTATTGGCAGCCATTTCATCCTTCTTGATTCATCTCATCACATTCATATTATTGTATGCTAGCCTGAAGTGTTGCACCGTTAGATTACTTGCCAACGCTAAGCCTTTTTTTGCACGCAATAACCTCGACGATTTCATGTCTGAGAGTCCACATGAAATCCACTGTAGCAACGTCTCTAGCATTACTTGCAACGTCTCTAGCAATGAGAGTCATCATTGCCTTGCTTGAATTCTTGGACGTAGCTGCATCGACATTGATTTTAACTGGACCCAATGATGGAGAGATCCACCGTAGTGGTGGGGGTTTGGGTTGTGGGAGTGAGGAGCTGCTGCAAGCCGATGGCCGTCGAAGGAAATACGGAGAGCGAACACCAGGGGCGCGGATCTGAGACAACAATACATTGAAGGAACCAGGGAAGCAGTGAGGGAGGAGCATTTGGATATCTAGTGTCTGAATACAGTATGTATCTCGCTTCTTGTATCCTCAGTTGTCAGTTAGTGTTTTACTCTAAAAAGTCTTATTTTTTATATGTTTACAGATACAAGGAAGGGTGACGAGGAAATTTGATATGTATGATGATTCGTTACGTGGGGATCAAAGCTACCTCGTGCAAACCCGGATGCATTTGAGTAATGAAGTTAGAAATTGCTAAAGCACTTTTGGCACCACATGTATGTAAATAGAGTGAACGGATTAGACAGAGGGATCAAAAAGGGAGGGGCTTATGCCCCTCTGCATGTTGGATTCCACGGACGGAGAGAGGGGAGGAGAATAAGAGGGGACTTTCCGTTATTTGTGGTTGCCAATATATGAAACTTGATTGATTGATATTCCTTATAATGAAAAGGTACAATAAATAAATAAATAATACTAGAAGGACACAAATATGAGTAGAGTTTTTCTGCCTATGTTTTTTTTTGGTGTCACTTTAAGTTGAGTTCTCTTACGAATAGGAATTTCTCATTGGAGCACTAGAATAAAATATTGTTGGTCCAAGTTGTTACTTTTTGCCTTCGCAAAAAAAAAACATTCCTAGGCTTTCATTTACTTGTCACTATTTTTTACTGTCGAGATTTTGATCATATGTTTTTTTAAAAAAATGTGTAAACATGTGCAGAAATATAAAATGCTAATATATGTTTTATGATAGATCTAAATGTATGCCAAAATTTTGTAGATAAAACAGACAATCAAAATGCTACAGTAAAAAGTATTGTAAGTTAAAAAAAACCGGAGGAAGTACTTGTTGAGCTCATATTTTCGTGGCCTAGTCAAAAGAATAAAAAGAAACGGAAGCTGGGACGATTTTTTTTTTTGGGTATCAGCTGGGTATTTGGTGTCATGAACGACGCAGTCATTTTCGACGTGCCTGGCACGTACAAACGGAGGCGGACGCGCAAGCGCAACGGAAACAGCTTGCCACTTGGCAGCACGCAGTGGGGAGCGCCAGCCCGGCGCCGGCAGTTGGGAGCCGGAACCACGCCCAGGACATCGTTATTTCCGTTGCGCCGCGCGCACCAACAAAACGATTGGCGGAGCCAGCCGAGCCGGACGCCGTCGACAGGCTAGGGCCAGGCAGCCAGCGGCGCCGAGAGGGAGGGACGAGACGAAGCCAACGTTTGTCGATCGTGCCGGCGCCTCCCCCACCATCGACAAACAAACAAATCAGCAGCTATAGGACTACCCGCCGATCTCCTCCGGCTCACGATCGCGGCAAGCAACCGGTCGCCCGCGCGCGCCTGATTGTTGCCCGGAAGGCGCACGACGCGACAAGGCGCGCGAGCGCGATCGGCGCCCGTGCCGGAGCTGGGGTCGCGCGCGCAGCGTCGGGGTGACCACTGCGTGCGGCCGCGGTCTGGTTGGTGGTCGCGCTCGCCTCGAGGTACCCCGCGTCTCCTGCCCTGCCCTGTCCCCTGGGTCGATTCGTCCGTTGGTTGTTCTCGTTCGTTCGTTCGTTCCTCGCTTTGCCTTGATTGAATTCGGGGCAGCGCTAGGGCCGGCAATGCGCGCGTTCGCCGCAAATGATGTAAATTTGTGCGCGTTTTGCGCATTGTCCAAACTAGCTCCTCTGTTCATCAGATTGATGTTTCTGACCAAGCTCCTCGAACAATATAACTGCATCGTCCAAACTATAGTTCCTCTGTTCATCAATTTGCTCCCAAAAAAAAAGAAGGAAAAAAAACAGTTCATCTGTTATCGCCGGAACTATAATATAAATAAAACGTTGCAGTCATGTCCTTCATTTTTTCCTCACAAATACACAAAGTCTCGGATCCATATTTTTCAAGAACCATTTGACTTCTAAACACGTACTAGGAAACTAGCTGGGTTTTAGGGATCGCTAAGGAAACAAGAGGATTCTAGTAAGCATTGTGATTTAGTTGTGCATGAGATTGCGTATTGCGCACCTGAATCGCATTTCTTCGAAAGTTTCAGAGCAAGAGAGTTTAGGACTCTATCTAGTATCTCATACCATTCCGGTTGACCGTAAGCTGGACATGTCTGTTGTTTTTAATTCAACTGGCAACTCCTCGTGCGTTTGCAGAGGCTGGGAACCTTTCGCATTACCTCAAAGATTATCTGGCAACTTCTCTGGACCTATTTACACTAAGATACAACTTTTCTTGATCACTTGTTTCATTATATGCAGATTTTTGGCTCAAACATCTAGCCGCCATTGTGATGCATGTTCTGGAGTGAAATCCCATTAGAGCGAGATGGCTTCATTCACTGACATTGGTGTTTCTGCTGGAATAAACATACTATCCGCCTTGGGTTTCCTTCTGGCATTTGCGGTTCTCAGGATACAACCTATTAACGACAGAGTATACTTTCCTAAATGGTACCTCAAAGGGACCAGAAGCAGCCCAAGGACTTTGGGAGCTTTCTCAAAGTTTGTCAATGCTGATCTGTCCACATACATACGGTTTCTGAATTGGATGCCTGCAGCGCTGAAAATGCCAGAACCTGAGCTGATCGAGCACGCAGGGCTTGACTCTACGGTGTATGTCCGCATCTATCTTCTTGGGTGAGTATGTATTCATTTGACTCGTTGCTTTAACATAAGCAGCAGGAAATCAACATGTTTGCAGAAGAAGCATTTTGTGTTTCCTAATGATGCATCATTTTCCTCTTTTTTCAGTTTAAAAATATTCGTGCCAATTGCTGTGCTAGCTTTCGCAGTTCTAGTTCCTGTCAATTGGACTAGTGGAACATTGGAAACTGAAAAGACCGTCACTTATGACGAAATTGACAAGCTTTCAATATCCAATCTTGGAAAAGGATCAAAGAGGTATAAACAAACAACTCTACTTCTACTTAGTATATGTTCTGTTTAGCATTTGTTGCAACACAGCATAGACCATGCTCCCTGTTTATTTGGACATTCATGAGTTCTTGGTATTGTTGGTATTGTTGTAAAGGTTAGAATACAGTCTTAAACGTAATGTACTGAAGATCCTAAGCATTGAATATGTCGGTCAGGAATTTCATAATCCCATATACTCGACCAGTACTTGTTATGTACCTTTTTGGGAGTTTGACCCCAGTATGGATTTGTTCGTTTGATAGTTCAATTAAACTGACAATAGAACTATTCATGTAGTAGTGACTGAATGGTGGCTAAACCAAAAATATTAAGGAAATATAAGACTGTTGCAACATCTTGATCGACTACTTGTCTAAACAAAACCATGTCCATGTTATTTTAATACTGGCGCAGGATGTTGATTCAAGGAGAGGAATGCAAAATAATTGCCTTCAAGTAGCTTTCTTAATTTTTTTTCGTCCATTTCAGCCGTTGTCTCTTTTCGTAAAGATGCTGTGATAGAAGAATTGGAAATCACAAACTATGTAATCAAATGCCCCATCATAGATCGGTCCGGAGTGGGGGGATCTACTTGTAAGGGACCAATTTTTCCTCTCTTAATACAATGATCGCAACTCTCCTGCGTATTCGAGAAAATAAAAGATAGAAGAATGGGAAATCTCCAGGAAACCCATTGAACAGTGACAGCTTGGGAATTACTTTTCCAATCAACAACACAAAAAATTATACCATGATAGCTTTGAGTGCCTCACAGACCCTACTGAACTCAGAATATTTCTAGGATAACCTTATGATGGCAACATATATTGGGAAGGAAAAGAAATGATCGCAGACCTGCCCATTTTCTCGATGACATATATATTCTCTGTTTTCAATCTGTATTCTTCCATATACATCCCATTATCTCATAAAATATCTATTGATTTTGTTTAGGTTTTGGGCACACATAGGAATGTCCTACGTCTTCACATTTTGGACATTCTACGTATTATATCATGAATATAAGGTTGTGACAACTATGAGATTGCGCTTTCTGGCTAATCAAAATCGTCGACCTGATCAGTACACGGTAAATACTCTTTACGTACAGCCTCTATCAATGACTTTTTTTCAGTATATTTATTTGTTAATTTCACGTTTTATTCCAATTTTTTGTTAGAATTTATCTCAGGAGACTTGTTGGGGTGTAAATTTCTTAAGCTCCATTCCTAACTCCTTTTCCTATTTTATTTAGGTCCTTGTGCAAAATGTACCGCCAGACCCAGATGAATCAGTTAGTGAACATGTTGAGCATTTCTTTGCTGTGAATCACCGTGATCATTACCTCACTCATCAGGTTTCATTTTTTCCTATGTTTTATCCAGTGTTCTATCTTATGGTGAATATCTATATGATTAGGCAGCAGTATAATCAAATAAGAAATGCCCATTCATATTTCATTTTTTCTTTATTATCTTTATGAACGTATTCACTCCTCAGCTCAAGTAGCAAAAATATCTTTAATTCTGTTCCTTTTTGAAAGAGCTATTGTTGTTCTTCTTCTTTTTTGAAAGAGGAATCCCATACCTGTAAAAATATAAAGATTAATATTGCTTCTCATAAAGATTAATTAGTTAAATATTTGGGCAACAGATTGTATACAATGCAAACCACCTCTCCGGTTTGGTTGAGAAGAAAAAAGGATTGCAAAACTGGTTAATTTACTACGAAAACCAGCATGCTAAACACCCTGCAAAACGGCCAACTATGAAGGTACAGCTTCTCGGTTACAAATATGTCCTTGTGCATTTAAAGCCTCTTATCATGTAATATGCCATTTCCATGGATGTATAAAATGGTACAAGTAGTATGACTCCAGTATGTTTCTTATAGACAGGACTCTGGGGTCTTTGGGGGCGAAGAGTGGATGCCATAGAATACTACCAAAAGGAAATTGAGGAGCTATGTAAACAGGTATAGTTTCATTGAAAGTAACAGTAACTTTTCATCACCTTCATCATGTCGTCAGATTGGCAGGAACTGTCCTTCCCTTGATTGATGCATATTTACCTCATAACATTAACAATTTCACTTGTGTTGCAGGAAGATGAGGAGAGACAAAAAGTGATCACTGATCCAAATTATATTATGCCGGCAGCATTTGTGTCTTTCAAAACGCGGTGGGGGGCTGCTGTTTGTGCTCAAACACAGCAGACAAGTAATCCGACAGTATGGTTGACCGAGTGGGCTCCCGAACCCCGCGATGTTTACTGGGCTAATCTCGCAATACCTTTCGTTGAGCTCTCAATAAGGAGGCTTCTTATGGCTGTTCTCCTCTTCTTTCTGACTTTTTTCTTCATGGTGCCGATTGCATTTGTCCAATCCTTGGCAAATCTAGACGATATTGAGAAGCGGCTTCCTTTATTGAAACCTCTAATAGAAAGGTGAGTGTTAATATTTTGTTGTTTACAGTTAAGGTTCACAAAAAAGGCATTAGATATGTTATTTCACAAGTAGTATAAATCTTGCTATCTTACTACTTTAACGTTGTATGTTCGCACTGGACTTCCAGTGACCCGTTACTGGTTGTACCATTTCTAGGTAACGCTTGATGTATGTATGTATGTATAAATATCTAATTACAGTTTACATCGTCCTTTCAAAAAAGAAATCAGTTTAGACGGTCAATATATGAAATTCATTAGTAGCCAAAATTGGCACCATTCTGCGGTGATCTTTTGTGCAGTGTGCTTGTATTTCGTAAAACACCTTTCCTTCTACGTCAATTATTTAATACCTTCTTCGTGAGCTTTTGCTTCTCCATAAGCAGCATTGGTTGGCTTTTCTGAGAAGAAGGTTTTTCCTAACTTTTTTCTTCCAGTTGTTGGGTAGCTTTTTTTTTTCTGAAAGTAAATGCACAAACAGCTTTTGTAAAAGTAATTTCAGAGGTGGGAAAGCAGATTCGGTATAGCCATGATAACTTTTTTTGCGAGCCAGTATAACCACATTAGATTTTATGAGGGTCGCCTATCTTTCCACTGCTCGAACAACTGAGTTTTACCATTATGCTCTTGTGAAAATGTAATGATTGCAAAAGGTACCATCCATTTTTTAGGGAAGTTTTCTTTCCACCTTCGATATAGAGGTACCATAGTTAGGTAAAAACTATAAAATAAAGGAGTATTTGGTGTTGTGAAAGAAATATGGCTTATTAATTTGCGTAAATGCATGACTGGTTGCATGTTTCAAGGACACAGATTTTATTTGTTGGGTAACCAACTGGATCCAGCACTGTTTGTTTTCTGGATCTAAATTTTATGGTGCAATGTCTTGCAGAAATTCTTTAAAGTCAATTATCCAAGGTTTCTTGCCAGGAATCGTATTGAAAATCTTCCTCATACTTCTGCCAACAATTCTCATGACGATGAGCAAGATTGAAGGCCACATTTCTCTCTCTGGATTGGATAGGAGGACAGCATCGAAATACTACCTTTTCCTCTTCGTGAATGTGTTCTTGGGGAGTGTAATAACTGGAACAGCATTCCAACAGCTTGATAATTTCATACATCAATCCGCTAACAAGTATGCTGAATACCCAATTGCATCTTTCATTAAGCTATTTCCTCATAACAATGTGTCAATCTCTGTCTACCTAAAAGCAGTCAGTGCCTAATACTATGTCATTTTTCTCTTTTTCTCGTGTCAAGAATTCCAGAGATTGTTGGAGAGTCCATTCCTATGAAGGCCTCATTTTTCATGTCATATATAATGGTTGATGGTTGGGCTGGTGTAGCTGCTGAAGTTCTTCGGTTGAAGCCGTTAGTCATGTTCCATATAAAAAATACTTTCTTGGTCAGAACTGAGCATGATCGTGAGCAAGCCATGGACCCTGGAAGCCTCGATTTTTTCAACTCAGAACCACGATTGCAGCTCTACTTTCTATTAGGTCTTGTATATGCAGTGATCACACCAGTTCTTCTTCCCTTCATTATAGTGTTCTTCAGTCTCGCCTATCTTGTTTTCAGACATCAGGTACTAGTCTCTTTTCAAGTTTAAATCACACTTCTCAATCAGATAGTCTTATTATGTCACCAGTGTGTTTATAAGCATCAAGTTCAGATTGGTGCCAAAAACAAATTTCTACCCTCAGCTGTTCTCGCCCTATCAATGAAGCGAACTCCTGTGGTTTAATAAAGTTCAAGACTTTCAGTCTTTATCCTTATTTTACATAAGTATCTAATATCCTTTTTCTTCTTTTGTTATTGCAAGATAATCAACGTATATAATCAGCAATATGAGAGTGGTGCACAATTCTGGCCAGATGTGCATAGACGATTACTCATAGCATTGATGTCATCGCAAATTCTGCTACTGGGCCTTTTGAGCACACAGGAAGCAGAGAAGTCCACTGTTGCTCTTCTTCCGCTCCCTGTCCTCTCCTTATGGTTTCACTGGGTTTGCAAGGGCCGGTTTGAGCCAGCGTTTGTTAGGTTCCCCTTGCAGGTGAGAACGAAACTTACTCTTCACAAATGTGTTTGCATAGTGTCACCCTAAATCAATAGCAAGCTAAAATATTATTGGAAGTAAATATAAACTAACATATGCTTCATGTTTTTTACAGGATGCCATGGTAAAGGACACTTTGGAACGGGCACATGACCCAACTTTCAGTTTGAGAGAGTACCTGAAGGGTGCTTATGTGCACCCAGTCTTCCAAAAAAATGACATATACGAGCGTGTCGCCATCGATGAGGAAGAGAAGAACCCCCTTGTTGTGACAAAGCGTCAATCTCGCATGAACACGCCAGTGGGAAGCAAATTCACTTCTAGTTCTGGTACTAACGAAGGAGAATTCAGTCGTTTGCCAACCTGAAGCCCGATACTTTCATGAGAAACTGTTCTTTTATTTTTTTTGGAGTTTAGTAATCGTGTAAATGTTTGGGTAGAAGAGAAGAACATTATTTTGGAGCTAGAAGGGGTAGTAGAATACTGAACCAGGCTGTACATTTCATGACCAGTAATGGCATTGCTACACTAGCACGTTTTTATTAAATCATCTAAGAATTACAAATCTGTTGCAAAGATGCTTTTTTGAGCCATTAAGACCTCTGGTCGAATCTAGACATGCACTCAAACAGTGCCACGAAGTCGAATCTAAAAAACGGTTGAGTTCGCTTGACATGATACCAATTATGATACCAGGTGTCCAGGACATACTGATGGTGAAAATTGATAAATATTGACTAATATATAGATATTTCAGATTTCAGATTTGAGATCATATTGGACCTTACCGTAACTGAATGCTTCATAATAGTGACAAAATCTAACTAAAGATACTCCTAAAAAAATCTAGCTAAAGAAGCAAAGTTTAATTTTTAAAAATGGACAGGGGCAATAGGCAAACATCAGTTGACAAAAGGGAAGAGTAAAACTGCAATAGGGTATCATAGAGGTACCAAGCAAGCCAGCACTAGATACAGAAGAAAAAAATATCTGCCATGTCAAATTTGGGCAAAAATCATTTCAATCCAAGCATTCTTTCCAATATGTGACATACTTTGTACATGTCAACACTTAGACAGTATCCTTTCTTACAAAAAGCAAAGATCATTTCCTCATACATACGAACATCTATTACGACACCTTGTCCAAGGATCCATCCGATCAGAGTATCCAATTCTCGAAACCTACCACCAGCGATGAGACTTCGAACAATACCCGATAGTGCAGATGGAGAAGGGCCATACTCCATTGAGCTACCAAAACAGCTAAATTCGACCAGGAAATTATCTTCTCTACAGAGACAATCAATCACAAGACCATAGGTGGTATCATTGGGAGGAATGCCTTCCTTAGTCATCTTGTGAAACACGAGGTAGGCCTCATTAGCTTTCCCCAAAAAACTGAGATGGCGGATCAAAGTATTGTATGTCACAACATTGGGGACAAACTCTTCGCTTTCCATCAGGCAAAGTGCTTGATGAAGCTTCCCGAGTTTGCAGAGGCTGTGGATTACAATGCTGAAAGTCCAGCTGTTTGGAGATACGCCTTTCTTGAACATGTCATCAAAGAGCTTGACAACAGCCAACCATCTCCGCTCATCGCAAAGCCTCCTCATCACCGTGTTATAGTTGACGACATTTGCATGCCACCCAAGCTCTGTACTGCACTCCAGGAGGCACTTTGCAGCCCAAGCAGTTGCCCTACGGCAAACCCCATCAAGGAGAATATTCAGAGTAATATCATTTGGACGCAGCCCATTGGCCAGCATCTTATCCACCAATGCGAAGCTCTCATCTACTCTGCCTGATTTGCATAGCCCGTCCATGTAAGTACTGTACGTGATTGTGTCCGGAATCCACCCTTTTGTGCCACTCTCCTCTAGAAGCTTGTCTACTTCCTTGAAAGCACCAACCTTGCATAGAGATTCAATCAACACATTGTAAGTGGCAGTGCTTGGTGCAAATCCAGAACTAGTCATTGTTTCCATAAGCTCCTTGGCCTCCTGTATCCTACCCCTCACACAGTAGGCGTGCATGATGGGCGTATATGTGTGAGCATTCGGCTGGCATTCTTCCTCCAGCATCATGTCCAGAACGCCCACAGCTTCAGCCACCCTGCCGGCGGTGCACAGCCCAGAGATGAGCGTCGAGTACGTGACCACGTCCGGTGCCACGCCATTTGCCACCATCCACCGCACAACCTCGTATGCTGAGTCGAACCACCGCAGGCGGCAGGCGTACACCCCAACGAGCACTGTGCAAGCGGCGACGTCGGGCACGACGCCGTCCTCGGCCATGGCTTCGAGCACGGTGAGCGCGGCTTCCGGACGAGACGCGGACGAGAGCGCCGCGGCGGCCGTGGTGAAGCAGGCAGCGTCGGGGCGGCGCCCGAGGAGGGTGCGCATTTCGTCGAGCAGGTGGAGGGCGCGGTCGGCGCCCGCGCCGGGGTTGCCGCCACCGCCAGACGCGGCGTGCGCGGACATGAGGCGGTTGTATTCGTACGGGTGCAGCGACCGAGGCCGGGGCGGGGGAGGCGGGGGTGGGGGCTGGTCGGAGAGCTCCTTCGCGAGGGCGGCGAAGCGGAGGATGAGGTTGTCTCGGGATGAGGTTGAGAGGGAGCGGGAGAAGAGGAGGCGGGTTATGGGTTGGGAGGGGTAGAGCATAAGGTGGTGGTGAAGGCGGCGGCGGCGACATCTGAGAGCGGCGGATGCGGCGGCGGCGAGTTGCAGCCTTGCTGCCCGGAGCGAAGGGGCGCGAGTGCGCGACGTTCCGTCCGCGGAGCAACGGGCGGGCGGACGGTGGGCGACTGTTTCGGTACAATGGGCCGGAAGCCCAGGTTTGAAATGTGGCTCTGGATTGCTCTACGTAGAAAGATTGTTTTTCAAGGAACAAAAAGCATTCTGTGTCTCCTAAAAAGGCCCTTTTAAGGAGCAAAAAACATTTCGCCCCCTTCTTTCATGTTTTCGCTATTCCTTTTTCATTGAAAAAAGTAGGTTTGGCATTTAAAAAAAAACATGGGTTTGGAAAAGTAGGTTTTTTTTTAGCTTTATTTTCCTTTTGGATATAAGCCGTCAACAAACTATTAAGAAGTATCTTTTCTAAACAACCAGTGAGGATGTAAAGCGTAAAGAAAATATATGAAACACACATTGATTAAATTGCAACCACAATACAAAACACTATATATAGTGCAGGACTCACAAGTGGCAAATGGCACGCTAGTGAAGAATATACACTGCACAATCCTGGCATTTGCCACAATGATTACATTGTTCTAAACACTTCTTTTCTTCCACGCAAAAAAAAATACTTCTTTTCTTATAAATACAAAGGAATATAAAATGGAGATCAATAATTAAAAAACTCATCATTAGGCTGCGTTGATTTTTTATCTGTTTGAGATTTCAATACCTAGGCCAATGATTTTATTTTGTGACCTCCAGCACAATGTGATCCTACAACATGGAAATCGATGGGAAATCGGTCGCTGGCTTCTTTGTTTTAGGGTAATTGCACGTTGTTGCTGCTCAATACACAAACGATTGCTTAACTTTGCTCGACATGTTCAAACTGGAACACGAAGATCAGTCATCGGTGTAGATTTGACCGCCAATCCAGTTCCGGCTCATTGGTTCGAAAAAAAAAAATCCAGTTCCGGCTCGGCTACCCATTTGCCGGCCGTCGCTCGCGCCGTTGCGTCGCGCCATCTACTCCGGCGAGCCGAGCCGTTGGGGTTGTTGGACGACGCTCACCTCTCTTTTCGAAACGCGAAGCAACCACAGCGCAAATGCTACACGTCACCCCCGCGGACGCCGACGTGTGGGTCAAACAAACACGCGCCTCTCCGCTGTCACGTGGGTCAGTCCACCCTGTACGCACACGAAGCGATAAAAAATGGTGAAAAAGAAAATACTGTAACCTGGGTGGGAAAAGGCTGTCGCGGAACAGAAGGAGCGAACCCCAACGTGTACTTTCTTCCAATGACAGTGGGCCCAACCGCCCCGCACGGCCCGGGCCCCGACGGGAAAAGCGGAGAAGCGAACAAAAAGGTGCGTGAAAAAGCGCGGAACGAAACCGTGGAAATAGAATAAAAAACCCCCCGGAAATTCTCGGTATTTACCGCCTACGGCTAGGCAGCCCACCCTCCGGAAGGACGGAGACCCAGGCGCAGCACGCGCGGGGTGCCCTGCCCACCACTGACCGCGGTCCACCGCACCAATCATACCCGCAGGGCCAGGCCGTATACTTACTGACAAGTGGGTCCAACTGTCGGTGGATCGAGGTGTCAGTGACTGGGTAGGTTGTGCTGGTGGCCGGTCGGTTCGAGCCCCTCGCCACGCCGAGCGAGCCGCGCTGCCAGGTCTTGGGGCGAGCACCATCAGGGCAGCCAGCAACTTTTGTTAGATCCACCCGCCCGCTCGCTCGCTCGCCCACTCCAGCTTTGCTCTGCTCTGCTTTGCTGCGCTTGGGTGGATAGGGGTTTGGGGTTGGGTTGCCGCCGTCGCTTGGGCTGCGCAATGCGGTGAGGGGACGGCGTGGGGGGAGGGAGGAGATGGGGTGCGCGCAGTCGCGGATCGAGAATGAGGAGGCGGTGGCGCGGTGCAAGGAGCGGCGGCAGTGGATGAAGACGGCCGTCGCGGCGCGGAACGCCTTCGCCGCCGCGCACTCGGCCTACGCCTTCTCGCTGCGGGACACGGGCGCCGCGCTCTCCGAGTTCGCGCACGGGGAGGGCGTGCCCCCGCAGCCGCCGCCGGAGGAGGAGGAGGCCGGGGAGGCGGCGCCGCCCGGGGCCGCCGCGGCCAAGGCGGCCGCGGGAGGCGCGGGCGCCTCGGCGGCGGGGGAGGAACCCATAATGCCGCCGCCGCCGCCGTCGGTCGACCCGCTGCCCCCGCCGCCGCCGCCTCTGCCGGAGTTCTCGCCGTCGCCGGCGAAGATCCACCGCTCCATCAGCATGCCGGTGCCGCCTTCGACGCAGGCCAAGGGTCCCTCCGCGCTCCACAGCGACTCCATTAGGGAGGAGGATGAGGAGGACGCCGAGAGGGATGAGGAAGAGGGGGAGGACGATGCGCAACTTGATGTCCGGCGGCGGCGGTTGCGTCACCAGCCGCCGGTCCAGCCGCCCGTGTCGCCGCCACCGCCGGAGACGCCGGTGACTCCTCAGCCTCCGCCTCCTCCGCCACACCTGCCGGAGTCGAAATCCGGCATAGACACATGGGACTATTTCTTCTCCATGGAAGAAGGGATGGCTTCCATAGGGCCAGACGACGACGAGATCATCCCAGAGCTGGAACAGGAGCAGTACGTCACGCCATCTCCGCCACGCCCGCATCCATCCCCTCCTCGGCCGGCTCCGATACCCCTGTCGGAAGAGTTCGAGGAGCTGCCGCAGACGCCGGAGATGGTCACGCCGCCTCCAACGTCGCTGCCGCCAAAACCCCCGAAGAATTCGTCCAAGAAAAAGAAAGGCAAGGGGAAGATGAAGGCAGCACACCATCAGCACACAGAGTCAGCGCCTCCGATCACGCTGGGCGGTGGCGGGAAGGCGGGGAAGGTGGCCCGTGCCGAGATGCCGCGCGTGGACCTCTTTAAGCTGCTTGCCGAGATAGATGAGAGGTTCTTGAAAGCGTCGGAGAGCGCCGGGGAGGTGTCCAAGATGCTGGAAGCCAATAGGATGCATTACCACTCCAATTTTGTCGATAACCGAGGTCCGTTACTTGATTGCGCCTTGATACATGCAATTTTGGATGTTTTAGGCTGCCAGGTGGTACGTTTTGTGTTTGTTGTCGTGGAATTATCATAAAAATTGGAACTTTTTTGTTTGATGGTGATAGTGACATGATAGATTCTTTGTGTTAGATAGAGGTCAAGAACTAGTGTCTCAACGGTTGGTGGTGGGGATTCCATAAAAGTCAAGTGAGCTCCCACAGTCCACTATCCCATTTGCCCACTAACATGGGGTTGCACAAGAGGTTCTTGTAGTAAAGGTGGTTTCCAGTGCAATCATTGATGTGGATTATTAGTGTATATCGTATATATTGATTGTTTTTCCTTGATAAAATGTGGGTATAAATTGGGTTCATATTTTAAGTTCATATTAAACTTAGAACGCAAGCTCATTTCTATAAGACAAGGGAACATAGGATAAGAAGATTCAAATTATTTAAGAAGCACAAATCTGCAACTGGATTTATTTATTTTTGATTAGAATGCTGGTAGCTTTAATATGTATATAGAACCGTGGACTGGAATGGTTACCATCTTACATGTTCTTGATTGTGATCAAACGATGCTAAATTTGGGCAACCCGTTTACCACTAGAAGTGGGGAAAAATTTAGACTTAGGGTTCAGAACACGTACGTTACCATGCAATGTTTCCTTAATTTTTCCCATAATATGACATCACACAATTATTAGGTTACCATATGCAAAAGGCGCCTCAACGCCTCTATGAGGTTACATAAGCTTCGTATGCAAACTTTGCTTGTTTTTTATGCCAGTGTATCATATTTGCCAGCCTGCCTATCCACTGGTCGCCACTACCCTGCATGATCAGTTGGCTTCTGTCTAGTTTTGCTAATGCTGCCTCCCCACTCCGACCCCCCTTGTCCTCCTTCCGCCGCCACATCCCTGTTTTAATCATGTTCACACAAATTTTTACAGGGCATGTTGATCATTCTGCGAGAGTTATGAAAATAATAACATGGAATAGATCCTTCAAAGGCATGCAAAATGGAGACGATGGGAAGGATGAATTTGAAAACGATGAATGGGAGACCTTGGCCACTGTAGTAGATAAAATCTTAGCGTGGGAGAAAAAGCTTTATGATGAAGTGAAGGTACATTTCATTCTTTCCTCATGGTGCTTTGTATTTCCGTCTTGCAACACAAACTTTTATGTTCTAGACTGGTACTGCAGGAGTTTGTACTGATTCTATCAAAACTTAAAATTCTTCTACAGCTATTGAGGTTTTGCTTATTTAACTACATTTCCATGAGATGAGAAGTAATGTTCAGTGAATTTCCCATTTACTTTGAAGTACTTTACTATCCAAATAGAAGAACATGCAGCATTTGATCTGGTACAACTACAAAAATGGTTACTGGGAAGCTACCAAGACAGTTAAGAAAATTTGTTTACTGGGAAACTACTAAGACAGTTGAAAATTTTGTTTACTTAGTAGCAAAGAGATGCAAGCTGCTACCAGAATGTCCTGCTTTTGTTCTTCACTGTGCTTTGTTAAGAAAACCCACTGTGAAGACTTATGACAAAGTATGGATTACAAACATATATATACAAGAGTAGTTGTTTGTTTTAAGTTGAATAATCGAAACATTTAAATTTTGGGGAGCAATTATATTTGATTACGGAAGCATCAGGGAAATAATTTTTAATAGCCAAATCTGATGTACTCGTGTTCCTAACATAATTGATTACATTCGCACAGGCTGGTGAGCTTATGAAGCTTGAGTATCAGCGGAAGGTTGCTTTGTTGAACAGACAAAAGAAGCACAATGCTTCTATCGAGGTTCTAGAGAAAACAAAAGCTGCTGTGACCCACTTGCACACAAGATACATAGTTGATATGCAATCAATGGATTCAACTGTTTCAGAAATTCAGCATCTCCGTGATAATCAACTCTACCCTAGACTATTGGATCTTGCTGACAGGTAATTTATCTGCATTATTTGCCCCTTTAATCTTTCATACTATGACCGCTGGCTTTTCAGATGTGTTTTTAGGACCCTATTAATAGATCAACCTACCTTTCTACAATTATTTCCTTTTCTGTAGTTTGGTTGCATCCATTGTCGATGCACCAGAATACATCGCTGTCTAGACTTTCTCAATCCAGAAATCAATCAATCTTAGGCTTGGGCCACAGCATGGACACTTATATGTTTCTTACCATGTATGGTTAGGCATTATGATATTTACTAGCATCATATACTGTTGCTGGATTTGTTTTTTTAATGAACTTATATGGTATTGAACCCCTTATTTTTAATCTTTATTGCTTCTATTTTTCAGGATGGCAAAAATGGGGGAGGACATGCACAGGATGCATGCACATGCAAACCAACTAAAAACTGTGTTACATCTGAAGGCAGTTGATATTTCTGATTCCCATATTGAAACAAGTGCGCATCACCACAGCCACACACGCCAGCTACGTGAAATTGTAGACAAGTGGAATACAAATTTTAATGATCTCATGAACCATCAAAAGGAATACATAAATGCTCTCTATAGCTGGTTGAAGTTGAATCTTATACCCATAGAGAGCAGCTTGAAGGAAAAGGTAGCTTCACCACCCAGGATGCAGCAACCTCCTATTAAGACTTTTCTTCAAGCGTGGAATGAGCATCTGACTAAGCTGCCTGATGATCTTGCCAAGACTGCGATTGTCAGTTTTCGAGCAGTCTTGGACACGATATTAAGTGTTCAAGACGAGGAACTGAAACAGAAGGCTCTCTGTGAGCAAACTCACAGGGAGTATATGCGAAGAAAACAAGCTTTTGAGGATTGGTATCACAAGCATTCGCAGCGCGGAAAATTCGATGTGGATCCGGAGAGTGGTGAGGGAACAGGCCATAAGGATGCAGTTACGGAAAGGAAATTTGCTGTGGAGAGCTTGAAGAGCAAGCTCGATGACGAGTTTGAAGCCCATAACAAGTTATCGAAGCAAGTCAGGGAAAAATCCCTTTCTATCCTGAGGGCGCACTTACCTGAGCTATTCCGTGCGTTGGCTGATTTCTCCAACGCTTCTTTCGATATGTACTCAAAGCTGCGATTGATGTCATTGATGCAGGATCAGGGTAACTAGTTCAATGATATGTACAGGATTTAGGATTGCTAGTAATGTCACCCTCATATATGTTGTAATGCTTGTTCCCGTACCCCCTCTTTTTGCAGTATGTGTAGTCCTTAAGATGAGGACAGTTAGGGATGGTGGCTGTTCATGTTTAATTAATTGAATTATTTGGGTACTTAAGCGTTTGACTTCCTGAGTAGTTAGCTTGTGAGCTATATAGTTATTAGTGTCTTTGTGTGGCAGATAATGAAAGTTTCATCTCTGTAAGTAAATGGCAAATTATGTCTCCAGATATCATGGGTGCACCTCAGCACCTCTGGAGAAGTACATAGCGTAAGAGCGCGTACAGAGGTAAGTTCTTTTTTCTCTTTGTTTTATCAGTTTTTACCAAGCGGAATTCGGAGGCATTTCATGATTTCAGGAATGTCACCCTTATGATTGCACCTTATGATTTGTCATGTACTCATGTTAGCCCAATAAGACAAGACAGCAGACCATGAAGCCTCATTCATATCAGGGGACCTCTTTTAGATTTGTCTTTGATCTTCTGGACCATATTGTTTTGGTGAACACGGAGTTGCTGGCAAGACAGGCTTGCAGCTTGCTTGAGGCTTGGAAGTGGGAAAAAGTTGGTCTGATTTTATTGTCCACCTCGCTGCCCTTCTCACTCTGTTGGTTTGGCTGCCACTGATCAGCACCACAACCGTTTTGGGCGAGAATGGTGCTCAAATGAAGAGTGGAAGCGAACAAAAGAATGACAAAGGTCCTTTACGGCCCATGCCTGTGTTGGTCCCTGTCCATGCGCGCCACCTCACCACACGTGCGTCTGTCCCTAGGACATACTGCTATACACGATTACACGACAGAAAAGGGACGTATAGCTCCTCTGTGCATCCATAGGGTCCGCCTGTTCACCAAGCTACGGTGTAGTGTAAAGTTCAATCATTGATTCATAGATACAGAGAAAGTGACATGCCAGAATAAACAAGATGCATGGTGCCCTCCATCCGTTTGTAAGGATACAGCAGGAAGGTTATCCCCAGTCCCCATCCCCACCAGGAGTTTGTTTTCAGGCCTACTCCAGAATTCTCCTTTTGCCGAGCAACATTTCAGCGTACAGCGATCCTTTCGTCAGGGAAGTGTATAACCTCAAGTAAATGGAATGTCGCAACTATACATTCAGTTGCAATTTTAACGAGCCACTACCAATGCCATTTTAAACTGACATTTTAGGCAATCCGAAGATAAAAGTTTGGGCAAACTGTCAGTCGTCTAAAACTATCCTAGTTTTCAGTCGACAACAACAAACATTGGATTATAATATCAATGCTAACGCATGAAATTGGTGAAAGAATCAGATGGCTGTGAGAGGTCGACTGAAATAACTTGTAGTAATCAGTGGGTGGTTTTGCTGACTTTCTGCCACCCACTAATTTATTAAGGAACACACTCTTCGAAACAAGAGTAAGGAACACACAATGGTATTATGGAGATATTAGGACGTTAGCATGTACGTATAGCATATTTTCAAGGAAATCAAAATTATGGTATTCAGAGAATAAACAGACATTGAACATGTCCAAAATGAGCAGAATTGATACAATCGACCTAGCGAGTGCTAGCAGAATCACATCATTTGAATTGGTACTCGAATGCAGGTATACATGCACGCTTTGGCATTATACCTCAAGAAATCCACTTCACCATATGAATTGAATGTGTTGATTTATTATGCATAAGCTGCGGTGCGTGCGTTGATCAATTCAGCAGAAGCCGAAATGTCGGGGATGTAAGAAGCATATAGTATATAGTAGGGCATGATGCGTAGTACACACTTTGGGCTACCTACCGCAGATGAGCATGGCAACGCACATCCTGATGATGTACAGCTTCCCCTTCAGCCGTTTCGCCGCGCTTCGCAGCCTCCCCAGCTTCGCCGTGCTCTCCTTGTTCTCCGCCATGTCAATCGGAGGCGGCTTGGTTGCGGAGATATATATACCAATTAACCCAGCTCCAGTAAAGATGCTACAGTGCATGGAGAACGACTG
The DNA here is from genome assembly GCA_012490785.1 of Eragrostis nindensis. Lineage (NCBI taxonomy): Eukaryota > Viridiplantae > Streptophyta > Magnoliopsida > Poales > Poaceae > Eragrostis > Eragrostis nindensis. Next base: position 341,314 of record JAAXCT010000471.1, on the reverse strand, counting down.
GACACCAGCATCTGCACTGCACGGCCCGACCACTCTAGCAAGTGACGGGTTGCAGCTTTGTTTTGGTGGTCAGTTTTTTTTTCTTACACGTAAGCGTGGGCCACACACGGGTTATGATTAAGGTAAAAAACGGATTAGTTCAAGACTAAAAGGCCCGGGCCATGGATCGATCTCAATTAACACATGATCGATCAGCACATGTTGCGCCAGTTGGGCTCCTCTTTCTTCTTTTTTTTCTTTCCTCTTCTCTCTCTCTCTCTCTCTCTCTCTCTCTCGGGTGAGAATCGCCAGTTGAGCTACTGCTAGTCATCGATCCATAGCATTCACCTCTACCCTGAACTAGGAGGCCCAAAGTCTGATTCACCACATCTCTGGGCAGCGTCTAGTAGCTATCTGGTCATTCTTAAAGGACCGGTATCGAATCGATGCGATCTATCGAAATCCGTATCCACTGAACGCTCACCTGCTTGTACAGGTACCAGTCCCCCTGGTACAGACACAACGTACAACACTCCCCTGCACCACCACAGCTAGCTGCCAATGTATAACACATACATGCTCTTGTCCTCTTGCATGCATGCCACCATCGTCATACGACACAGTAAGGGCTCTTGCTTCTCTGCATGAAAATCATGTATCGATCGAAGCGCGCCACAGAAACGGAATCATTTCCCTCAAATACACTTATATTTAGGATGGTCGATCGATCGGTTCGACCCACGTATATTATGCCATCCAGGATAGCACACGTAAGGTAAGCTGATCCAGCAATTCGCCGGACCCGGACAGAAATCAGGCCGGCCATGTAGCAGGTCGACGTCGTGCCGCCTGCTGATTATTTGCGACATGTCGTACGTCTCGGCGACGTGCTCGCCCGCGCGCCACTCGCGGTGGCCGACGTCGCTCGCTCCCGATCCCCACGGAGCAGTGCACGCGACGGCGACGCCCGGCGCGCACTTGCCCCGTCGATCGATCACGTCGCGAGCTTGCATTGCCGGCCGCGTGAATTAACGCGGGCCGGACATCACAATGGCCACGACCCGGGAATGGAGGAGGAGGGGCTTGTGTTGGCCTGCTTTTCGACCAGCCGCGGGGAAATACTAATCACCGATCGATGAGTGATAGTCAGCATGCCACTTTTTTCCCCTCTCTCTCTCTCTCTCTCTTTTTTTTCTGAAAAGGGTATACGGGTGCAGATAGACGATTGTATTTCTGATGAGATGACACACAAGCGGCAGGAAGAAGTGGAGTGTCCTTGTCTGCCTGGTACCAGCCAAAGCAACGTTCAGGGGTTCCCAATCGCTTGCGTCTTTTTGTGTGTTCGTGTGTGCGCCGATCGGAAGGAAAAGATAACATCAGTGTCTGCTCTAATGTTAGCGGGTCTCCGTATTGGACGTGTGATCATTCTTTGACGACAAAACTGATTGCAAACAGTCTTCGTTCGCTGCTGTGTCCTCATTTCATTTCTACGCAGTTTGGCACCAAACTGTTCGGTGCCAAACTGTTCAGAGAACAGGTAGTAAATCGCAGCTACCAAATCACGCAATGTAAAATTGCTTTTATCACACGCTTAATTGCACGTACGCGTCTTCGCCCCCGCGCGCATCAAGCATCCGTTCCTCTTCTTTTGCGCCCGGCGCGACATGCATGCAACGTCACATGCCTGCTCAGGTGGGCTGGCACACGCACGGCCTCGGCATTACCGGGCCTTCTTCCTGGTCTTTCCCTGCTTCTTCTTCTCGGCTGCAATCATGTTATAGCAGGCCGAAAGTTAAGCTTTGTTAAGAATGCAGTGGCGAGTGAAAGCCCACCTTCGACTCGGGATTCGCGAATGCGCGGGTGGTATTACCAGCCCATACGCGCCTCGCGGCCCGAGGTGGAGGAGAATGCGAGCGTTTCGGGGAAATCAGCAGAATCGCGGGGTTCGTGAGGCAGATGCCTGTGCTCGCGTGTCAAAAAAAAAAAAAGGGTGTGTGTGCCAGGCGATACTTCGATTCTCCGATATCCTCTGTATCATCACCGTGGCGTTTTGAAATTCTCTCTATCACCGCGGTATCGCCGCACCGGTGATTCTTAGCTGGCCGTCAAAGCCGGCGATCGTCGTCCACGGCGGTCGCAGTCGACCACCAGACATCTCGCAGCCAGCTCGGCAGGAACAGCAGCTTCCGCCGTGCTCGTCCGCTCCGGCGGGACCTGTAATTTTGTATTCAATCACTCGCCGTGATACGCATGTCGATTGCAGTGCTCCTCCCGGGACCCGGCCCTGATTCTTGCCGCGTAGGAGAGGGATCAGGTAGTTCTGGCGAGCTAGACGCTCGCACACGATCAATGCGAGGGGAAAATATACTGTAGTGCTGCGAAAGTGCACGCCCTCTGTATGTGTTAGTACTGGTGCAAGAAGAGGAATGTGGAAGGAAAATGGCGATGGAACGTGTGAAAAAAAAAAACTGGCGCCACGTACGTACGTATCGGCTGGTACATGAACTAATGCAGCAAACACGGTACAGTATGTATACACACGTACGCTTCTGGCTGCTGCAGCTGCTGCCGCCGCAGACGAGCAGAGCGATGCAGGCCGCGATGATGCAGAGCTTGGTCGTCTGCTGCCGCGCCGCGCTCCGCACCTTCTCCAGCTTCGTCTTGTTTTCCATGGCGCGTGGCCCGTGTAAGTTTGATCACGAGTTCACGACGATATTATTCTCATCACACCCCGCGCCCAGAACTTTATATACGCTTGGATCGTTAAAGAGGCTGCCACTGCTGGCGCCTGACGCTGCGCGGTCAGTTGAGCTCCACCCCGATCCGTCTGGCTCCCGTCGCGGTCCGTCGATGGAGGCGCCCAACAGCGACTGACGAATCGGCGATCTGTTGCAGCGCAGGTGGCTCCCAAGCTCACTTCGGTTTACTGTCACCGAATGGAAAGGGATCGTGTGCGAACAAGCATTGGCTCGTCGTAGGTTTCCATTACCAATGGAGCCTGCCGTGGCAACGTGGCGCGTCTGCCAGCCGCTAGGAGGTTCGCTAGCGGCGCAGTCGTGTGTTACTGGACAGAGACAGGCTGAAGCCGAGCATCCACGAGATTTAGGGCATGTTTGGCAGCTGCTTTTGGGCCAGCTTCACTTGTGGCTTATAGAAAAAAGAGCAAAAGCCTTGCCAAACACTCTTGAGAAGAACAGCTTATGGTATATTGTCAGGTGAAGCCGTTTACAAAAATGAACTAGGGGGTGAAAGCCGGAAAAACTGGCTTATTCGTGCTCACGCATGCAGTCCCGCGCCTGGAAAGAACATTTGCCCTTCAACTTTGAAGAAAATTACGCATCCTGCCACCGCTTCTGGGCTCCCGTGACCCAGCGCCTCGTCGCTCCTCCCGTGCGATGCGCACGCACCTGTGACCCAGCGCCTCGCTCCCTCTCGTCTCTCCCTCTCGCTCCTGTCGCGCGGCCGCAGCTGGAGGAGGAGGGGTCCCGGCCGGATCTGGAGGAGGGACGCCAGAAGAAGATTCTCCCCAACCTGCAGATGGCGATTTGGCTCCAGGCGGCAATGGATCGGCGGCCGGGTCGTCCGCCGTTCCGGGATGCGGCGTCGCGGTTGGCTCGGGCTTCAGCCCCGGCGGCGAGGGCACGGCGTCGACACCATGGCCAGGCGCGGGCACGGCGGGGCCGTGGCCTGGCGGTCCTGGCGCGGGTGCGGCGGGCCACGCGCCGTGGCCAGGCGCTCCTTGCGCGGGCGCGACGGCCCCGTGGCCTGGTGCTCCGGGCGCTGGCGCGTTGGGACCGTGGCCTGGCGTTCCTGGCTCGGACGCCGCGGCTGCCGTGGGCTATAGCTCCGGCGGCCACGCCATGGCCAGGCGCGAGAGCGGTGGGGCCATGGCCTGGTTCCGGGGGCGAACGCCGACGTCTGGCCAGGCAGCCCCGGCATGGTTGGGCGTTCCCGGCTCAGTGGCCCCGCGCCGCCGTCGTGGCGCCGCGTAGAATTTCTTCTTCTTCTTCCCTTTTTTTCTTGCCGAATTTCTTACGGATGTGCTATGTTTGTACTTGATTGAAATGTGCTGTACTGATGAATGGTGACGCGTGCACATCAATGCATAGTGTTATAACAGTAATACTTTGATGGTGGAGGAAAGAAAGTTCTAGGAAAACCTATCCTAGTCCTACTCTATATGTGAGCAATTTATCAAAGTACTCTCTCTCCTAGTAGGAAAGGAGACCTCCTACCCCGAGTATAAATAGTGGAGCACTCTATGATGTAATTACACAAGTTTATTCAGAATAATAAAGAGAAGGCTCCACCCTACATTGTGTCTCGCCTCTTGTCTACTTTTGTATGTTGTTTTCCCCCGCCGACAGCGTGTTACAACACGTTATCAGCACGCTCTTCCGCCGAGCTACAGGAACCACCGAAGTCGCCGAGAAGGAGGAGTCGGCGAGTTCTTCAACTCGTCACCTCGGGATTCGTGCTGCCTCGGGAAGCGCGCCGACCTCGGGAATCGAGCCACCTCGATTTCTATGCTCGACGACATCGACGTCCGCGCCAACGCGAAGCTGTTGACGGGGAACGACTACACTGCATCCGAACTACACTGCATCGAGTTCGCCTGCGTCAACCTGCGATCGACTACATCACGCCAGAAGGTGAATTACTAGCTACTCGTAGTACTAGCGATCGCGATGGCTTGTTGCAGCCATGGATCGAAATCCCCATGCAACATCCGGACCAGATTTTTCTAAATCTGGATTTATCGCGTCCCTTCATCTAGTTTTGTTAGGGATCACGAATTTGCATAGCATACACAGTAATGGGGCTTGTAGCCGCCACTGTCGCCGACGAGCACCGCCGGCGACCACCACATGTCCAACATCAGTAGCTCGATGGCTACCGCACACACAGCATACATCACAGCCAGCTGATACAGAGGGAAAAGGGGGCGCCTGTAGATCTAACCCTATCCCTAACCCTAACCCTAACCCTAATCGGCGAGATGGATCTCACCGGAACCCAAGCCGAGGAGCCGAAGCTCGTGGAGCTGTTCACACACGTGGACTAGAACATCCCGACGCCTCCTAAACCTAGCTAGTCGGCGACAAGCTTGAACCTCGCCGCCGACCACCGTGCCGACTTACCGCGCTGCACGAAGCCACGCGCTGAGCCGCACCTCGGCTCGACTCAGTCTCCTCGCCGTGCGGGGCACACATCGCCGCCGCACCACCGCGCCGCCGTACGACGGCGACGACCCGCCGCGAGCCCCGCACGAGCTCGCTGGGCCTGGATCCGCGCTCGAGGTCACCGGATCTGACCTCGGGGCCGCTAGATCTGGGGGTCCGGGACCCCTCCGCCGCAAGGGGGGCCCGGGTCTTCGTCCTCCTCGCGCCGCGACAGCGGTGAGCCACGAGCTCACCCGCCGCCGCCCTCCTGCCGCGCTCCGCCGCGCCCGAACGCCGCGCGCCGCCGCTCCGCCTCCGCGTCCCCCGCATCGGGGCCGCACACCTGTAAGGATCGTGTGACCGAGAGGGGGGGTGAATCGGGCACACCATGAACTAAAACTTTTTGCACTTCTAGCTATTCTTTCTAAGTGCGAAAGTAAAGGATACATAACTAGAGAGTACATGTGCACTATGTGATAGTGATCAAGCAAAGATAACTATGTGCTAGGACTTGTACATGCTAGGAGCAAGGCATACATGAGCATATAAGAACAACCTAGCATATGATACAAGATAAGCTCAACAAGTCCTACACAAGCTAGTGTATAAGGTAAAGGCACTCGAGCATTCTAGCAAGTATAAGGGTCACACAAACGGAAGCTCAAGCAAGTCCTATGCATGCTAGTGTATAAGATAAGATAGAACATAAACTAGCATGCATACAAGTAGCACATTGGGAAGCTCAAGCTAGTGATCATGACAAGATAGATACAATATAAAGCATAACAAGATCACTAGATGATATCAAGCAAGTGTATGAGCTATGAGCAAGTAAGTACACATAAGGAAAGCGCATATCACTAGAGATAACATAGAGCTAGCACACGGAAACAATCATTAAGCAATCATATGATAAGCACAAGGTCTACTACATGCATATAAGATAAACAAGATAGTAAGTGCAGGTAGTAGAGAGTAAGAGTAAGAGATTGCTCATCGATTTTTCCCGTGGTCTCGGAAGGATGGCGCCTTCCCCTACTCCACGTTGGGTCACTCCCGCCGGAGTCTCGACCCCGTCCCTCCGCTCGATGGCGATCCCCTCTAGAGCACACTCCACCCTTAAGCCGGTGATGCCCCTAAGAGCACGCTTCACCCCTCGAGTGAAGTCACGGGCTTCACCCCGCCGCACACCGGCAATGCTCTCCTCCTTGGGACCATCCACCGCTCTTGAGTGAAGTCGCGGGCACGTCCCACCGGGCTTCTCCCGGGTACTCCTCCGAAGGTAAGGCTCCGCACTTGATGCGTGCCAAAGGGCGCTCCACTAGTGATGCTTCTTTCGCACGGGAAGCTCCAAGACCGTGTACAAACTTGTGTCGGCTTCCACACTCTCTTTGGCAAGCTCAACACCGACGCCTAACCGGTCTAGGCCTTGCCATAGACCAAAGGTAACAAACCAAGACCGCCTCCCTATGACCACACTAGTCCTAGAGGTGGATGGATGCTCTCAACCCTCTCAAGCACTAAGCTTTCTTCTCCAAATCTTCTCCATGTGCTTCTCTTTTCTCTCAAGCACCAAGATTTCTCTCTAAAGCCTCTCCATGTGCTTCTCTTGCATCCTCTTAGCTCCCACTGTGTTTCCCCACTGATAACAATGGCCAAAGGCACCTCAAAGGGTCAAGCAACCGGCTATTTATAGCCCTCCACTCAAAAACTAGCCGTTGCCCCGAAAGTGTCCAGTCACAGTGTAGACCGTACAATTGACCGTATAGTACGGTCATCAGTGGACAGCCTACAGTATTTCGGTGATAACTCCTTGCTCCGAACTCCGATGGAGGTGTACCACATATCAATGGAAAGCTCTTAAAATTCCTCACAACTTTTCTTTTGGGCTGATCTCTAGATTCGGCCATCTTCAAGTCGAAATATCGACCGTACCATACGGTCCTCATGATCGTACCGTACGGTCTCCTCCAGACAGTCTGTCGTATTTCGAGCATAACTCCTAGCTCCGAACTCTGATGGAGGTGCACCATATACCGATGGAAAGCTCTTAAAAATCTCTACAACTTTCTTTTTGGGTCAATCTCCAGATTCTGACATCTTCATGGGCAAAAGACCACCGGACTGTACGGTCCTTAGGATAGGACGGTCCGATCTCTATTTGCTCCACAGAATCTGCTTCTCTGTTCTTCTTCCTGTTTTATGGATCGTACCGTCCGGTCTCTAGGACCGTACCGTCCGGTCTCCTTTCCTCATTTCCAACAGAAACTTCGTCTTCTCTGTTGCTTCTCCCAATAGGGACCGTACCGTCCGGTCTCCTTGACCGTACCGTCCGGTCTTCATTTTCTCAGCAACCCGAGACTTCACTTCTCTGTCTGAATCTTCAATGTAGACCGTACCATACGGTCTCCTTGTACCAACCGGTCTTCTCTGCTGCAGCTGAACTTGATCATTTCTTCGATTCTTGCTTCCAAACTTCATCCACTTGGCTCTTATTCTCCTCTGCTGTCACCCTAGTGCCTGAGAGACTCTTTGAGCATCCACATACCTCTACCACTAGTGTGACCTAAGAGAAACGACTCGATCCCCCTTGATAGTCCGGTTGTTCCTGGACTCAAGCCTACATCTACACCAAGCCAACACTTGCTTGGATCTAGCATGTCCTTAGCCTTGATCCATCTCCTCAACCGCGACCTCCATCAAGTCCTTGATCCTTGTCGTCATCCATCGTCGAGGAAACCAATCACCAGGATATAGAGAATAGGTTGGCGCACTCCTTCAACGACGAAGCTTCTTCATTGTGACATTTCCTACATCCAAAGATGTTAGTCACAATGATCTAGTTGTCACAAAGGACAACCCGATCGAAGCATCATATAATGTGCATAAGATATGAGACAAGAACAACATCACATAATAGACAAGATCATCATGGCATATGATATAAGGCAAGATACATGATGAACAAGAGTATGTCAAGGTATAGGATACATAGAGGAACACATGACATACTCACCTTGTCTCTTACCTCATGTGCGTAGTAGTCACCTCGTAGAGTACTCTTCATGTTCACTTCTCCTCTTTACCATCTTCCTAGCAACTATTGAGGTGTTGGCACTCCAATAGTGTGTCACTACATCCATGAGACTAAACATCTTGCAAACTAGCAAACCTTGTTAGTCCCATTGACCATGTTGACATCAATCACCAAAACCTATGAACCATGCTCTAGGTTCATTGATCTTACAACACCGCCACCGCCCCGGCGCTGAGCCTCGCACGCGCTCGCCCGGGGCCCCCGCCTCCTTCCTCTTCGCGTCGACGCGCCATGGCGCCGCACCGCCGCCGCCGCCGCGAGCTCGTCGCACGAGCTCGTCTGCCGCCGCCGCCGCTCGGGGAGTGAGGGAGAGGAGAGGGGGAGAGAGTGAGGCGGATAAGGTTTCAACCCTATCCGTCTCGCTTAAAGTACCGGCCGGGCAGGCTGGCCTGGTGGGCTGGGCCGGGGTGGGCTGGGATGGGCCGAGCTGGCCCACTGGGCCGGCCTGTTAAGAAAAAGAAAAGAAAAATACGAGGATAATTCGAAAAATCTAAAATTTTGCAAAAACCCCTGAATAAGCTAGGAATTGCGGTTAAGTCTTGAATTTTTGCAGAAAAGACCTTGAAGTTTTTCCATAATAGAACCCGCAGTCCTAAATTTTTGCAAAAAGGTCCAGATTGTTCTGAAATTACGATTTGACCCAGAATTTTTGCAAATTTGACCCTGTTGTCTGTGGAATTTGTCTGAATTATTGTTATTTTGCAAATAACACCTCGGGTTTAAGGGAAAATATGTCAGAAACATATATGCTTGCTGTTTTTGCTGTTTAATCCTCCTGTTTGTGCATAATTACTGTGTAACTTGATCTGAAATCATGCATTTCATGTTAAAGCAATTAAAACATGATTAAAAGTGCCTTTAATCATAGAAACATGGTTTTAGGTTGTTTTTTCGAGTTTTTAATCCATTACTTTATGCATTCTACAAACTAGGTTTGCAAGAAGTAAACTTATGCACTGTTATTTTTATACATCTTGTAGATGTCTGATCTTGTGAAACGAGAATTTGAAGTGCTGGCCCCGAATGGTCTAAACTATCTGTCTTGGTCACTTGATGCCGAAATCCTTTTGAGCGGGAAAGATCTCTTGAAGACGATCAAACCTCAGAAAGGAGATACTGCTGCAACGAATGTGCAGCAGGCTCAGGCATTGCATTTCCTGAGGCATCATTTAAGTACTACCCTGAAGAATGAGTACATAACTGAACGTGGTCCAAAAGTCTTGTGGGATTCACTGAAGAATCGGTTTGAGCAGATAGAATCTATCTTAAAGCCTAAAGTGGAGCGTGACTGGCAGAACTTACGCTTCCAAGACTTCAAGACTATTGAGGATTACAACACCGCTCTGTATAGCATAGTTACCCGCATGAAACTATGTGGAGTAGATCTTACGGATCAAGATCTTATACAGAAGACTCTCACTAACTTTCAAGCCAAACTCACTTATGTGAATAGGCAATACAAGAAAGAAAAGTATGAAACTTATGTACAATTGAGCAATGCCTTGCAGCAAGATCAGGGGGAGGATGAGACTATTATGCAGAATCATATGTCTCGCCCCACTGGCTCAATTGCACCGCCAGAAGCACATGCTACTTCATTCCAGAAGGATGATAAGGGGAAGGGTTCAAAGAAGGGTAAGCGGAAAGCTAAGCGCTCTAATAAGAAGAGGAACGCTAAAACTAAGCCGCTTAAAGGGGGAGCATATGGTGAACTAGACCAAGATTGTTATAGGTGTGGTGAGCATGGCCATTGGTCACGCATATGTAAAGCACCTAAGCATGTTGCTGAGAGGTACCAGAAGCTCCATGGCACGAAAAAGAAAATCCAGAAGGAAGCACACTTCTTGGAATGTCCACCACTTGAAGATGGGTCACCTTCACTTGAAGAGAAGGAGGAAGATATCGCGAAGATGGACATTAGCACAACACAAGATGACGCCAAGAACCTTGAAGGATCCGGAAATCTTAATCTTGATGATGATCTCATGGATGAAGATGATCTTCTTGGAGAAGAATTAGAAGATGTGCATGGATACATGAATTAATTCTCCCTTATTATAATACTATCTAGTAGATGGTTTAAGTAGTAATTACGCATTTAGTTTTAAATTCCTGCAATGAATTAAGTGGATTAATGTAATCTCTAGTAGAGACCTCGTTTTTAATATATAGTACTTGCAGTCTATATAATCGCCTTGGTTTTTCTTTTACCTTGTCGTTATTTGGCTTTTCTTGAAGTATATGTTTTTGTTTTTGCCTACAAGTGTAGTAGAATGGAAGAGGAACTATGTCTTGTAGACTGTTACACCACTAGCACAATTCTTAGGGATACTCGTCATTTCCAAACCCTCAGAAAATATGAAGAAGGAATAACGACTCTCATTGGAAATGGGAGAAAGATTGTGGGTTCCGGAAGAGCAACCTTTACTCTCCCTAATGGAACGATATTAGTAATCCAAGCAGCATTACTATATCCAGACGCAACTAGAACGTTGCTGAGCTTCAAAGATATCCGTGCAAATGGTTTTCATGTAGAAAACAATGACGATGATGGCGAAGAACGTCTTATCATGACTAAGAAGCACGGAGATCAGAAGACTGTTGTGGAAAGTTTCCCCTCCTTTAAGGAAAGCATGTACTACACCTATATTAAACCACAGAACGGCTTAGCTGCGTTCAAAGTGATCTTGAAGAATCATGAACCATACAGAATATGGCATGAAAGACTTGGGCATCCAGGAAGTAATATGATGAGCAGAATCTTGAAGAATTCTAGTGGTCATGAATTGCAACCGAAAAGATTTCCTTCAAGTCATGAAGACTTCTTTTGCGCTGCATGTGCAACTGGAAAATTGATAACTAGAACTTCTATATTAAAACTTCATGCAGAAGATACACTATTTCTTGAAAGAATACAAGGAGATATCTGTGGACCTATTAGTCCCTTCTCAGGGCCTTTTAGATACTTCATGGTATTAACAGACGCCTCCTCGAAATGGAGTCAAGTATGTCTATTGTCCACTAGAAATCATGCTTTTGCACGCCTTACATCCCAAATAATTCAATTGAAGAATAATTTTCCAGAGCATAGAATTAAATCCATTCGCATGGATAATGCTGGAGAATTTACCTCGAAGGTATTTGATGACTATTGTAAGTCATTGGGAATAAAGGTAGAACATTCTATTCCTCATGTGCATACGCAAAATGATTTAGCAGAATCGCTAATTAAGAGGATCAAGTTAATTGCAAGACCACTATTATTGCATAGTCAGCTGCCTACCACTTGTTGGGGACATGCTGTGCTACACGCTGCTGCTCTCATACAACTTAGACCATCTGCTAAAGTTGAAGAATCACCATTAGCATTAGTGCAAGGGAAGATACCGAATATCTCTCATTTAAAGAAGTTTGGATGTGCCGTATACGCCCCTATCCCACCGCCTCAGCGATCACAAATGGGAGCTCAACGTAAACTTGGAGTTTATATGGGATTTGAGAGCCCATCGATCATAAAATATCTTGAGCCACTCACTGGAGACTTGCAAACGGCTCGATACGCTGATAGTATATTTAATGAAGATCATTTCCCAGCATTAGGGGGAGGAATGTACCTCAAGAAAGAATACCGAGAAATAGAGTGGGAAACTCCTGGAGTCCATGGAATGGATCCTCGCACTAAAGAAACTGACCAAGAAGTTCAGAATATCATCCACTTGCAGAGGATTGCTAATGAACTGCCAGAGACATTCACCAAGACACAGGGAATTATGAAATCTCATATACCAGCAGCAAATGCACCAGAAAGAATTGAAATACCCCATGAAGCGGGAGCTCAAATGGAATTTCAAACTAGAGCCACTACCTCATTAGCTAGAATGCTAGTAAGAGGGGGAGTGAACCGGTTGCAAGGGTATCGAAGAAACCCAAAGTACAAGCGCAAGCTAAAGCTCCTAGGAGACGTCCGACAGAGCGTAAGCATAAGCTTGATACTAATGAGAATCCCGTGAATGGTGAAATGAGTGTACATGAAGTACTGAAACCGGTTATTCCAGATCTGAACACACCTGTAAGTGATGATCTGGACCATGATGAAAGAATCATAGAGAACTCAACACACTATGTTGAGACATGAGAAAAGTATGATAGAAGAGCTCAAAATGTCGACATATATTTTGCAGAGAAGATTGCCCACATCATTGATGAGGTTGAAGAACCCAAATCAATAAAAGAATGTAAGCAGCGTTCTGAATGGCCAAAGTGGAAAGATGCAATGACTGCAGAACTAAATTCGCTTAATAAAAGACAAGTCTTCGGACCAGTCGGCCTCACCCCTGAAGGAATGTATTCCGTAGGATACAAATGGGTATTCGTCCGGAAGAGAAACGAAAAGAATGAGCTCGTAAGATACAAAGTGAGATTAGTAGCTCAAGGTTTCACGCAGAGACCAGCTATCGATTATGATATCACATACTCACCTGTAATGGATGGAACAACATTCCGGTACTTGATCTCTCTAGCAGTAAATATGGAATTGCAGATGAAATTAATGGATGTTGTGACAGCATACCTGTACGGGTCGTTGGATACTGAAATCCACATGAAGGTTCCAGAAGGAATCAAAGTCCCAAATAAAGAAGAACGCAACTTATATAGTGTGAAGCTGCAAAGATCATTATATGGTTTAAAGCAATCTGGAAGAATGTGGTATAATAGGCTTAGTGAGTTTTTATTGAAGAAAGGATTCTTGAAGAATGAAGATTGTCCTTGTGTATTCATTAGAAAATCAGAGATGGGATATTGTATAATATCTATCTATGTCGATGATCTGAATATCATTGGAACTACACAAGACATCGAGGAAGCTAGTTCATTCCTGAAATCTGAATTTGAAATGAAGGATTTAGGAAAGACTACATTCTGCCTAGGCTTGCAGCTAGAGCATACCCCAGAAGGGATACTATTGCACCAGTCGAACTATACCAAAAAGGTATTAGAGAAATTCTATATGAGTAGTGCATATCCACTCAGAACCCCTATGGTTGTGAGGTCACTCGATGTAGAGACAGACCCATTTAGACCAAAAGAGGAACATGAGGAAGTGTTGGGACCTGAATATCCCTACCTAAGTGCTATCGGTGCGTTGATGTATCTTGCAAATGGTACAAGACTCGATATTGCCTTTGCTGTTAATCTCCTAGCAAGATTTAGTGCAGCTCCAACCAGAAGGCATTGGAATGGCATTAAGCATATCCTCAGATACCTTAAAGGAACGGAAGATATGGGGTTGTTCTTCCGTAAGGAAGGAAATATAATCCTAGAAGGTTATACAGATGCTGGGTACATGTCGGATCCACACAAATCATTCTCGCAGACTGGTTGTTTTTTTTCTCTGTGGTGGAACTGTAATTTCTTGGAGATCTACGAAGCAGACGATGGTGGCTACATCAACAAATCACACAGAGATTATTGCCTTGTATGAGGCATCTAAAGAATGCACTTGGTTAAGAAGAATTACTCACCATGTACTGAATACATGTGGAATTCAAGTGAGTAAATCCCCTACCATTATCTATGAAGATAATGCAGCTTGTATTGCACAAATACAAAAGGGATATATTAAGTCTAAGGTCACGAAGCACATTACACCTAAATTCTTCTTCACGCATGAAATGCAAGAGAATGAAGAAATTATGGTGACTCATGTTCGCTCATGTGATAATCTTGCAGATATGTTCACTAAAGCCCTACCTGCTAAATCTTTTGAAAAGCATAGGCATGGCATAGGAATGAGGAGACTTAAAGATGTGTGCAAATCAGGGGGAGAACTTTGTTGAGCACATAATCCCTAACACTATAGTCAAGAAGACAATATAGTAAATTCTAGAAGAATATAGCATTGTACTCTTTTTCCCTCATTTGAGTTTTTACCTGAAGGTTTCTCAAAAGAAGAGGTTTTTAACGAGGCAATGTGTGCAATTAAGAGCTACGGTATTGTATTCTTTTCTCCATTTTTTCCCATTGGGTTTTTATGAAGGAGTTTTTAATGAGACATGTGTGTCGTCGTAAAATGCCGAAGAGGGAGTGTTATAACAGTAATACTTGATGAAGGAGGAAAGGAAGTTCTAGGAGAACCTATCCTAGTCCTACTCCATATGTGAGCAATTTACCAAAATACTCTCTCTCCTAGTAGGAAAGGAGACCTCCTACCCCGAGTATAAATAGTGGAGCACCCCATGATGTAATTACACAAGTTTGTTCAGAATAATAAAGAGAAGGCTCCACCCTACATTGTGTCTCGCCTCTTATCTATTTTTGTGTGTTGTTTTCTCCCACCGACAGCGTGTTACAACACATAGTACTTCCCTCCGTTTGAAAATACTTGTCACCCGGAAAATCACTGTTACAACTTTGACTACATGTCTTTTTCTCTAAAATATTTCTAGTTACTTCAAACTTTCATATTATTTGGTAGGTTTTGAGGCACATTACATTATCATTATATACTTTCAAATATATTTAAATATTTTGTAGAAAAAAACGTAAAGTTAAAGTTGCTATAGTGATTTTCCAGGTGACAAGTATTTCCAAATGGAGATAAGTAGTAGTATTTGCTCCGGTGAAAGCCTCAAAGTGGTGCAGCCGTGCAGGCTTGTTTGTAGCCTGGCAGCCTGGCAGGGGAGGTGCCGGCTGCCCTTCGTACTCCAGCAGTCCGTACATTGTCAAATTTCAAGGGAACGGAGTTTCCCCATGTGGACATGTGGTAGGTTAGCCACATTTTGGAACCCGGCCAAGGAAAAAAAAAGCATGGAGGACCTACATTTGAGCTGTTTGCTCTAAAAAATAATACGGAGTACTAACTTAAGAGTTCAACTTGATTCTCTAGAACCTGACAACGGTTTCACCAGATAAGGAACATAGAATACAAATTTTTGTACCCCGGTTTGCTCGTTGAACAATTGACATGGAATACAAATTTCTTTGAAAGTAAATATATTAGGAAATGCATCTGTTGTTGGATTTAATTGAGTAAATGGACCCATGTAAATACAATTAAATCTAATAATTCAAGACACATTCTAATGCTAGGAGTTGTGTGCATGTGAGTAATTGTGAAAAATAAATTAGCATAAAGAAGGTGTGCGTTTAATGAAGTGCCACACGAATGCTTTCTTGCGTGCCATGCTTTGTAGCTTTGATTTGAGAACTGATCATCAAGTTAATAAGTCACTACAATGCATGGTAGTAATGGCTGGAGTTTAATATATAATAAACTTGTATGTTACTAGTAATGTTCGGCTAAAGCTAATTACTCAAGAAACTCTTCGTCATCTTTTCACCTTCCTCCTGAGTTCCTATAAGAGAAGTGCTCAGACACACACAAACGACTACTTCTGGAACCACTGCTTGTGCTGCCTTCTCATCCCCGTCGCAACCTTCTACGCGCACAGAGTTTGCGAGAGCAGGCCTCCAAAACCACGCCTCGTGCGGCATCTACACGGGTAGGCGTGCGATCAGGTTTTTTGGGGAGCGCAAGGCACGACTGCTCACCGATCGACTAGTTCCCATTGTCGTGACTCGATCGACTACTTCGTCTTCTTCCCGGTGCTTGGATCGACTACTTCCTGGTGTCTGTTCGAAAGACTGCACTGCGAAGATCATCTGCAAGTACTTAGATCGACTACTTCAAGCAGCCCAGCATGTCGCTTGTTGGGAACGGCACCGCTGGTGCCTCTGGGTATATCCTGAACAAACTCTGGCTTTCTATCTTATTCTTGCTATTTTATGAAATAGGCATGAACACGCACTTGATTAATCTTGTCACAAGATCACTCATGGTACACACAATTTTGTTTTACCTTAAGTATTTTGGAATTAAAATATGCCATAATTTGCCTAATTTTCTAACATCTGTGACTTGGAAGCCCTCAAAAGATAATTTTTCTTTGTTCTAGACCAACTTCGAGGCATTCTGTTATTTGATTCTGATGTTTTTTTGGGACTCAACTAGTTGTCACTCCCGGCAGGGGCGGATCGAGGATTGAACTTGATGGAGTGGTAGGCCTCTTGCTGACAAGCTAGTTTGATAACCTTCTTGCTTAGCAGTTTGCATGACGTTTTCTCAATATCTACCTTAAGCATATTTCTGGGGACAAGGGGGGGTGCTGCAGCACCGGCACCTCGCCTCCACCTCGTCTCTGCCGCGCCTCCCCCTTCAGCCATGGGCGTGAGGGCTTCGCAGCCGCCTTCCCCTCATGCTGCCGCCGCCGCTTGCCCCGCCCGCCAACCTCGCGTGCAGCTGTTCGACCCCGTGAAGTGCCACCTCGATGACGCCATCGACCGGCACGAGCACGCCTGCCTCCGCCGACCGCCCACCTCCGCGTCATCGCCTCCCCGTCGACCTCCGCCGCCTCTGCCCCTTGCTGCGCCGTCGCGGCCTGGGTGCCGACGCGGCCTGCGGGTCCCGCCGACGAAATGCGTTTGAGGAGAGAGGGATTGCAATTATGCATCGCCTCTCTCTTCCAAATGCAAAATGGCTCATCCTTTGCATTGTCTGCTGGACAGAGTTTTGATGATGCACAATGTTGAAGGAGTTGCATTTTTGGGTTTGCATACTCCTATTGGAGCCAGTCTTATTGTAGCAAAAACATGATATCAACCTTTGTACTCTAATTTGAATGACACTTTGACTCAGAAAATCCAAAACAAAAGATAAATAAAAAACACGTGTGACAACAAAATGATTATAGTCAAATAAAATATGTTCTAAACTGCTAGTCTTGTATTTACTAATTGGAGACTTCTTTGAAGGCCTTTACGTCAACCGAAAGAAAAGTCATAGAAATTCTTACAAAAAGGCAAAACATCCGGCCGTACAAATTGAAGTACGACAATCGAGGGCCATTAGATCTAACATGCTCTAAATTACCCACCATGCCATATGGATTCAAAAAATAACAATTCAGAATAATAAAAATAATCAAAAAATACCCCTCATACCTATTTCTAAATTATCCATCTCCATTATGAGTCCAAAAAACAGTTAAATTTGAAATAATAAAAAATAGCCTAAAAAACCCTCATACCAATTTTTAAATTACCCACAATGACATTATGAGTCCAAAAAATAACTAAATTATGAATAATAAAAATATTTACAAATTCGGTTAATTCATATTTTGAATTTACCCCATTGCCATTATGAGTCCAAACATAGCAAAATTTGGAACAATAAAAATAGCCGAAAATACACCTAACTCCTATATCTAAATTACTCATTTTGCAAAATGCTGAGGAATAAAGGAGTCTATTTAAATATTCCAAACACAATTAAAAATATGTGAAATTAAAAATAAAATCAAATGGAAGTCATAATTTCCCTTTAAATTTTTGGGGAATAAACCTAAAAAAAGCTTATAATTATTTTTTGATGTTTGTCAGCCATATCATAGTTATTTTTTGCGAAAGCTTATTGAAATTAATAACATGTATTATATGATATAGTAAAATATAAATTAGACTGGTAATGCTCATTAGTCGGTGCCATTGCAATAAAGTAAGTGTATGAGGAGTTAAATTTTAATGTTTTCTACCACGACAAGATTAATAGTAGGTCATGGATAACGGCATAACATACAAAGTGTGGTGGCTTTAAAGCTACATTGCGCAACTTCATGTGGTGTAAATAATACCAAGCAAAAAGACTAATATATTGGGTATAAAAAGTGTACTACAACATGGATCTAATTAAAGGATATTGTTAATGGACTAAAACCATTTGGAAAGTCGTATGACATTGAGATTGCATCTAATATGAAATATAGTCTAACACATACTCATTTCAATAATATAACTGAGATGCGATATAAAATTTCATAGTTTAAAATACAGATTTGATATAAAAAAATAGTATTCAAGAAATTTACTCTATCATTATAGTTGCAAACGTATTTACTAAATAAAACTATATCTATTTATGTCGCACGGGTTAAAAGGCTAGTATACATAATACAACAAGGCACATATATATACAAATGCTTTATCAAACGCACATATATATACAGGCACATAATCCCTTCATCGCACGCGCATATACATACACTACACAGGCACATAATCCCTTCATCTCGTTGACGAAATTCCTTAGCTGGAGTTCCTCGGAAGGCAGGTGCTTCTCGTCACGTGCCAAATTACCGGGTCTTCCTCCTGGTCTTTCCCTGTTTCTTTGCTGCAATCAAGTGTCATTGCAGGCTGAAAAGCTTTGTCAAGACGATAGCCCACTTTCGACTCAGGATTCTTGAAGGCGCGCGGGCTGTATTGCCTTGGCACAGCGCAAATAGCTAGGAAGACCCGGTAATTTGCGCTGCGGCGGCTTGTGCGGAAGCTCGAGCTTCTCATTACTTTCTCCAGTTTTAAATATATGATGATATCGTTAATTTTTTTGTTGAACTTTGACTAATAATATATATTTGTATAATAAGTTTTTTAAATGTGAAATAGATATTATTAGATTTATTATGAAAAACACTTTAAGTTTAACTTATACACGTAGCTGTTTGCACAAATATTTTTAGTCAAAACGAATGATCAAAGTAAAAAAATTAACCATATCATATAATTAAAACCAAGAGAGTATTTTTTAAATAACTGTGAAAGCTCGAGCTGTTCGGATTCCGCACGCTGCTCGGCCCTAGCTCGGATGCTAGACCGGACTAATAACAATATAGTAATTTGCTAATAAAAATAATATGAAATAAAAGAAAAGAAAATATTTAGCTGAGATGCTAGACTGAAATGTTGTCAAAACTTTATTGGGACTTCATATGCCGTGCTAGAAGCTAGGAGCGCAGCACGGTACCTATAGGAAGCGCAAAACCTATACAACACTCGAGTGGTGTGTAGCAAACATACACCCGCTTTATGGTTTGTGCAAGAAAACAACGAAAACGACGCCTAATGACGTCATTGTGTCCTACCTCCAGCTGCCACCGAGCTCGCGCTGCAGCGGAGCGTGGTCGGAGAATTCCTTAGCTACATGGGTTTTTACCCCTAGAATCTCATCCCCATCTCCTACACCTATAAAGCGGAGAAAGAACGGCGCGCCGGGCGGTAGCTAGGTGGCTAGGGATGGCAATAGGTACCCGTTACCCACGACCCGACAGGGATTTCTCTTATTAGGAGGCGGGTTTAGGTAGAATATTGTACCCACAGGTCAACTAATGGGGATAAAGATTGACCCAATAGGTGAGCCGGGTTCGAAGACGGTTTGATAAAACTCGAACCCGCCACCCGTGACCACCCGCCACCACTCATTATTCAATTTATTTATATTGTCATATTGTGCCTTGTATTGTATACTTGCTCATGTGCTCAAGTGAGTGATGACTTTGTCAACTTGATGATTTGGGTTTGAACTACAAAACATGTTTTTGTGTTATTTCTCTTGTATTTGTTCAGTTATGTCATTTTCTATACAACAGATATGAATTTTTACTTATGTTATGCTCGAGTAAAATTGAAATGCTTGGCGGGTAATGGGTACCCGATGGGTTTGGGTTTGGGTTAAAATCTCCACCTGTGACTCTTATTGGGTTATCCAGCGGGTGTTTTCTCTCTTCGCGGGTGTGGTCTGAGGAGCCTAAACCCAGCGGGTTTTCACCCGTTGACATCCCTAGCGTGGTTGGGGGTGTTCGGCGAACCGACAGGCGCCTGAGCGGCGGCAGTCGCTGGTGGCGGGCGCTGCAAGGGCACTGGGCGTTAGAGCGGGCCAGTTAGCGGTGGTTATGGTCGAAGGGCAGCGGGTGGGCGTTGGGGCGGGGAGCCGCCAGCCGTCGATAGTAGAGTAGGTGTAAGAGGAGTAGAATATAGCCTACCAAATATACTCTAACAGTAGGAGGTTGTGGGCAGTTGATGGCAGGGCATCACAAGGACGACGATGTGAGCGGGGTCAATAGGCGGCGGGTGGGTGCTGGGGTGGCACAACAAGGCGGCGTGGTGCCGCTAGATGTCGGTGGTGGAGGTGGAAAATGTGGGGCGGGCGGTGGTCGCCGGAGGTGGCGGCAGGGTGAAGCGGCAGCGCTGATGGTGGGTCGTAGGGGTGTAAATAGGTGCCTCTAAAGGTAACATCCGATCCTCTTTAGTTCAAACAAATGAACTAAATTTTTAAAATAAAATTTTGAAAATTTAATTCATTTGTTTGAACTAAAGAGGATCGAAGATGACCCTAAGGGTCGCTAGTTTTCACCTCTACTGGGCCGTACTGGGCAGAGTGCTAGGCTTCAAGGCATCCCCGGGTGCGTGACCTGCCTGGTCGTTGAAGCCGCCCAAGACGTTCTGGTGATCATCGTCCACGGTGCCGCCCACAGCCCTCGCGGGACTACCCAGACATCTCCCAGCCAGCTCGCTGCTTCCGTTGTGCATGCTCGCCGGCGACTTGCAACTTTCCATCAATCACTGGTCGTGATTTGCATGTCGATTGCAGTGCTTTCCCTGGGCCTTATGCATACTCCATTCGCAAGAAGAAAAAAATGGTAATGCATACTCCCTCCGGTTGCATATATATGACGCCAGACGGATGAACTTCGCTCATCATTGAGTAACGAGGGAGGAATCATAGGCTCATCATTCGACCTTGATTTACATATACTGTAGTGCTGTGAAAGTGCATGCCCTCTGTACGTACAATGCAAGCAAACGATGGAACGTGTGAAAACTGATACTATGCATACGCTGGTATGTACGTAGTACATGGATGCAAACACAATACTGCAGCATCATACTATACACGTACGCTTTTGGTTTCTGCAGCCGCAGACGAGCAGGGCGATGCAAGCCGTGATGATGAAGAGCTTGGTCTTCGTCTGCCGCGCCGCGCTCGGCGCCTTCTCCAGCTTCTTCTTCTTGTTTCTCATGGCGGCCAGTCAGTTTGTTCAGTCACGAGGATGCAACTGCCAGTTTCGTGGCATGCCCTGTAACCTTATATACGCTTGGATCATTGTGGGTAGGGGTGTAAATTAGTGATCAGTTTAGGGGCACCTTCGACCTTATTTAGTGCAATCAAATGAACTACTTTTGAAAAGCTAATTCACTTGATTGAGTTTGGGTTGAACTTTTTTTATGAATGAAACTCAAGTTGAACTAAAGAGGGACGGAGGTGCACTAAAGATCATTTATTTACATTCTTATTGTGGGATCACAATTGCTCCAAACTTGCCTCTAATGCCTGATTTTTTTTCGTGCGGCCAGGTTCGCTCTACACGGATCCATCTCGCACTTCGTTGTCCCTCCGTCGAGGCACCGACAGCAACTAACCGGGCGGCGAAGGTCGGCAGATGGTGCTACGACAGGCTTCACTGCATCAGTCAACTCATAAACAATATGATATCAGAGTTCCGGAGCCAGAATATCTCCAAGCCCACTCCGGTTCACCAAAAGGAAGAGGATCATGTGCAAACTCCCAGGTTTTGTTTCCATGATTTTTGATGAAATTTTGTTTCCATGATCAACGGAGTCCATCCTGGCAACGTGGCTTGCCTCACAGCCGCAGGCAAGTTTCGTAGCTGCGCACGAGTGTGTTGCTGCCTTACTCGACACTTCACAGAGACTGGCTGAAGCCGGGCTTCCACCAGGTTTATTCTCGTAATCTTGTCGCAAACAGAGTGTGCAGCGTCACTGAATTTCTGTGCCGTGTTTTTGTACCTGATTGAATGTGTGCTACTGGTGAATGGTGATGCATGCACATCAAGCATAGTACATTAACATTTCCGGTGGTGAAAGCCTCAACGTTTTGCGGATTTGTAGTCCGACTCCGACAAAGGAAGGTGCCAGTCCCTTTTAAAACTCCAGTGTCCGGTGTGCAGTGCCAATTCCAAGGAACAGATATAATACGTATGGAAAACTAAATTCGAGCTGTTTGCTTTAAAAAATAATGCGTGTGGAGTTCAGAGACCTGACAACGGTTTCATTAGATATGGAGATGGTCACTAAAAAAAGGTGTGGTACCTCAGTTTGCCATTTCACATGTAATGAACTTTTCTTCGAAACTGCATCTTAGAAAATGTTCCTGTGAGACTTCAAGCCATTAGAAGTTCTTTCATTTTTTTTCTTTCCTCTGATCAAGGCATTCTATTAATTGGTTTTTGATGCTTTTGAGAGTGAACTAGTTGTGGGACCGAGCGTTGGCTCGTGTCGTTGAGGCGTTCGGTTGTGAGCCTGAAGTCTCACTGTAGCATCTCACCTCAAATAATGAGGGGTTAGCTATTAAGGATCGAGATCAGGTGACACTTGGCGAAGCAAGCATCCAAAAGACCACACACATAAGCATAATTAAAATAGAGTACAAAGTGAAATTCAGTTATTACAATATTGGTTCACTTTTGATTACATAAAAGAGTTCAAAAAGCGTAGCGGAAGCGATCGATAAAACTCGACGTCATTTAATCCTATAAGCTCTGGGCCAAGATGTCACACTCACCATCACCACCATGTTCGATCCTGACTCCCACCAAATATCTCGTCACCTATCCTACTCTCTATGCGACATGTCTAAAGCTCAGTTTGGATCAATTTTTATTTCTGAAAAGTAGTTTCTTGGTATGGTTTTTAGAAACTAGTTCGTAAAAAAAAAAACTAGATGAAGTTATTTGGACATTGGTTTCTTAAAATCTATAAACCAACTTTTAGATACTTTAATAACAAAAAATTAGCAATAGCTGGGTTGGGTTAGATTCTTGGTTTCTTTGAAACCAAGAAACTAGTTTTCAAAATCTGGCTCGTAAATCGATCTGTTCGGAAGCCCTTTGGTTTTTAAAAGCTAGATTTTTTTAGAAACTAGAGAGATTCAAAGAGACCCTAAAGCTCGGCCTAGGTCGTTGTTCACACACAGGCGATGTCGTTGTGTAAGGATGGGGCACATGTTACCCTAGGTGACAAGATCCTTCTTTGCCGGTCGATGCTGAACAAGTTGTCAATTCCTAAGGTTGTTCCAATTTTTTTTTTTAATAAAAGGATCCCATCCACAGGCCAAGTTTTGGATTCTTTTTTGTTTGGCTGCAAAGTTTCTTAATACCTTCGAAATGCTGAATGAAAGTTTCAGATCCACCCAAAAAATTGTCCAAACTCATACAGATAACCACGAAAAAGCGTTGATCTTCTTACAGGCTAGTACAAAAATAAACAATACAAACAACCGGCAAATTTGCACTTTCAAGCCAATGTATTTACACCGGAAAATTTCTCCGAATCCAAATATCCAATCCAACGAGTCGTCAGTAATCCAATCCTCAGGAAAAAATAACACAGGGAAGAGGAAGGAAAAAGCAAGACGCACCTCAAGGTGCAGGATCGGAACAAGTGACGCGACCGAGTGTTGCCACCATCTCCGCCCTGCCCGATCCCTGTGCTCACGCGCTTGTTTCAGCGTGGCGCCGAGATGATTTGGGAACGAATATAAAGCGACCCGCGCCGACGTCTTGGTGGCCCCATGCGTGCCTCGAGCGCCACCCACCACACGACGGGCGTGGCTGCTCGTCCGGCGACGTCGCGCGCCTGGCGACCACGCATATCATCGGACGAGGAGGTGTCTGCGGTTGGTGGGACGACGTCCCCCCCGGCTGATGGCGATTCGCGAGCCGCGCAGAAGCTTGCCACGGTCAGAAACATCGGCAAGGGTGCGGCCATCATCAAAAAAATATCCTACCCATTGGAAACGGCTGGGCCGCAAAGAGAAACTTCTCCAAAGACACTGTGCATCACAGAAATGCTGAGGAAAAAAGACAGATCGATGCATCGTCGTAGCAGGCAGCTTGCCATGGCGCTGCCTCCGCTCCCAATTTTGCCTTGACCTCATCTTTCACTAGAAAAAGAAACTATTCCAACAGATATAGATAAACATGGGAGCATCACTCTGAATTCATGTTATGTATACGTGACGAGCGAGAGACATGCTCCCCAACCTTAGCTCTTTCGAGAACATGCGTTCAGTTTCGCCGGGCGGTCGCGTGGTCCATCGGCCAGCAGGAGGACGTCGCGTGTTATGAAGGTACGTGAGTGTGAGTGAATCGCTCTGTCGCGTGTTGTACAGGTAACGAGCGGCAGCAGGGAGTGCGTAGGAGGATGCATCGATATCTTGCTGGTATTCAGTTTCAGTTGTTAACTTCAACGAGGTTTAATTTCTAGTACAGTACTACTTTGCAGTTAGATGTCATAAAAATGTTTTTATGAGTACGTACTGGATCCCAGTTTGCTTTCGAAAAATACTCCTAGTTCAAATGAAATGCATATTTATGACTTCCCCTCCGAATAATTAGTCCTTGAAAATTCTTCCACACACCAAATCACCAAATAATTAAAATACTTGTCGATTCAGGTTTTTTTATGTTTATTTACAGAAATTCATACGGATGAACAACATGAAACTTATATTTTGATTCGACATGAAAAACATGTTTATGACATCTATTTTGCATGTCATTAAACTAATACAAATTAGATAGATACATGGTTCAGTTATTATTGTTTGTAGCATGCTAACGGAAAAATTGGAGCATTTTAGTGCACCAGTCAGAAATGGGAGTAGATTTACATCTGAAAGCTGAAACAACAGTAACTTCCAAACTGAACCACATACAACTTTATTTATCATCCTTTTCTACCAAGACGTAAATTTTGGCTTCAGTTACTATCTGAAAGGGGAGTACAACATCATGCGAGCTTTATCTTTACCATATATAAAAGAAGCAGTTGGTGGTGGTCGGTCGTCGTCCGTCGCCGTGCCTAGCTACAGTACTCGGCGCCGACAGTTGGGCCCATTTGCTACAGTACTCGGCCCAGCCCAAATCGACGCGCCAACGCACGGGGCCGCCGCTCCGCCTCACTCACCGCGACCGCACCTGCCGCCGCCCAGCCAGACCCGCCGCCGCCGACTTGAAGAGGAGGCGGCCGTCCCCGCCACCCCTACCCGCGCCGCCGCAAGCCAGATCTGGGGGCGGGGCAGCTGGATCTGCCCGCGCGCCCTCGTCAGTACCCCTTCGCCTCCTTCCTCGCTCGCCCTTGCGTCGCATCCCCACCGCGCTGGAATCGAACAGAGAGACAGAGGGGAGGGAGAGGTCTCGACCGAAGAGACGGGAGAGAACAATAAAAAAAAAGGCAAAACCCTAACCCTAACCCTACCTCGTCGACGACGATGGCCCGCCGGCCAACGAGAAGGCGTGGCCGCCGGATCCGGTGGAGAAAAGGACGCCACCGCCAGCCGACGAAGTCGCCACCGCGCGCGAAGTCGCCGCCGGCAAAGCCGCTCGACGGCGGCGCGCTCAGCTCCATGTGAGCGCGCGCGCCGGCGAGGGGCCCCGCAGGCGGCGCTGCGAGCCTGCCGTGGCCCTTCGCACGGGCCGCCGTGGACGAAGACGAGAGGAAAGAGGGAGACGGCGGAGAAGAGAGGGCGACGCCGTGTGTGAGAATGAGGAGAGGGAGAGAGCGAGAGAATGAGGAGCGGGCGGAGAAGAGAGGACGGCCCAATGTCGCGAAAAAATCAAAAAAATTCGAGAAAAAGATTAAATCCTGGAAATTTTACATAAAACACCCCAGAAGACCTAGAATTAATAGTAAAGTCCTATTTTACTGAAAAAAGGCCTCGAATTTTCACATATTTGTACACACAGTCCAAACTCCTATTACCTAGGTCCACATTATTCTATAAATTAAAATTAAGCTCAGAAACTTTATAAAATTTACCCTGAAGTTTCCGGATTTCAAATTCTTTTATTTTTAAACAGTACATCCGGCCATATTTGAATAATATTTTACTAAGTTTAATACAAACTATATTTTACTACAAGCAATGCCCTTATATTACACTTTTTTTCCAAAATCATAAATATAGCATTCCTATATAGACTTCCAATTCAATAATATCTTAATGCCTTTTAAAAACGAAGTCAACAAAATGTTATTGACCATAAATAACTATAAAAAGTATCTTATGAATATGAGATTATAAATCAACTATTTACAAATTAATAGATTAATCACACATAATAATTAGAAAATACGATAACTTGCGGCTCAATTTACTTTATGGAGGTCATTTTTTATTTTCCAGTGCCTTACAAGCAAAAACGTAAATGTTCATTTCAAAATTATAATATTTTATAAACTATCTTCGCATCAACACAAAATATCACCTATACCAGTCGCTCTACTATTAAAATTGTTCCGCACCCAGGATACGAGCTACTCCAACCATGAGATAAGATTTACCTTCTAGCATTTGTAAGGTGAACTCAAATGCTAAAATATTGGTTTCAATCAATATGGAAGGTTCCCAAGTTTTATAAAATAAAATTATCTTTCCAGAAGTGCCACAAGTTTTTTGATTACATAAGAATTAAGAAATTTCAAATCTGTCTTGATATTAGACATTGTCCATAAGTCATTCTACCACCAACATTGTGAGTTGAAAATAATCCCACGTATGATGTAATACATAAATAAATGTGATATATTATTTTGTGCAGTATAAAACATTAGCAACAAAAGAGACACACTAAGGGATTTTCTTAAACAAATAAATGGAATTGGAAAACTATATTTTTGTTCTACTAAATAAAGTTATTTGTTTAAATTTAAAATCCGTAGCAACGCACGGGCATTCGACTAGTATGCTTACTAACTTCCTGCCAACAGATTTATATTATATATCTCTCAATAACGAACATCAATCCCTCGCAAAAAAAAAATAATGAACATCAATGACAAGATTTTAATCCCTAATTGGGTGCAATATAGCAAAGCTCATGCTTTTTCAGCTTGCCGCATGAGTTCCAGAATGCTTGAAGCTTTCCTCTTTGCACGGTCGGTGCCAGATTTCAAAAGTTGCTTCAGTGGATTCTCCGCTCCAACCGCCTTCGCAGCCCTCATTTGCTCGACATCAGCAGAACAAAGCGACCATAGGATGGCTGTGGCGTTCTCTCTATTAATAGGAGACCCCGTTTTAATCACCTCCACAAGTGAGGGAATAGGCTCTGATTGTGCAATCACGGCCCTGCCTTGAGGATTACTTGCGAGAACTGCAAGAGTAGTGAGCACCTCATCAACAATTCCCCCAGTGGGATCCTTCAAGAAGTTGATCAGGTGGATGACGACTCCAGCTTTCACTGCTCGGATCCTGTTGTCATCGTGTAAGCATAAACTAAAAATCGCCGTTGCTGCATCTTTCTTGCCTCTTGGTCTCCC
Source organism: Eragrostis nindensis (assembly GCA_012490785.1). NCBI lineage: Eukaryota > Viridiplantae > Streptophyta > Magnoliopsida > Poales > Poaceae > Eragrostis > Eragrostis nindensis. Next base: position 313,846 of record JAAXCT010000471.1, on the reverse strand, counting down.
ATCTCGGAGAAGGTTTACGAGCGGAGGCAGCGCATCAGCAGCACCAATGGTCATCTTCGTTTCATCGACAAGTGATAAGCTAAGCAATGTGGCTGCTGCGTTCTCTCTAGCTTCCATACTCTCAGTTTTGAGAACTTGTACAATCTTTGGAATAGCATGTGCTCCTACAATGCTTGCCCTGTTGTTCTCGTGAATGGAAAGGTTAAGGAGTGCCGTGACGGCGTGCTCCTGCGTTCTTGGATCTGAAGAGGAAAGCAGGTTGACAAGAAACGGAATAGCTCCTGCTTCAGCAATGCATATCCGGTTGTTGACACTTCTTTTGGCAAGCAAGCGGATGTCACAAGCAGCTGCCCGTTGCTCACCTTGGTCCCCACTCCGCAGCTTGCTCATGAGCGAGGCTAAGCCAAGTGGGTCATAATGGGAACTTTTCACTTCTTTCTTGTCAGGGGAATTGACCTTGATCTTAGGATGCTCGACACCATTGGCCACCTATGCCATTATAAAATCATTAGTCCAAAATATCTTAAATACTCCCTCTGACCAGAAATATAAGTGTACATTTAGTTTTGCCTTAAGTCAATTTTTTTGAACTTTAACCAAATAATATCTAAAAATATATATTATTTCAAAGTAAGTAATTATATATTATGAAAATTCATTTCACGATGAATCTAGTAAAAGCATTTTCATATTTTCAATCTTTACGATTTTCTAGATATAATTAGTCAAAGTTCAAAAAGTTTGAGTTAAGACAAAACTAGATACTATATACTAATATTTCTGAATGGAAGGAGTAGTTATTTCTATAGCCAAATCACAACAGATGGTATTTTGTCTTCCACGTGCAAGTCAATGGACTCCTGGGCCATTGCGTCATCAAGGCGTATATCTCCAGTACACCTACTACTAATGGTGTTCCTCAAAAAAAAAAAAACCCTACTATTAATGGTGACCCACGATGAGACCTACCAAGGCGCGCGGACACATATGAGTGTGTGATAAAGAGAGGAGCGATTGGCCTGGCGGCGCATCCTGTGATGATCCATCGAATATATATGCGGTAATTAATAACTACACGCCTGCAGATGAAAGAGGAGCTAATGCCATCGTTCAAGTGAAAGAGGAGCTACACGGCTGCAGGTGATGATCTATCAAGGATGTGAGGAAGAAGAAAGATTGGAGCATCAATTTCTGAGAAGGATTATGGACGAAAGTCAATCGAAAAAATATGAGAACAGGCATTAGGTTGTCGTATTTCACTGACAGGCAACATCTTCGAGCCAAGAATTAGGTTGTCTAGTAGTATCAGCGAGCAGGATTGCAAACTTGCAAGCCGCGCATGATGGAACACATCGGCCGTACGTGAATCTTGGAGATAGCAAACAGGATGCTGCTCTTGGTTGAGTAGAGATATTGGTGCATCTGTGCATGCGGCCTCAAATGGTAAGGTAATCAGAATATTTCCTCTCTTTTTTTTTTCTCTAAAAATTCATACGAATAAAGAGAAACCACCTTTCCTGAGAATATGAGGTGCCACTTGATGATATGGCTTATATACAAACTATGGATCAAAAAATATTAATTTTTAAATCAAAATGTTTGAATTAAAAGTTTTGATCCTATTACCAATGTAGTCTTTATTTTGCGATAAGATCGATGCCTACACCAACCTAGCATAATTTATCTTCATGGTACAATATAAAATCTTTTACCACCAGCCAAATCTACCAATAAGTCAGATAAAACAAGGATATGAAAGTGGTGAAGACCAAAATTTTATCAAGAATTATCATAAACTGGACTTGAGAAAAACAGAGTAGAGGAATCAAGATAGACCAGTTTGCATCTTGGTCCTGATTGCTAATATTTAAATATATTGCTGAGATCAAGTTATGTTATTTTTATCACTGATGAAATACATTACATCTATATACTTTAATGTACTATTAAATCATTGAACAAAATTATGTGGACCATAATATCACATAGTGAAACTTAAGAACAGTACAAATTGCTTGCCCGTGCAAATGCACGGGTTGAAGGTCCAGTAGGAATAACGACGGGTTGTCTGAAAAAAGTAGAATGCAATACCTGTCTGCTGGAAACAACTTCGGGGTCTTTCATCAACTCGGTGCATAAGGGGCATCTGAATTCATCTGGGATGGCGTCCACATCTGAATTCATCTGAGAGAGCCAGGGGATCTGTTCTGATGGCTGCTGTTCTGATCGCTCGGTCACAGCGTTTTATATACGGACAGCTCGCAAAGGACACTGGCTGCGGGCACGCATCAAACTGAAGGTTGCAATGTCGTCGTCCTTCTGTGGAGAACGCACCGGCACGCAGAAGCAATGCTCGACGCCGCAGAAACTAGCCTAACAAAAGAAACAAACCGTTAGGTCTGAAACAAACCGCGTCACCGGCTCACCGCTAGGTAGCCTAGCAAAGCATGCTGCATGCAGAATCGTAAAGTTATCTATGGATGCCTTGGAAGTCAGCTAATTATAGTCGACGCGTCCTAGCTCTTAGGTGAGGCCGGAGGAGGTCGTCATATATGAATCAAATTCACCACCTGTGATGTGTAGCCAGGCAAGCACACACTCCATCCATAATATAAGAAAATCACTCAGAAAAAAAAAGATGGAAACAGCTGAAAAGGTGTCTAGCAAGATGATCCCTAACCAGTTAAAAGAGGTCCTGGTAGGAATTTTTTTTAACAAAGAAGTATGACATGCCTAGCAGAACTTGTGCACACTTCAGATATCTGAGTCATCAAAAAATGTTTTCCAGTGAAGAAGGTCGTGGCTGTTCAGTGATCTACTCCTAACTTGCAACAAAAGTGGACAAAAGAGCACATTTTGCCTTTCTCGACCTGAGCTCTTTTTTTTTTTTTTTTTTTGGGAACATTCTCAACCTGAGCTCTTCCAAACCCATTCCTACCCCATCAATTTCAAGAGGATCCTAAAATTGTGCAGATATCAACTTCTAGAGATATGATGCTGAAATGAATTACAGATAACAAAACAGATTAAGATGGATACACCAACAGGTTAATATGCCATTTCAACAGATAATGGCAAGTATAGAATCGCATCAATTCACTTCCATCTACTCAGACCATTGCAGTGATCACTATTTTCTTACAGGCACTTTGTAAAAAGAATATTTCAAGTATATTAACACTCAAGTTTGGCAGGTCACCGAAACCAAGCCACTCCTCATTATGCAATATACATAAACGTAACTGCAACTGAAAGTTTGATGAGCATTACATGCCGAATTTAAGCTATCGTGTGTACAATTGGCTCCCAGCGATGGAGCCAAATCGAGTCTGACAATCAAGTGCACTTAGCAAAATGGATGTTTTTTAGTGTACTGAGCTCCCAGCCATTTTGTTCACTGAGCAACTTTGACGTTTCTTAAGTTCTTAACCCAGGTAAGGTCCATTGCTTAAAAAAACTGATATTCCTCATGTCAAAACCTTAATGCCTAAAAGCTATGCAGAAGCAGTCTCTTAAAACATGGGCATGACAAGCGAGAAAAATTGTAGAACTGTTAGTGACAACCTCTCAAACACCACCTTTTTTTTAAGATAATTCAGCAGAAAGTTAAGATTGCAAATTAAAGTTTGAAGCAAGAAAAACTCTTCTTCTTCTTCTTCTTTTTCGAAAGGTCTGTGCATAGCAAGTCTACTCAGAATAACGCACTTTCCAGGGACCAGAAACAAGTTTGTAGTGATAATCATGCATGAATGTTTTAGTGGCAGACTACGATAAAAATTGCATCCTGAAACTTGCTAAAGGTGGTGCTTCTACTAATGGTCCAGATTTTGGAGTCGCATAGGAACTGAAAACTATTCTACGAGGATATGAATTCTAGACATATGAATCGTAGGACTGTGTTAGGAAATTCCACAGAGCAAAGCAGAAGCTTAAGTAACACTAACAATTGGCAAAGCATACACTACTTAAGAAGTGTCCCACAGACAAATTTCCACAACTATAAATAAGCTAACAAAATAAAGCGCATGCAGCCAAGCTAGTGTCCTGCCACTAACTGTAATATTGCTACTTGATGTGTGAACACAGAATGAGTATCCAGAGAAAAGATTAAGCAAAAAGAAGTAGTTAATCAAAAGGATTAAGCAGAGGAACTGCACTTCCTGATCTTCAGCTGACAGCCATGCATACAGGAATTGATTAACAAGAAAAAGAACATGGCTTGATTAAAATGCAATGCAGACTGACATAACATGGTCAAGCATGAGGAGAGCAGAAGCAATTTAACATTTTGTAAAACTGCTAATAGAGGCAAGGTTAGTAATTGCAAGTCAGCAAGCAAGTGGAATATTTTATTATGGCAAGATTAGTATGACGTGAGCTATTAGGCAAGATTGGGGACAACACAAATTGAAAAGTAGACTCCAGACGCATAAGCAGAACACAGCTTTACTGAACCAGCAAAACGAAAGACAAGCAGAGATGCTGCACTGTGCTATGTTGCTTAAGAAATAAACAAAACCGAGATGCTCCTGAGCTAATATATGTCGAGCTGTTATTGAGAGCCGAAAGCTGCTTCATTGTTGCAGCAATGAATCAAGAAGCTTGTTGGCAAGAGTGACAAACCTGCAGGCTACCTAAGCGGAGAACTGCTGGTGCTGTTGCTGAATGGAGTAAAATCCTGCGGATCGAACTGCTCACTGCAAACAAGAGTCGGTGCTTGTCGTTGATGATTGCAGGAACTGTTAGGGTTGAAGACAGAACTACACTGGCTCGTTGCCTTACACCTGAACCTGCACACAAAGAACTACAAATTCGAGACAAAATCCAAGTCGAGCGCGGGTGCAATGTCCTTCTCTGTGGAGAACGTACCGGCACGCAGAAGCAATGCTCAACGCCGCAGAAACTAGCCTAACAAAAAGGCTGCAGACACGTCGAACCGTTAGGTCTGAAACAAACCGCGTCACCGGCTCACCGCTAGGTAGCCTATAGCAAAGCATGCAGAATCGTGAAGCTATCTATCGATGCTTTGGAAGTCAGCTAAAGGCGACGCGTCTTATAGCTCTTAGGTGAGGCCGGAGGAGGTCGTCATATATGACTGAATTGGTATTTTCTGTACTATGACATTTGAACTCTGAATTTGGAGATGTTTTGCATTGATTCTGGGGACCTTGCCTCTGATGAGCCCTGGACTTGTATAGCTAGAAAGTAGCCGAGACGTGTCAAGAGCAGGAAGTGACTTGCTGATGAACTTTTGAGTACCATCCCAGCATCGAGCATCACATCTTTGTAATGTAGATAAATCCTTGTTAGACGAGTCTTAACTGAATGAGTCTTATACACTTTCTTGTATCACAACCTCAGTAAGAGATAAAGGGAAAATGAGTCTTATACACCAACATTAAAGATATTGCGACCGTACCACAATATTGATTGTTTTCACATATGACCTGAACATGACAAATGAATTGTTGTAGAAATGACCAGTCATTTCCTTTTGTAGAAATTCAAGAGAAAATGCCTAACATCACTGTTAACATGTATTAAATAGTGGTTTTTCTGCGAGCAACTGCAGCTACACAACATGCATCTCCTAGACTCCCAACAATAACAGCTAGCTTTAATCAAGAAGCAGAAGTGAATCAGGTCGTTGTACATAGTGGATGAGGCAGTTGGAGGAGCTGTCACAAGGTAATCGAATATGGAATGCTAAAGGACAGTATAAGACCAAGATTAAACATGCAAATGCAGTGCTAAAATTGTGAACATACTCTTATGTTGTTTGATCAGGTCATGTGCATGTAAAACTGTAGCAGGTAAGGGAAAGCATATGTATGCTAGAAAATCTATTGGATTTCAAAGATTTATACTTAGATTTTATTGTTTATGCCAAAGCAGAATCAGATGCCATGCAAAGATTTTTCAATTAAAAATGTTGATTTTCTGTAGCATCTTTCAACTTATTTATCATCATCAGGTTAAATCTTAGTACATCAGTGCATCACATATGTGAAACAACCACAGTGATATTTCTATATGGTAGGTGATCTATAAAGCTTCTATGAGATTAGCAAAATAAATAGTTCACCAGACTCAATTGACCATCAGAGACCACATTAAAAATAACGCACAGATAGTTTATCATTTGGACGAGTATGAACTACCAAACATCAAGCTGCTGTGCGGTTCACCTATTAACTGCAACCATGGGATTGTTGCACTGATTCCAGGTGCAGTCACTACCATCATGAAAAATTAGCAAATAATTACTATCTACTTCTATTTTTTTTTCAACAACAACAGAAACAATTACTACGTACCTCCATAAACTTTTTTGTAGAGGGTTATTATAATTTCAGAAGGACAATACTTCAGAACATAAAAAAAAAATACTATCGGTATAGGCGTATAGCGTAGCAAAGCATGAATCGTAAAGCTATCTATCGATGCCTTGGAAGTCAGCTAAAGGCGACGCATGTTAGCTCTTGGGTGAGGCCGGAGGAGGTCGTCATATATGACTGAATTAATATTTTCTGTACTATGGACATTTGTACTTTGAACTCTGAATTTGGAGATGCTTTGCATTGATTCTGGGGACGTTGCCCCTCCCTGATGAGCCGAGACGAGACGTGTCAAGAGCAGGAAGTGACTTGCTGGTGAACTTTTGAGTACCAGGAGGCCAGCCTTCCATGTCCAGGCCCATGCCAATATGCCATACCGAATCAATACTTTTTGTTGTGACTCTCTTATATGTAGAACTTTTGAGTACTGGTTAATTTTTTTAGAGGATAATATACCAGTATTTATACTGGTGTGGAGGGAAACCCACGGATCCCCATTCCCATCGGCCCATTTCCAATTTCATAGCAAGCCCAACGGTATCAACCTTGTGTGACCACCGCTTGCTCTGGTGGAGGCTCCTCCCTCCTGGTGCTAGACAGTAAATCCACCGCCGCTGGTGTTAATGGCGGCCGGCGGCGGCCGTCGGTAGGAGCTGGAAAGGAAGGCCAAAGGAGCGAGCAGCCGGCACTAGGCCAGAGCACGTCCGAACAACTCGAACAACGCCCCTCACCGGGGCGAGGGAGTGCAGCCGCAGCCATGATGGACCTAGGGGGCCTAATCGCCTCCGCCGTCCTCAAGTCGGTGATCCGGGAGTTAGGTTCAGCCCTCAGCCATCTAATGAAAGATAATGCCAAGATGTTGTGGTACTTCAGTCGGGACCTGGAGCACATGAAGATGGCGCTGGAGTCCATTGAGACTGTTCTCCAGGACGCCGAGATGCGCTCCGTCAACGACGCGTTCGTGCGGCTATGGCTGAAGCGGCTCAAGAACGCCATGTACGACATCTCAGACATGCTGAATTCGTTTGAAGCCGATACCCAACCCGCTGGAGGGAAGGTACGCATCCATCCAATTTCTTAGTTGCCACTTCCGTTCGACGGGTTGTAGATTGCAGAAATTGTTTGCTAAATTTATCTAAAATCGCGTTACCATTCGTTAGAAAAAAAAGGTAACAGGGTAGCATCATGACGCAATAAGTAAGATACGGCTGCGTTGTTAAACTGATTTTAGCAGAGCATTGTATTCGCCACAAGATATGGAATTTGTAGTGCGATTTTGTTAATCAGTTTTAGTTTCATTGTGAGTTGAGAAGGTTCGTGCCAGATAATATTCCCTTGTTTAAAGTTGATTAGGATTTTAGCACTGATAGTGGAGAGGATAACATCAACCAAAGTTCGCCAATTCGCATTTAAGACCACACCTTCTAAACTGCAGAAATTCCATGAGACAGATTCGCTTAACTGAATCAAAGGCCTGTGCAATATCAAGCTTTAGGAGAAAAGAAGCCTTTTTTTTTCTCCTGATGTAGCACATGATGATTTCTGAATGAAGTTCGTCAATACAATGCTTGTTTATAAAAATCTTTTTTATTGGGGAAAACGTTGAAGTTCAGTAGCCAGCTGACTTGCAAGCAGAACTGGAACAAGACTAACTAGGTCACAATCCTTTACTTCCATAGCTTTATCTTTTTTAAGAACCAAAATGATAAAAACTTAGTTTAAGATGTGAAAAGAGCTGCCATGATTTTCACAAATGATTAAAGCTCTCAAAATGTTCACTTTGATAACATTCCAGCAAGCTTCATAAAACTGAGCTGTAAAACCATCAAGCCCAAGAGTTTTTTTTCCCTCTTTACTACTTACAGGAAGGATTGTCAAGATCCACATCGTTCCCTTGCGTGAATACCCAGCGACTTGAGATTTAGACAAAAAATTGTGTTGTACCTGTTTTCCCAAGGGACAAATTAAAGTCAAACATTAGCATATTAGCTTGAGGTGGAAAGAAAATGAGTCTGCACACCACCCTTCCTCAACCATGAAACAAAACAATCTCGATCTTTCGTTAGCAATCATTCTTTCCAACGAAGCAAGTCCAGTTATTTTTTCTTCAGTTCTTGTCTCAGCCAACTTTCAGAGGGGGAAAATGTTAGATTCCTGGGTTGTACCTACTCTGAGAATCTTCTTGTGCTGACCAGATGAAAGTTAATGTCACTGACCTTTCTTCGTCTGCCCCGCTGATTAAACTTCGCTGTGATTTTTAACAACTGGCCTACCAGCAGAATAGGATCTGAGATCTTCTCCTGTCACTGCCAAGTGCGCCCACTGCCGCATGAAAGCCATCTGGTTTTAAGCAAAAAGACTCAAATTAAAAATGATTTCTGGAATGGAGGGATGTCGTTGTGGACATATGAGAAGTGGATAGTGATAGCGAAACCATCTGCCATTTTCACATGGTGGGGGGCTGCCTTTCTTTAAGTTCGAAATCATTAAAAATACACTGAAAGCAGCTATCTTTCTACTATTCAAGTTCTCATTATTCTTTATCACTAGCATGCACAATCAAATTAAACTCTAGCCTAAATTGCCATTTTTCCTGGACAGCTACCTCTTCTTTTTTTTTTCCTGATTTCATCCATAAATCTGATTTTGTTCAACTCCAATGTGGGACCATGTACAGTAGTAATCAACTAATTTTCTGTAGCTTCAATATTGGCATGCTAGTTTATAGCTTACTTATCGGGCCATGGGATTCTTTTCAACTTGGACATTCTATTTGAAGCACTAAATTTTTAAGGTACTGCTAAGTCAATAAATATCTTGCAGCTCTCCTTCAATGTTTTACCCAAGATTGTATTGGCTAACAATATGAAGAGAATGAGAACAAAGCTGATTGAGATCACAAATCAAAACAAGAATTTCACCTCAATGTCGGGTCCTAGTGTCAGGGAGATGAAAGTTATTGATATAAGGGAGACATCATCAGATGTAGGTGAAGAACACATTATAGGCAGAACCAAAGAAACGCATGATATAAAGACCTATTTATCTGAGAGGTTGACAGTGAAGATCACCATCCTTCCGATATATGGTATTGGAGGCATAGGCAAGACAACTTTGGCAAAATTGGTTTTCAATGATATCCAATTTAAAGAATACTCACAGGTATGGGTGTATGTGTCTCAGAATTTTGAAATCAACAAGATTGGTAATTGCATAATCTCACAGTTGTCAGGGAAGGAGAGCAAGCTAAGCGAAAGACAAATGATATTTAGCTGTCTTGCGAAACTATTTGATCATCAGAAAATTCTCATTGTTTTAGATGATTTGTGGGAGTATGATTCGTCTCAGTTGGAAGTTTTGAAGGCTATGCTAGTACTTGGTGAGGGAAGCAACGTTATTGTCATTGTGACCACACGGAATGAAGCTGTTGCAGAGAGAGTTTGCACCGTAGATCCATACAAGATAGAACCCCTGACCAATGACATGTGCTGGGACTTAATAAAACAGAAAAGTCGCTTTGAAACTAGAGATGACAAAGGGAAATTGGAGGATGTAGGAAAGATAATTGCAATTAAGTGTGGAGGAGTGGCTTTAGCAGCTCAGTCCCTTGGTTACATGTTGCAAAACATGAGTTCGGATGAATGGGGATCAGTGAAAGATAGCGATATCTGGAATGAATCAACCTCAGAAGATACAGCTTCACTTCATCATGTTCTCGCGTCTTTGAAGCTGAGCTACAGTACTATGCCTCCATATATGAAATTGTGCTTTGCTTATTGTGCAATGTTTCCAAAAGGTCACAAGTTAGTCAAAGATGATTTGACTCAGCAATGGATTTCCTTGGGTTTCATCGAGCCATCAAATGTACTGTCTACTAAACAAATTAGCGAGAAGTACCTCAAGCAACTTATAGGGTTGTCCTTCCTTCAGCATTCAAAGTCACCTTTGGTAAGTTCCTTATGCATACCGGTACATTTGAATGATTTTATTAAGTACTTCACCCTTTATGAGACAACATATTTAATTATGTTGTTTTTGATAATCATGCTCAAAACATAGGAATTACATCATTATGAAACAATAATGGTTTACATGCACAGTTATGTGGTTCATGCTATATGCAATGAGGGTTTTATTGTATATAATAATATTGATACACAAATAACTGGAATCGAGGTACTCAACACAAATATTTGTGATTCTTTTGTTGCAGATTGCTGGAGCATATGATAATGATGTCACATTGTTCAGCATGCACGACCTGGTACATGACTTAGCAAGATCGATCATGGTTGATGAAATTCTGGATGCTAGCAAGCAAGGCAATACTAGGGGAAACAGCTATCGATATGCATTGTTGACAGACTTTAGCGAGTCATTGGAGTTACTCACAAGCTCTCCAGACAAGATAAGAGCAATTCGTTTTATAGGCTGTGGTGAAATTGAACAATGTGGGAATGCATTTTCATCTGCCCAGTCCCTGCGAGTCTTGGATTTAAGTGGGTGCTCAATACAGAAGTTGCCAGAATATATTGGCCAACTGAAGCAATTGAGGTATCTTAATGCTCCACGTATCCAAGACCAAATGATTCCCAATTGTATCACTAAACTAACGAAATTAATCTACCTCAACCTTCATGGATCTTATGAAATCTTAGCATTGCCAGAGTTAATTGGAGAAATGGAAGGTCTGATGCATCTGGATTTATCAGGTTGCTCAGGACTACAGAAACTGCCCGAATCATTTGGAAAGTTAAAAACATTGATGCATCTTGATTTGTCAGATTGCTATTGTGTTAAAGGTTTATCAGAATTCCTGGGAAACCTGACAGAGCTGCAATATTTGAACTTGTCATATTGCCTAAATATTGGTGAGCTTCCACGAACCTTGGGCAACCTCGTGAAGCTGCATTATTTGAACTTATCTGACAGCTCATATCTTCAAGGAAGGCCAGAAGGAGAAGTTTTGTGCACCCTCAACAAACTTGAATATTTGAACTTATCTTCAAGATTATCTGACCTCAAAAGACTACCTGAAGCTTTGGGCAGCTTCACTGAACTAAAATATTTAAACTTATCAGGTTGCAGTTGGATAGAAGAATTACCAATATCATTTGGGGAGCTGAAAAATTTGGTGCACCTGGATTTATCGTACTGCTGGCGTGTTCAAGGTATACTTGAAGCATTGGGCTGCCTTACAAGACTCCAGTTTTTGAACCTAAGACACTGTTGCTTCATCAATGTTTCCCAGTTGCATCACAGGAGAGTAACAGGGTTCATGGGAAATCTCACAGAGCTCAGGTATTTAAATTTGTCAAACTGCCTGCAAGGTTCAAACCAACAGCATGTCTGCAACTTCATTGAGTGTATCAGTACCCTATCCAATCTGGAGCATCTGGACTTGTCGGAGAATATAAGTCTCCGTAGTGTGCCAGAAAGTTTTTGCAGCCTCAAAAGGCTGCATACTCTAGATTTGACACGATGTACGCTACTGGATCGGCTTCCAGAAAGTATAGATGAAATTTGCAGTTTGAAGGCTCTAATTGTGAAGGATTGTAGCCTGCATTGTTCTCTGCTACAACGGTTCAACAGCAGTGCGGCCCTGTTTCCTTACTTTGTGGTCCAAGCTGGTCATGGTAAATCAAGCAGCAGCCTTCTTCTGCTTCAAGATGCAAATCCTGATGAGTTGGCAATAAGTAGGCTTGAAAATGTGAAGTCTGCAAAAGAGGCTCAGGCAATAAAATTAATGGGAAAAACACGGATAAAGAAACTGAAATTTGAATGGACTAGTGACGCCAGTAGATTTATTGAGGACAGAGAAGTGTTGGGAGAGCTAGTACTACCAAGCAGCTTAAAGAAATTGGACATACAAGGTTACAGCAGTGTTACTTTTCCTAGCTGGCTAATGCGAATAACTTCTTATCTTCCCTGTCTTGTCAAAATCATTTTTTGGGACATGCCAAAGTGCAACATCCTTCCACCACTCGGTCAATTACCGAGTCTGCAAGAGCTAGTTATTGGACGAATGGATAACATAACAAAAATTGATGAGGGTTTCTATGGTGGTGCAAGGGCCTTTCCTCAACTGAAGGAACTCGATATAAATTCGATGGAAAGCTTGGAAGAGTGGATCACAATATACTCCTGTGGCCAGGATGATGCAAAAGATCTCATGTTTCCTACCCTCGAGAGGCTGACAATACGGGATTGCCCCGCGTTGAGACTGAAACCACGTCCGCCTAAAGCTCGTAATTGGACAATCTGGAATTGTGATTCTGTATTATCATCGTGGGGAGAAAGTGTGCAGGACACCAGTGCCGATTCCTCCTCTACTCTAGTAACTAGTCTAGTGGTCAGATCCTGCAAGGTGCCTCTCCATCAGTGGATGTTGCTTCACCACCTCCCGGCGCTCGAAAGTTTAAGCATTGAGTACTGCACTGATTTGACCATTTCACCAGATATCATTGGAGACCTCTCAGCCCTCCAATCACTGTTCCTAGAAGCCAATGATCAACCAGAATTGCCGACATGGTTGGGAGAGATCACTTCGCTTCGTATATTGTCTATATTTGGGTACCAGGAACTAGAAGTGCCAGTGGAGATAATGAAAAAGCTTACTTCCCTACAGTCACTGGAGTTGTGTCACTGTAAAACCATGAAAACACTTCCACAGTGGGTGGGAGAACTGACTTCCCTTCAAGAACTATACATCACAAAGTGGCCAGAACTAATTACTTGGCAAGAAAGCACGAGTCTATGTTCTCTCCAGAAGTTTGTTGTGTATTACTGTGAAAGCATTCCAGCTCTCCCAAACTGGCTGGGTGACCTAGCCTGTCTAAGAGAACTTGATATCTCCGATTGCAAAGGCATCAAATCCTTGCCTGAGAGCATGCATAGACTTTCTAGTCTTGAAGTACTGCAAATTTCCCACTGCCCTGAGTTAACGACGTGGTGTGGATTAGATGAGAACAAGATGAAGCTTGCTCATGTAAAAGAAACGGTATACTATACATCCTCTGCCCTGCTATCTATCTTGTCACTCTTTGCTCTGGCCACTATGTGTCTATCAATTTTGGTATAGAATTTATTCTACTGCACACAGAAATGTTTGTATCTACATATAAATAACCTTCTAATTTTTTATCTGTTTAAATTGTAATTTGTTATCCAGCACATAAGAATTGTAATAAGATTAATTCATAGGAAATTAAGTAATAAAATGTATCTGAGACAATTACTTAGGTAACATGTCAGGTTGTGAGAGCAATGTTTAACTGGTGCACCAAAAAGTTGATAGTTTTCGAAGTAAAAAGATTGAGCAAACTGCACTCTTCAGTAGGTAAATTTTTGGTGCAACACTAAATAATTCATGCGAGGCCATGACTGACCTTTTTCTTTTTGAGGAATTGAACTATTTATTATTACTCTGCAAAACTGAGTCAATGAAACAAAGCAAGCATTATTTCCAGTTAATTTGGTAGTATCAAAACATTTGACTTTGACTTTTGTGGCAATATATGTGGGAATAAGTATCACTGAAAAAACAAAACAGTCATGAAATTTGTTGAAATAAAAGAAAACTTGTCCTGAATGTATGTCAACGCTGATGTGAACTGTAAAGGCCCAATAGCTAATAATTTGTTTTTCTCGACTGACTGTCAAGTGCAAGTGAGTTAGAATTAGTATCATGTCAAAAGTTTGGTGATCTAAATAAAGAGAAATGATTCGAATTTGGGTATTATTCATTTAAACTAATCCCAGCTAATGTAAGTGTTGGATTTACTTTGCAGGGGTTTCACTAGTGTCTAATTAGTCATGCCATCGAAACTGAGGTTCCATCTTATGGACGGCTCAAGTATTTGTGTAATTATTTATTGTGGGTCTTACTGGCAATCTGGCAGCCATATTGTGTAACGTTTGTGTGCAAGCTGATCCAAGGTTGTATATCCATTCTTATGCGTGCCCCATCACTTTGCTTCCAACTGAGTGTTTATTGGACGTCACATATAGGCTATTCTCATGTGAAAAGTTGTACATTTCTTTGGTCATTCTCTAAGCTTGCTTGATCCTCCCATTAAGGATGAAGCCACATGTATCCTATTGGTCCAGCACAGCAGTCGTTCACTTCTTCCGCTCGCGGATGGCAAGTTCCTTCTTATTTGTTCATTTAGTCTCAAGTCTATTTCATCACCATGTTACTGCTAACACAGATTAGACAGCTGCATGCGAACAGATATGCCATGGCACGTATCTGTCTTTATTTGTGATAAACTGCTGCTTGCTTCCTATTCATTTCTTTAGGACTTTAGGCCGATCGTCTTGTTCTAGCTTTGAATGGTGAGGTCAGCTAGAGGCAGAGCATCATAACGTAGATCGAACGCACTCTTCTCTGTGCAACGGATTGCTTCAACTTTCTAGCGCAAAAAGGGTCACTTTTAGGAGAAGTAATGAAAAGGGAAGCAGCAAGTTACAATATATATATTAGCTGTGGAGCTAGCAGATTTAATACTCCGACTGGGGTAGAAACTATAAATAGTTTTCATGAGAGCAAACTTGATGGTGGAGCATATGGAAATTCTAATAGGGTCTCCTTCTCAGGTGACTGAAATTTTGCTAATCTCTCAGTCACTTTTTTAGTCATTGGATTTTGATCTAACCACCCAAATTTTTCATTCACTTGTGCAAAAAAAATGTTCTTTGAGAAAGCAGTACAGTTTCATTGTTTCAGCTGTGTAGTTTCGTTGTTCCAGCAGCAAATTTTCATTGTTCTAAAAATGTGACAGATATACGAAATCTAAGTCACCTGAGAATTAGCAAATCTCACAGTTACGGTAGTTACAGTTTCACAGTAATTAATAGAGTTAATGTTGTTTTCTTGAACAACATAGGAGACTAGAAGGGTTGCGTGCCATTTCATTATAGATGAGAAAGGAAAGTAGAGGAACTCACGTATACAAATGCACCCAAAACATTAAGAAAAAGAAAAAGAAAAAGAAAACGATATGGCACTTCACCAGTTCACCCTCCCTAGGTGAGAGAGCGAGCATCAGGTGACGCAAGGTTGCAGCTCCAGCCATGCACCGTAGGGACCTTTCTTGTGTGACATTCCACACAACCTGGGAGACGCTAGGAGATGTGCCATGCATTGAAGACAGTCACACATACGCTTCCATACCTCCCAAGCCACTAAAGCGATGAGAGAATTGAAACCTTTCTTGAGTTTTTTGGGCAGCCTCTTAACAGCATTATTCTTATTTGGTGGAATCATCACATTGTCTCATGTGCCAGAAGATATATCTGCACGATTGCTCTATATGCGCTTTGCCTTTATGAGTGAGGCTACCAACTAATTAAAATGGTTCAAATTATAACTCTTGCAAAAAAAAAAGAGTAAAGTGCATGGGTGAACTTTTAATTTGCACATTCAGATCCTCGAGGTTGCTAAACAGTTCATTTGTGGTTCAAATCTCTCTGATTAGCATTGGTTCACTTAATTGGTTTCTATGTGGCATCCTTATCATCCAGTTAAGCAACTCATCATTTGTATTACTATTTGATCCATTTCAAACATAAAAAGGAAAATCTAACAGGTTATTTATGTTTCCTAAAGAAGTCCATATTTTTTCTATTTTGACCTTATGTTTTAACTTTTGTGTGAGCTAGAAATAAAGTAATGCAAATGCTGAGCTTGTACACTTGAGCGACATGGCTGTGATGGAGACACTAAGTGGACAGATCAGCACTGATTAAATGATTTGGACCACTAGTGAACCGCTTAGCAAGTTCAAAAGCCTGAATATGTAAATTAAGAGTTCGGTGACCTAAATAAATTTTCAGACAAGTTTGAGAAACCGGGACCAGCCATACAAACATAAAGTTAAGAAGCAACCTGTGGAGGGCAAGCCCTACCGTATGAGTCATCTGTGAGCTAGTAATAAATAGTCTCAGTACCCATCCCCGGACCCTGCGTAAGCGGGAGCTACATGCACCGGCTGCCCATTTGATTTTGATATCTGTTCTAGTTGTTGATTGATTCCTGAAATGCCATGTGCAGTCAGCTCAGCTGTGAGAGTTTTGGAGTTTTGGAGTGATGATTTGAAGAGTTTTATTCGTCTGCATCCTGCAGCATCCAAATAGAGAAGCAACCATTCCAATCCCAAAATAGTAGTTGACGTATATATAGGCGCCTAGCTATGACTAGATCAAGGGTACAAAGACCTGAATGAATAGGAACGGTTCAGACTTCAGACTTCAAGCGAACCAGGCGAAACTCACGCGCGGCGGCAACTCACCAAGGCAATTTTGGCCGGCCTTCTCACCTCCAGCGGCCTTTCCGTCGGGTAGGAGGGAGGCCTGACATTCGGGCATCCCCACTCTGTTTGCTCTCAGGTTTAGATAGTTAATTAGATCTTTCCGCAGTGGTCTCTCTTGGCGGCGGCCTTGGTGGTTGTTAGGATTAGGGTTCTTTTAGTGGTTTGGTCAAAGAAGGCGGAGTCGGCATGAAGCACTGAAGGATGATGCGTCTCGACGGTGATGGCGAGTCAAAGGCGCCATTGTCGATAAAGAATAAGGTATTCCGGCCCCTCCTTTGTCTCATCCTGGTTCTTCATGGTTATGGTTGTGGGTTAGTGAGAGTTTGATTTTCGGTGACATTCATCTGGATGTTGGTCGAATTTGTGTTTTTCCAATGCGAATATAGTGAAGGAGGCGACGATGGACTAGGCATGAGCTCGACGACGTTGAGTTCTTAGTACTTGCATGTGGAATATTAATGTACTCCTCTTTTGCGAAAGGGTGGCTTTCAGTTTTGCACCGTCGGAGATGATGATGGTGGTAGTGGATGGTGAGATGGCCGGTTCTTTCATAATAGAGTTTTTGTCCGTGGCATACCGTCTGGGATGATGATCCTAGATGATGAAATTAGCTGCTCTTTCAAAACCATCAATGAAATTGGCGTTGATTGGAATGATTTTGTAATCAAAGGATGTAATGTGCTTCAATATTAATAAAATTCTCTTTTTTCAGGAAAAAGGTGCAATGATAAAGTGTTGTAATCAATCATGAGTAATAAAATAAGACAATCAACCCGTACTTGTCGGTGCCCTAGTGTTTTTGCATGCATGGTTCAGTTGCCTACGTGTAGTTTGATCATGGCAGTCCCACTACCGCAGCCAGAGGCGCGTGCCTTGTACTCTTTTACCATGCAGCCATCCCCTCCTGTACTATGCCTGAATGAAACTCCGAAACCGGATAAATCAAAAGAGTAGCTTGCATGTTTTATTAACTAATTCTCAAAAACCTTGGAAGTGAGTTAGCAACGACCGATGTTAGCAGCAAAATAATATTGGAGTTCTTTTTTTCTGCGAGACAAATAATATTGGAGTTCATAGAAGGCAACTTTTGTCAACATCGGATTTTCAATTTTCCAAAACAGCAAACGGAGACTCGTCAACCTGAAATGCAAGCATGTCTCCGAGTCCGTAGTCCCATGCCATGCATATCATTGCAAATGCATGCACGGAAGTAAATTAGGTCCGATTTGAGAATGAGGTAACCTTTTTCTCGTTGCTGATTCTCGTCGGTCTGAAATGCTGATGGAAGAAGTGCTAACACAGATGGGAAGAGTATGTTTGGGAACAGAATTACACAATGAAAAACAAACGATTATCATGATAGGCCAATCAATCAATCACATTAAAGGTTGGACAGCTAGCTGCTACGTACGGTCATTTTGTCAGGGGCCAGTAGATGGAAGAGGAAAGCAAGTCATATCGTCATCGCGATCTTGGGCTACTACTGGTGCTGGATGGTGAGATGGTCGGTTCGTTCTAATTAGAGTTGTCTTTTTATTTTTTTGAGGGGGGTACCTTATTATAGTACAATGTGTAAATGGCCAGTTTTTCGTCTGAATATTAGGTGCAGACTACTAGGAGCGTTGATTGGGCAAAAACTTTTGCACACTAGCTACTATGGAGCGTTGCATTCAAGCATATCTACATCCGTGAAAGGATGCACGCACTGCGGCACTGGTTCTGGAGATGGTCCAGGACATAGCTCAGTCAGTCGACCGACAAATAACAGATCGAATCAAGTTCAGAAGCTCACGATGTATGTGCGACAATTCCGCACTTACACGTCGCCTCTGTGATATGCAGGGAGAGCTAGCCTTGATCAATATATGCACGGCTAGCTAATTCAAAGTGCTTAACCGCGTATTGTAGAGAGTGTTCTTCCATTACCTCCGTTTAATTTTGCCTCCTCGACATTCACAAATTAGCATATGCGACAGTCTATTTCTGCATTTCCCCCCTCTAAACTGACTCACTATGATGCCTGATTGACAAATACCACAAAACAAAGGTGTCCAATTCTATCGAAGAGCAAAGAAAACCTTACTTTTCATGAAGGATCAATGGTTTTTTGTGTAATTTAATTTATAACATATTCAAAAGCTACTCCCACTGGCCACCGTTTTCATTTGACGTCGTTAGGACAAGCTAACCTGTTGTAACGACATCAAAAGAAAAGTAGAGAGAGTATATGTTCGATCCACAAACATAATACTAAATTGTCTTATACTCGCTTCCATTCTCCGACTGCAAAATCAGGCCCCGTGCTGGGAACAGGAGTATACGTGAGTTGCGAATGCACGTTAAGCAGCCAGTAATTACCTTCCAACTCGACTGTGCAATGATAAGATGCCAGCGCGTGCTAAAGGAAATTCTGCTCCCACGAGCTCAGCCTGGGTTATGAAGCTTTCCTGTTCAGTGTAACCACTGCTGCAAGAAGGTGGATCGGAAGCGTAGTATACTAGGCTCCCACACCCCATATAAATCACTACGACTCAAGGCTCCAACTCCATCCAACTATCTGAAAATGAATTGGATAATTACACTTGCAATTTGCCTCGGAGGCGCGGGTGTTATTTTGCTCGGAGTTCTCGTGTTCTACCTCTGCAAGTGGCGCGGGAGGAGGCATGCCGCCGACGGCGACGGGCAGCATCCACAACCGCCGCCACCGCCGCCGCCGCCGTCACCGGCAGTGATGACGCCGCCGCAGTCGCCGCCCCAGCCGCAGCCTCGTTGATGCGGCCAGGCATTGTTACGACTCGCGAATACGTACGTGAGTACCGATTGTTATCTATACTGCAAAGGATTCAGTAGGATTTGCTTGTGTGTAGTTACGTAAAGTCTGTCGGCTAGTCTGAGTTATGAAACCTGTCGGTGTTTATGTGCATGCATTTAGGGTCTGTTCTGTTTCGTCCTATAAGTTCTTTTGTGATATTCTGTAAGAACTACTTTCGTCCAACGTGCAATGACCATGTGTGCGCGCGTTCTTGTTTCTGAAGGAATGAAAGATGTGTTTGCATGTTCATATTTCCGAAAGACACGTTGATTCTAGACGTGCTTGTGTTCATGTTTCAGAAAATGTAATGTTCGCAGCGAACGTCATGACTTGTTTGAAACGCAAGCATACCTACCGACAACACATTTGTGAAAGAGATCTGCGCAAAGCATTCGCATATATATCATGCGGCGATGAGCCAGATTGTGCTCAGTTTACTACGGAATTTGGCTTAGGATCAAGGATAGGGGCATGCTCGCCGCAGGCGAGCCACGCCGCCGGAATGGCCGTCGCCATGGTCCTCCACACGAGAACGACGCCGCTGCCGCCGTACGTCGTCGATCCCGGACGTGCGCGCGAGCCACCGCAGGAAACCTTATTGACGACGTAACCGTAGGCCATGCCACGAGAGACGAAGGTCACCGATCGAGACGTACCCCGTGCGGACCTGCTCCATTCCTGGCTGCAGCGAGCCGCACCACCACCTCACAAAGAAGGTGCGGTCGCCATGTGCGCCGTTGCTGCTGCTGCAATTCGATCGGTGTTCTGACGCGCCGCAACACAGACGAGGGAGGGGACCTCCTGTAGTCCTGTAGATTAACCCAAAAGCCATGTTTGGAGTAACAGAGCTTAAAAACTGCTTTCTCCTAACTAAAATTAGCTAGCAATAGTTAGCTCCGAATCTTGGCGAGGGTAGTTTGAACTATCAGCACCGAAGGGCTGCTTTTAGTCCGAATTAGCTCCTTTTTAAGGGTTAAAAACTATATTTTTATTATTTATTTTTATCAGTAATTCACAACTTGAGTGATGTACTGAAAAAAAGTTAAACATTATGGCCGATTGGTTAAACATTTGACAATAACAAGCCCTACAATTATTTTTAATATGTACAGTCTTCAAAAATTGGAAGGAAAGCTTGATGTCTGATGTCTCAGGTAGTTCTGCATACACAAAGTTATATTTCATTCCCCTAACTATAATGATCTGTGCGTTTTCATCCCCAATTACAAAGCTGATAACCAGACTCTGCCAACTATTCGGAATGTTTTTTTCCTGGTCGAGCCGTTTCTAGGCCAGATTTGTCCGACGAAGTGGGTGTTCCACATGTGAGATGCCACACCAACTCTTCTTTATCCTTTACTTTCTCTCTCTTACTCTCTGTTGCATAGTTGGCGGAAAAAACAGACGAAAAAGTGTGCTGACCGTGATAGTTGGAGGAGGCAAAAACAGAGAAATAGAACAACATATGAAGCGGATTTTATTGGGGATGAAAACGGCTCATATAGTGCAAATAGAACAATAGATGAGGAAATACCCTTCTATTTGCACTTTGTGATAGAGAGCCTAAACGTCTTTTATTTCCTCATCATATATTCCTGAGTTAGAAAATAAACTATATATGAAGCGGATTTTCATTCCATCGAAGGGTATACATTGTGTTTCATGCAATCACTACGAGCCTCTTTGGTAGAACTTCTTCGTAGCTTTTCCGGTGGCTTCATGTGATTCTCAACCAAAGAGGTGCTTGCGAAAGTACATGTAGCCTAGTGATTACAAGAGGTTCAGTAGCACATAATGTCCTGGATTCGACTATCCGTGGGAGCGAATTTTCTAGAATTTAATGACGTTGTTCTTTCACTGATAGGCGATGTTTCCCGTCGGCAACGAGATGTAAATGGTGATTTCGTCAATCTCTGGTATTTACCAGCTCAATCTTCAAAGATGCTCATAGGATGGTTTTTGTACGTGCGTTAATAGATGTGAGTGTGCATGCGTTGTGAGTGTCTGAGTTTTACTGTGTAATCGGAAAAAAAAACCAAAGGGTTGCTCTCTCATTTGCTTTTTCTTTAAAAAAAAAGAAGCCGCACCCAAATAAAAGGTGAAGCAAGAAGCCACAAAAAAGTAGCTTCACCAACTCCTTTTCCCACTACACCCCTTACATATTTATCCCTAAATATAAAGAGAAGATGCAGGAGAAGTTGTTTCGCCAAACATTTTTTTGACACAACCACATAATCAACCAGCACAACTGTTTTTCTAGAGATGTCAGCATAGCCACAGCTCTACCAAACAGACACTAAGTTATCATCGACGAGAATTCCGACTGTAGATGCATGGTGCTCCACTTGAGGCGGTTTTGGAATCCGATCTTTCTTTCTGTCTTCCAAAAAAAAAAGCAGAGTGCAAATTCACAAATATATGTCTTTCATGAGGATTGACCACACACACATTTTCTAAATAATAGGAAGATTGCATTGATCCCAGTCTTGCCTTTATACAACTTTTTAGAATCTTTCGATGCAGTTCGTTGGGTATGTCTACCTCTATATGTCCATTTCTTCTACTTCTTTGGAACAGAAAAAAGCTCGAGTATGTGCCATGATGAATAACATCTCTTCGCTAAAGCAAGAGCCACCCAAACCTCATCAACCTGAGAAAGAATTCTCAAGCACCACCCAACTAGAAGAAGAGTCTCAGAACACCCAACACATCATCAGAATTGTCGATAGCTGCAGGAGATCATGACCAAAGATGGACGAACAAGGCCAAACGACCAACACCGAAAAAGTGGGTAGAATCATCAAGGCGACACCTCCAAAATGAGGATGCGACGTCAAAGACACCGCCGACACCCATTCGATAAATCGAATTCAGGTTTTCACACGAAGACTCACCAGTGAGAGGATGAGCTCCTTGACAATGCCTCTAAGGAGATGTATGGTGTTGATCCATGTCCGGGCTAGCTTTCATCTTGTTTCTCATCTATCTCACCACCACGCACCATGGACATGGATCAACACCACCATGGAAAGAATGCACCCAGATCCGATTTCACCAGCATTTCGAAGAATGGCGATATAAGTGACGAACCCCCAACAACTGCCAGCAAAAGCCTGGGGTGGCACCGTCAACGCCACAGAGGCAAGGCGGCAAAACACCTAGAGGAAGGCGAAGCCGTTTCACTAATAACCCGACGTCGTCGACACAAGAGTGGCAAAGGCCCAGGCGCCTCTGTAGAGATGGTGAAGGCTAGGGCTACAACCCGGCATCCATGGCATGACGAGCGGATGTCGCCACCATGCGTCAAGGAGCCATGCCTGCATGACGAGCGGAAGCCACTGCCTTGTGCATGCAGATCACGCGACTTCCGTCCGCTGTCTGCAAATCCACGCTGCCGCCCATTGCCTACTAGACATACACATTCGCCTCCAATGTCCTTGGCAACCCACATCCAACGCCGGTGGTGGTCTTCAAAGTTAAGAGGGGGGAGGGAGGGGGCGTTCAGAAAGATCTAGCCACCGTCGTCGCTGCCGCTGTTGGCCGGCATTTTGGCTTCGGCGATGGCCAGGTGATCGCACGGGTGGGGGAATGGTTGTTGATGGTTGCAACATGCCCATTTTATTGACATGGCATCAAGCTTCTCAGCATAGTCATCGCATGTTTGCGTTCAAATTCGAGTTCAAATTTCAAATTTAACTTCAATTCATGTTTGGTGAGACAACTCAAAACAATTGTATACAACTTGGCACCAACTAAAATTCCGTAACAACTACATGGATTAAAAATCATTTACATAATTTTTGCATAATTTTTGGAGGTTAAATCGATGCCCTAAAAATTCAAACAATGTTTAAAAGTTGACAAATTTGATGAATTTTATTTTACATTATACAACAGTTTTTTGAGTTCGTTCAGATGGATTCTCCCATGTTTGAAATTCAACCAGAAAAATTGGCATTAGATTTGGAAGCTTTTAAGGTTGATTAATCGAGTGTCAAAGTGGTGAGAATGTGGAGCGCTGGAAATTCCGAGAAAATGAAAAAGACCCACGGCCCCACCTATCATCCTCTCCTCTCTCTCTCTCTCTCTCTCTCTCTCTCTCTCTCTCTCTCTCTCTCTCTCTCTCTCTCTCTCTCTCTCTCTCTCTCCCTCCTTCAACCTCCACACCACGCATAGAAGAACGTTGCCGCTTGTCTACCGTTGTGGCAAGCAAGCCCTAGCCCCGTTCTTCGTCGTGAGAGCCTTCCCCTCACTGCCTCAAGGCCCCCACCATCGTTTCCGTTCATTCTCCCATTCATCCAAGCCTTAAAACGCGCAGGGATCCTCTGAGGTGCTGCCCTCTCACTGCTCGGTGGCCCCTGGGCCCACGTGTCCTTAAAAACCGGGCCATCTCTCTCCTTCCTATTTCTCCCTCGTTCTCTCCTTCACCATTGAAGCCAAGAAAGGAGAGCGCGTCCTCATTGTCCCCGTCGTCGTCCCCAAGCTCCCACGATGACCGGAGGTTGAAATATTCTGTCCATCTTCTCCAACTCCGGCGAACTC
Source organism: Eragrostis nindensis (assembly GCA_012490785.1). Lineage (NCBI taxonomy): Eukaryota > Viridiplantae > Streptophyta > Magnoliopsida > Poales > Poaceae > Eragrostis > Eragrostis nindensis. The sequence continues at coordinate 289,841 of JAAXCT010000471.1, read as the reverse complement.
CTATACCTCACCCTCCCTGACGTCGACTACGCCGCATCAAGCCCTTTACGACCTTGCTGACCTCACCATGAGCCCTAGCACAACGAGGTGAACCTCATGGATCCTTCCTCTCACTCCCACTCACTCGATTTTGCCCTTTTTGGAAGAGCTTTAAGCTCATCCATGGCCACCGGCCACATTGCCGACGGTGAGCTTGATTTATGGCACCATTCCACGTGCATGTCCTCTAGGAGATGTAAAACATGTTTCCAGTGCTTGTAGCATGCTTGGTTCCACCAAATTTGTCGCCCTTGTCTTCGGCGACCTCATTTTGTTCCCGCCGGAGAACTCTCAGCGGTCCAACCGCCCCTAGACCGGTCCGACCGTCATCAATACACATAAACTTTTGAACCCGGGTCGATCCCAGCAGCTCGACCATGACCTCCAGCGGCCTGACTGCCACACGCTCATGGTCTGACCGTGGTTCTCACGGTCTGACCGCCGGCTGTACAAAACATATTTCAGCCGATTCCAGTTTTAACCCAAATTGGCTGCTAAATTGTAAAATTCATAATTGATTCATATGAACTCTAAGAAGGATGAGACTTGTTGCTGGATTCATGATTCGGTATAATACAAAGAAAAAATGAGTTCAGCCATGAAATAATTTCTGTTATTTAATTATTCAATTAAATGTTAACAGTGGTCTTAATTAGACTGTGTTAACTTAAATCTTTATAACATGAGCAAATCACATCCAATGTCTGTGATTCTTTTTGCATTGCGCTCAAAACTTAATTATATATCACTCCACCATTTTTCATGACATTTGCACATCATTTCATGTCTATTTCATGTCATTACATGTCATTCAATTCGTTGCATCATCTTTATCACTCCCAATGCGGTCGCATTCTCCAACGTTGAGACGGTCCACGTCAGTAAAAAAATTTACAACCGTCAGATGAAAACTAAATGGTAAATTTGAAGCAAGCATGCCGGCGAAAGAATCAGCTTTTAAAGTCTAGACCCATCGTCGATGCCTGCCACACGCCGCCTCCCCTCCAGCCCACCTCCCCGGAGACGCGCTCTCATCCCGGCTCAGGCCGTCGCGAGCCCGCGAGGCTCCAGCAGGCATCAGCGGCGGCTCCTCTGTGAAGTCTGTTCACCATGGACTTTCTCCTCGTGATTTTGCGTTGCCGACCACCTCCACCGGCACTTGCTTCGCCGATGCGCGGAGATACGGATGTCGGCGAGCTAACCACGAACATATCATCCGCAGCAGCGAACGATGCTGCGCTCAACGCGCTCCTCGAACACCCACCTGCGTGCGAATGTTCGGATGACAAAAGCATCCATGCACGAGTCGCAAGTAAGGGCCCTGATTTCATCTGTGACCACTGAAGTCCTCAGATTCGCTGGCACTGCTGCTGTTGTATCTAACAATGACACTTCCATCGACACCCTGCCCACCAATTGTTCGACGATATGTCTTGAGTGGCAACGTCAATGGCGCCGATCTCAGAACCGTGCCCAGCAAGGCATCATCACCACCGTCATGCCCAGCATAATCGTTGTTGCTCCAGATGCAGATGCAGATGTGCAAGAGATGAGCATGTTCAACGATTCAAGGAAATTTCAGTGCCTATATACGGATGCCTTATAAGCTTTTGGCCACTATCTGGGTGACGAGTGACAGCCAGAATTGTATGCTCAAGACATGAGTCAATGTCACCCATGGCTTCTCAATTCATGTGCACAAGAGAAGGCCATTAGGGCCTCCGTAATGTATTGCCACCATGTCCTACGAGGTAATCCATGATCCAATTCTGAACTATTGAAATGAACTGATGATAAAGGGAAAACTTTGGGCTAAAAGATATGAACTAAAATCCTTGGTTGATAAACTAAAATTTAGCTATTTAATTTCTATTTACTCTCCAATACTAGCCATCATCGATATTTATATTAAGATTCAGAAGAAAAAAAACGAATTTTCAGTTAATTTAGGTTGATCGTAGTCACTTGTGAAGCTTAGAGTTCGCTGTAGTTAACATACCATTGGCTTTCCTCGCCCATACCTGTCTATATGGAAGCAATCTAGCATCTGGATGACAGCAATGCACTCCATAGCGAAGATCAAATCATTCATAAATTTTATACTCTGCCTCATCATCAGAGATGAGCGAGTCAAATTATGGTTCAGCATCCTGTGTCAAGTCAATAATAATTATCTGGTTTTATTAATAATGATATTTACTCTGGTTGCTCCTTTCAGGTCCAGTGAATGTATAGTTCAGTCTAAAATCTGTCTTTACCGAAGTGTATTATAAGATCATGGGAATAATATGCTTCTTTTTCACTGGAACCCCACAAGATTTATTCAACCTTCAAATGTATTATTGCTTCAGCCCGATACAATCATTCAGTGGTGATTGTGATCCATGTTCATTACAGCAGGTATAACTGAAGTTGTGGAACCGCTAGAATAATGCTTATTTTTTAAACAATCTGTTACCTTTGTTACCTTTGTTGTTATCCACAAAATGGTTATCCTTCGTTGTTTCTAATTTGTTAGTCTGGTGGAAACTAATAGCTTTGTCCTTTTTTTCTAATTCAAATTATATTGTGCATGGTGAATATGGGCTTCACGATGCTTGCAATACTATTTAGTGATCTCAATCTACAATGCGACCCTGAACTCCATATAAAAATTCATGTGCTTTCATGGAAAATGCTGATAAATTACCAATATTCATATTGCAAATTATCCTTATAAGAGTTATATAGCACTAGGAAATTAAGAATGGAGACGAGACACAGGTTTAGACTTTAAACAGTTCAGCAAGTAGATATGTAATCATCAATCTTAATTATCAAGTTTGAATTTAGTGTGTCAAACACGCAAACTACTTAATAAACAATCAAAGTTATTTATATATATAATAACAACTAAAAATACCTACTAAACAACATAAATACTTTCAAACTGGTATTTATTTTTCCTATATAACCTTGTCATTGAGAAACTAAAACGGTTCCCTAGCTACAGATTTTATCTTCCTGAGCAAAAGGACAAATGAAAACAACTGGTAGTTAATAATAGTTCAGAGAAAAACCAAATAGCTGGTGATATTGGATCTTCCAAACAAAACTGTTTCCTTGCAATATGAAAAAACAAAAGGAGAAAAGCGATTTAATATAGGATACCTCCTTGTTTTCTCTTACCAATTTTATCATCTCATTCTTAGGTGAACTAATAAGCAATTGGCCATAAAGCGCGCTAACTGCGTGCCAATTTTCTAGTTATTTGTTTAGAGAACGAGCAATCGGAGGGTGACGTGGGCGATGCTGACGGTGAAGCTGATCCATTGACCGTGAGTCGTGACACTGATATTCAAGGCAAGCATCTATACATAGCTCAAACTATTTTGGATCGTGTGAATGTGCATGGTCAATATGATATATTTCCATTAGTTGGGCAGTAGATTTTGTTATACCCTACTTGCTTCATTTATCTCACCTTTCCTTGATGATGAGTTGGGGTAAGTCAAGTTGTCAGGATACGGTACTTGCTTAGATTTTGAGGAACCATGTTGAGATGTGCCATGGTTCTCGATAATGATGAGTAATTGACAACCGTGTTGATTTGAGTTGACATGAGGTTTGGGTTGAAATGCGGGACTTTGAGGGTTGCATAAGCATATGCATGATTATGTTTATGGCTAACCGAAGTTGGTGCAGGTGTTGGGATGATTGGCGGAGAAGGAAACGTGTTTGCTTGTCTAATGATGTGTAGGTCAATGGAGTCAACTTGATGGTCAACGGCAGGAGGATCGGGAGGACCAAGCGAAGGGTCCCGACAGGCTGGGATCGAGGAGGCTTGGGTCCGGGCGATCGAGAGGCCGGGTGAGGTCAAGGGTGATCCACACCGTACACGTGGCGGACAAGAAGCACGGAGGGTTTCGCGGTTTGGCCTCAAAACCGTGGAGGTGATGAAGACGGCGTGTCGACCAAGGTCAAGAGGCGAACGGGAGGCCGGTGCAAGTGAAGGGTCCCGACGGGCTGGGACCGAGGAGACTTGACGGCGAGGTTCGCGGGACGAGGTGACACACGTCGACATCGGGATGGTTTCCCGGTTTGGCCACAAAACCGGTGGTGATGGTTTCCCGGTTTTGCCTCAAAACCGGTGGTCGACGGTTTCCCGGTTTGGCCTCAAAACCGGTGGCGATGGTTTCCCGGTTGAGCCTCAAAACCGGTGGTGGGTGGTTTCCCGGTTTGTGCCTCAAAACCGGCGGTGGACGGTTTTCCGGTTTGGGCCTCAAAACCGTGGCGAAAGTCACGCTTTGAGAAGCGTGCAAGGTGGTTTCCCGGTTTAGGCCTCAAAACCGGCGGCGACGGATGGAGGTGCATGTGGCACCATCGTGGATGTGGCTTCGAGGTGAAGCTACGGTGTGAAGGCCCCGACGGCGTTCGGGTGGAGGAGAAAAAGTTAGACGGAAACGCCCTTATGTGTTGTATGGGTGTGTTGTAGTGTGAGGGGCATTTCCGGGATGTGGAAATGTCCAAGGAGATAAGGTGGGTGGCTGGTTGTGGCTGCCCCCTTGAGCCTTTCATTTGAGTTGTAGGGAGAGGGCATGAGAGAGAGGAGAGAAGAGAGGGAAGAAGAGAGGAGATGGCTCTTTGATTGAGCTTTTTGTCATATCTAGTTTGTGTGTGCTAGGGAGCGGCTTGACATCTACATCTTTGAGCAATACAAAGTATCAATTCGTCCTCAAAGTGTTCTCCTCATCTTGATTCCCGAATTTCTTATTTTCCCCATTTTCGGAGCTATTTTCGGGTGATTTTCGATTCGCTTTTTGTGATGCGTTTTTGGGTGGATTTCTTGGGGGATCTTGGTGCTAGGATGTGCTAGAACAACCCTTGGTAGGTCCTTGCCCGAATCCATGGCACGAGCACCTTCGATTTGAAGATTTGGTGAAGTTTCCCTCTCTTGTTCATCCAAACCCTATCCTTCATGGTAGAATCCAAAATCCGTATGGATTTCTTAGGGTTTTTGGTGTGATTCTTGTTGGATGATGTTCTCCATCTCAAGACGAAGCTATGGTTCAAATTTCATGATTTTTGGAGGTCGTTTGACCCGGTTTCGAGATTTTTCTTGAGCTTGCGCGCGTGCTGTCCTGACAGGGCCGGATTATCCGGCAAGTTGCCGGAGTATCCGGTGACCGGAGTTTCCGACAAGTTTTTAGAGTGTCCGGTACTTTCCCAGGTCCGGAGTATCCGACAGTTGGCCGGATTATCCAGTGGGAGGTCTCTGTTTTGACTTTTTCAGATCACCTTTTTGAGTGTGTCTTTGCTTGATTTGCTTCCGCAAGTGTTTGTATCTCTTCCACAATCATTCCTAGGGTCAACACATCACGTTTCATGTGTGTGTGTGATCTTGGTGGTTGTTCTTGAGGTGGGTTGGGACATAGGCCAAGTTCTTGTGAAGAATTTTTATCGGCTCCCATTCACCCCCCCCCCCCCCCCCCCCCCCCTCTGGTCGCCTTCTCGGTCCTTCAGATTTGCTTAAACATGTCTCGGTAGAAGTTGAACGGTGGAAGGTCACCAACATTCGCACGATATTGGTGGTTACTTGGGAGAATTGGCCATGCTTGTTGCAAATATAAATGATGGCTATGAAATGGTGGATTAGGGGAAAATGTCTGATAGTTTGTTCCTTGTTCTTGGCACATGCATATCGTACTTCCACATACCCGATCTAATGGTACGGTAAGCCTTCCTCCTTATCTAGCTTCGACCATTTGTCCCTCGAGTTCAGGGGCGTAGAAGGTGCTAGGGATGACCCCTATGAGGGCCTAGCGCATCAGCTTGCCTGAACTGGATGATCGGTTAAATGGTCGGAGCGTATTTGGAGTAGGTTGTCATATTGAATCACCGCTTTCTTCCGATGGGTTGTATGGTCGGTGGTCGTGTGGCGTGTTGGTAAAGATGTACTCCCCTGTAGGGTGTAAAAACAATTTGAATTGTCGCGTTCTCGATTATGAACATGCCTTGTTACATCAACATTCATCATGATATATTGTCCTAGTTGTGGATTGGGATTGATGTTGAGATATGAGCTACTTTGTTACTACTTGTTCTATGGTTATGGTTATGCATGTGTTGCCCATTAGCTTCACCTAAGTTAATTAGGATTGCAATTTAATCAACTAGAAAAAAGTATTAAGAGCTTTTTACAAATTGTCAACCTACTGCCTATTCTTGTCCAATGCCAAATTCATCTTCCGTTGTACAGGGGCTATGACCCATGTGTAAGTCTTGTTGAGTTTTCGTAGGTGAGGATGAGTTCGTGTTTGGCTAATTCTATCCCGTCAAGGGCGGTAATGGGCAGTAGTAGTTCATCAACATGAACAAGGTCACAAGTTTGAGTTTAGCCCTTGCTCAAGAATCATACGCAACCGACGGAATTATAACCAAAAGCCAATGGCACTTAGCCCACAAGCAAAATCTGAATAAAACAAGCCGACTTGACTCTAAACTTCCTTTTGTTGTCAATATAATGTTGTAGAAGACTTGTAATGTCATCTAAAATTTCTCTCTATTTGTATCTTGATGATGATGGTTGCAATTGTGGCGTTGTAAATGCATACCGGGGGATACCATAATTATACATGTGGTGCTCAAATAATGTTTTGTTGGGTGCTTGGAATGGGCTTTAGCACATAGAAGTATTGAGTCGTACGCGTGTTGATGCTCATCTCATGATTAACCAACTTATTTGGTCATTATGTGTATATTTTGGAAGGCTCCTCCATAGCGGTGGCGGGGATCTCCGCCCTAGGGTTAGGACGACACGGGGGCTGTTTCTCTCCGGAACACCGACATGAGAAAATAGCTATTGCATACAAACCACAAATACATGTTATTATTTCTTATGAGACACAAATATTAAAACAAAATCTACCACATAAATCCATTAGTCGTGTATATTATGCGACAAATCCATTAACCCTGCATCTTATTCGTAGACGGTAGCATTAAGTATCGCCTGCACTGATCCATCTTCGATCGTTGACGGAACGGCTGGCTGCGTGGGGCATTTGGGGTTGCACACTGCGCAATTGTTCCTGCACTCTTCCATTGTTGTGTGACAATATGCTTTCAGACGCCCCTCGGGACAACAATAGCAATGTTGTAGACCATGACCAAAATAATCACAAATTATATCCGCACAAAAGACAATATAAATCTTGCTTTCATTTAATGATGTGGAATTAAAAGGAGTGACGATGATAGGACTACTTGGCCCCTCCAATGGCTGAGGACGTCCTGCTGCAGTATTTTACATGTCCATCAATCCGTGATACTCGAATATTACGTAATTTGACGTCAAGAAAATAAGATGGTGAAGAGTACTTACATATTGCAGGTGATGCTAGGAATCCAATGAGCAGAGCGAACACGGTCATCCCTTGCGCGACACTGCCGCGGCCGTTGACCTTCATATTGCAGCTTAACGAATGGACTGAGTCTCGCGTCGGGTTGGATGTTCGCAGGAGGAACTCCTGGCGTCTCTCGACATATATAGCGTACAGCCTCTCCGTGGCCAGCCGTCCTGCGAGATATGCATATATGCACGTATGGGAAATAACCATGCATTGTTCAGACTTTCCTTCTAGCAAAAATATATCCAGGATCGCGTATCATGACTTTCCACTTATCATTTTTGTTGCTCAATACACGCCTTGAGAACTTCCTATTCCTAAAGGCAGTTCCAGGTAAATAAACAGTAGATGCAAAAGGCTTCCTTAACTGATCTGTACTAACAAAAATGTTTTGTTACATATTCATTAATTGATACTATCCATAAATGTTTTTAGTATTAAATTTATGCAGACGATGACAACTCTTGGTCTGGTGAAGCTTACGCATGAGCCACACGGGACGCGGAGAAGCTTACGAACATGCCTAGAAACAGATAAGTGACTCAATTAAATTACTTAGGTTGTAGTTAACTTGATTTCGAACTATTAAATGTATTCGTAGAATGAATCGTATGTGTGCTGACCAAGCAGCTTTTGAACGGGCTGGCATCTTGCCTCGTCGTGAATTTGATTATATTATTTATATACTACCAGATGACAATCACTGGACGCCTCTTTTCAATGTTGATGACTTCATAGAAGACAATATAGGGGCAAAAAAAGAAGTTTGACCATACGATACAAAGATATAATAGGAGACCCAAATGAAATGCAGTCTTTGCCGAAGCGACCAGCAATCAGCGGACACTCTCCGTACCCCTTAATCTAGAGCAGTATAGGCGTAGTGTAAGGGCTAATTGGGACTTCGTCGTCATCATCGACTACATCCCAGCTATCGTCCAAAGCAAAATTGTCGTCAGAAATGTCAATATTATCATCCTTCGAACTTGACTCTGCAAATGATGACCAGCTGGTCTTGGATGCTAATGATTTGATGGAACCGCTCTTGGAACTTGCAGTTTTCAGCAAGGTGCCCGATGAAACCGGTTGCAGTGGTACGTCAACAGCTGAGCCAGATAAGCTCGACGAAGCTTGTTGCAGCGGTTCGTCAACAGCTGAGCCAGATAACCTCGACGAAGCTTGTTGCAGCGGTTCGTCAACAGCTGAGCCAGATAACCTCGACGAAGCTTGTTGCAGCGGTTCGTCAACAGCTGAGCCAGATAAGCTCGATGAAGCTTGTTGCAGCGGTTCATCAACAGCCGAGCAAGGAACTTGGAAAAAAACAGCCGAGCAAGGCAAGCTAGATGACAAGTCTTCATCGCCAGGAAGTTGCACACCTACTCTTTGCATGAGCTCTGTTATGCTGTCAAAGATTCCAAGCATTTCCCCACTGAGATAAGGAAAAAGCAAAGTATATATTAGCTTTCAACAAGAACTGGCTGAGATCCTGATGTTATAGTATGTGCATTTGAAAATAAACATTCCATCACATAGCAAATTCTAATACACTTACTGTAGTGCATCAACAGCATGACCTCGATCCACCAGTAATTCTTTCAGCTGTACCAATCAGCATCCCACATTTGTTAATTAAAGAACGATTTTAACAACATACTGTGCTTCTGATAACAGTCGATAATGGTATTTGAACCACAAGGCACGTTTCGTTACCTTTGCATTTTCCTGCGATCGCTGCTCCAGCCATCTGAACTCTTTATTTGCCGCTTCAAGTAAGAGTTGCTGTTCTCTTAGACTTTTCTGGGCGGATGCTTCTCTTTCAAGTTTTGCCTTCTCAGCAGCTGCTCTTTCCACTTCAGAAGCAGCAAGTCTTTTTTGCAAACTTTGGTTCATCTTCACACATATTTATACGAAATATGAAATTAAGTTAGAGTTGCTGAACGTCTCAACAACCATGAGTTGTAGTAATTTTGAAATTGTAATTTTCCATACATTTTTGCTGACAAGAACTCTAGTACAATACAGTGTATTTCATCGGATAACGAGGATAGTCGTAAATATGTGAAAAAATATATAAGAGTAATGCAACCTTCAAATATGTAACGAGCCTAAACTTTGATATTGGCAAATGCAGAGATGCAAAATGTCGGGAAGCCTCGACTAAGGTGCATAAAAAACAATGCCAAAATGGCATATTACCTAATTCAGAAATAAGATTTGAGCTTTTACTTTTATTGACTGATCGAGTGATTTCCACAAAACTACAACTACTTGTAGCTAATTATAAAAGAACTATTAGAATGAGTTTCTCAGAACGAACTGTAAACTCCACCTCAGTAACACAAAAGCACAACATTATGTGGTTACTTGAAAACAGGCAACTTAGCTGTAGTGTTTGGAAAAAATGTAGTTTTGTTTACTGGGGTTGAAAATAGTAATAATTACACCTTTAGTGAAATTTACTCTTTCACTCTTTGTTATAGGAAAGCAGAAGAACGCTGCTAGTTTACCTGATCAATAGCCAACTCAAATTTTTTTGTTTCTTCAGAAATGTTGAACAACCGCGTTTGGAGTGCCTGAGCTTCTGTCGCTAGAATAGATTGTTCAGCAATTATTTCCCCAGTCACCTGCATATTACATAAAAGGATTTACTGTTAAAAGTGTAAGAAGCTTCGTTGATTATGTTTGAAGCATTCATAGAAAACATTATTTCTGTACCTTACTGTTATCTTCCACCACAAGATCTGTCATCTCTTTTAATCCCACCACCTGTCGAAGAATATCATCGCCGGCTTGGCTTACTGATGCTATAACAAGTTTTGTTTTTTCTTCATTAAGCGCTACTTCATGTAGCATTTCACTTACTGCCTCTGCATTTGACAGCAGAGCAACCTAATAAAAATAAATTGGTTGTTAGTTGTGCTTTTTAAAATCAGAATGACAAGAAATACAGGATAGTATATAACTTAGCCTGTAGAGGCCAGATTTTCATATCAAAAGCAGTTGTGCCAATTTGCTTAAACCATTGTTACAAGTATAGAATACCATAATGATTCAGTTCAAACATTTACACGGAAAATAAACTAAAAAAGTGTCAATTAACTATACCAAACATACTATACATTGATTGAAGATTGTTTTCAATGGTGTTGCTCACACGTTTAGTAATTTGAACAAAAAAAAAGTTACCTTTTTGCGGTGTTCATCAGCTATGAAACCATCAATGGACTCAAAAAGGTTAACAGAATAGCTTGATCTTGCGAACATATCGGGCGAACCATTATCACACGGTGACATATCACATTCAGAGGCTGAGATTTCAGGGTTTGTCTCAGAAGAGTGGAGCTGAGAATCATCATCTAGTAAAGCGTCAGAATTGAATCCTTCAGATACGCAATCTTCCCCAGATGTTGACACGTCAGAGTGTAAACCAGCCGGCGATTGGTTCCGGACAGACTGAACCATATTTGAATTTGAACCGTTATCCACTGGATCAGGTGTTAACTGAGTACTTCTGTCATCTGATGCCTGCTGTAGTTCTGCAAAATAATTTTGTCAGAACAAAATGTGTTTGAAATGAAAGCAAAAATGACGGAATGACATAAATGTGCAGAAATGATTTTCTGGACCGAGAAGTACATTTAATAAGGAACATGTTTGTATTTGATTCATTTGGATGAAGCCCTGAAAAAATTAGTTTGGTGTTGACAATTGTGTTACAGCAAATGGGTTTTTCAAATTTTTTATGAAAGAAAAATGATGAGTAATATAATAAGATATATAAACAGTACACAATGATGCTACTTCATAGCTCGTCTGTCCAATATTCATTGAGGAAGAGACAGTTCTCAAAGAGAACATGATCCAAATTTACCATGACTAAGTAAAGTTTCATTTGTGTTTGGATGACTCGGATGTGGGACCATATTGGGGAGGTTCTGAATAACATAATCCGCAGCAGCGTCAATGTCGTCCTTGAATTGTATGGATACATCTATCAAGACTGATAGGTTAACCTGCATTAAGATTAGAATTTACAAAGTATCAATACAACATATAGAACTAATAGACTGGAACAATATTTTATACAACGAGAGTTGATAGCACAATCTCCAAAACGAATCAGTTTTTGTCAACATTTATTAAAAAAACAAAATCAGTGCAAACCATTAATGTTTGGAGAAACATTGGTATGCAGAAACAGTTTGGTGGCGTAGCTAGAGCTTCATGCTTTAACTCACGCTTATTTTCAGGAAAGTACATAACATAATGGGTATTTTAATGATTATTAGTAGGTTTTTCAAGGCAGCCTGTAGCCAAATTCCAATATCCCAGCGAAATATGTTGCAAATACCATTAAAGCCTACAATGGGTATATATATTAGAGTATCTTGCTCAATCCAAATTAAATACCTATTCTAATTGTCTCACATCAGTCTGAAAAAGCGCATATGGATTATTAGCTGTAGTTTCCCGTTTCGATGCATAAACTCTTTATTTAGTAGAACACTTCCATAAATTAATCAAACACCACCAAATGCTCTTTCCCACTCGTCTGACCTAGTCGTTTGGTTCCCATTGTATCTTCACATTAAATAAGGAAGGTCGACAAAATCTCCTTCGCTAAGCAACCTATTGAGGGGTTTAGAATTTTGACAACGACAACTATCCATCCATACGAATGGCGCTGTCACACGCCATCCTCAATGGCACCAAAACTTAAGAAATTTCCAGACCAGATCGTTCAGTAAAAAAAAACAATATCTACCGGATCGATCAATTTTTCATAGTACTCGAACGTCAAAGGCTCAGCGACACGGGATCAATCAAGAGGAACAGCTAGGACAAACTCATTAAGGCCGTCGCAGCAGCATTCAGTACTCACCTGTGGGAACACCTCCATGAGGCTGTCCAGGATTGGGCTCCCGTCCATCGTTCCCGTACCCTGGAAGAAACCACACAAGAAATCGCACGGTCACCAATTGAATCGATCGCCACCCAATTTGATTGAATTCACCGGACAGCTGATAATGCGAGGCTCGCGATCGCGAAGCAAATTAAAAACGAGCAGAGGTCGGTGGCAGGCAATCTAACCTGGGACGACGAAGATGCGCGCGGCAACGTAGATCCCAGGATCGCCGCAGTCAAGCGCGGCCGGCGGGGTTGGATTTCGGCGATTGGAACAACGGAGAAGGGTTTGGGTTTAGCTGCGGAAGGCGGAGAGGTTTTGGTCCGCTTCGGCAATTTATGGCAGGCGCGGCGGGCTCATTGGATGATGGATGCGTGGGAGACCGGGAAAGCGACGGGGACGGGGTGTTGCGATCGAACCCGCCCCAGGGAGAGAGGCGCGAACCGTTGGCTTGGATTGGGTGCAGCCGGCGTGGCGGCTCCAATTCCAACTGGGCCGGACACGAGGAGTCCTGAAGCGCAGAGGGACGACGACCGTGCTGCTCTGCTTTCAGGTTTTGCAACGCTCACGAGCTGAAGAAAATTACATTCCAATTCCGGGACGCCCAAAACGAAATTGCACAGGAGTTGATCGCTCATGAGCTGATAAAAGTTATGTATGCATAGCACATCAAATTTCAGACTAGAAAAACTGCGAGGCATGAATCTACTAACTTCATAGAGGATGATCTCCTCGTTTTATTTGGAAATTGTTGCTCAAAAAAGTTTTATTTATAAATACAAAACAATACGAACACCATGACACGGCAACAACAAGCACGACACGGGGTTTACAGACATCCACAAGCACGCAAACTCATCGAAAATCTGGATCTACCCTACGGACAAAGCAAGCGAGCAAGCGATCCAATTCTCAGTCCCCGAAGCCTCTACATCGCAGCGATGTCCTCCAACGCGACGGCGCCAGCCGCGGCCCGGAAGCTCTCGGTGACGTTGTCGCTGAGCACGGCGCCGTCCCTGGCGTCGATGGCGCGCTGGTACTTTCCCGACTCGTCGCTGTAGCGGTACACGCTGGTGGTGGTCGCGGTGCCGTTGAGCACGTCGTGGTCCTTGACGAGCATCCACCCGGACGCGCTCTGCAGGTCGGCCAGCTTCGACTCGCGCTGGAACAGCCCCTGCGCCTCGGTCTCCGTCTCGACGCTTATGGAGTGGCTCAGGTTTGCGCGGACCACGGACGTGCCGTTCTCGCCGTCCTCGGTCGCCGTCTCCAGCGACAGCGGGAACTTGATCTCCGTCTCCACCTTGCCCACCTCCCTCCGCGTCTCCGACCACTTGACGGACACCTCCGTGTCCTGCTCCGCCTGCAGCCACACCTTCTTGCTCCGGCCCTGGTTGGTGAACTGCACCGTGCTGGTGGTCTTCAGCTCCGCCTCCACCTCCGTCGTGAAGTTGCCGAACGACGAATTGACCCACCCGCTGAACTTGGCCTTGCGCTTCCCGCGGATGGTGAAGCTGCCGTCCAGCAGCTGCCGCGTGTACTGGCGCCTGATGGACAGCCGCGGCGTCCGGTACCGGACGAGCTCTCCCGTCACCTCCGACGCGTTGGGGTCCAGCCACAGGTGCAGGTTGGCGTCCACGAGCCACTCGGCGATGCCGTCCACCACGTGGAGGGCCACCTCGTGCTCCTTGCCGTCGGCCAGGAGGCCCAGGAACGGGGTCAGCTCGATGTCGTAGGTGGGGAGGTTGAACGCGCCCAGCGCCGCCACCGGCTGCCAGAAGAGCGGGTTGATGCCGCCCGTGTAGATCACCGGGAACGGCATGAACGAGCCGGCGAAGCGGCGGTCCACGCTGGCCACCACCTCGCGGTACGCGCCGTTGCCCCGCCGCGTGGTCAGGTTGTTCTCCTTGATGTAGAGGTCCGGCGGATTGGAGTACCAGAACTCGTCGTTGGCGTGCGGGGACACGAACACCTCCAGGACCGCGCGGTAGGTGTTCGACGGAATGTTCACCGCCCTGGACCCCGAGTGCGACGCGTTCTGGATGCGGAACCAGAACCCGCTGTGCTCGCCGGTGCTCTCCGAGACCGGCAGGATCCGGTCCGCGGGCTCGAAGTACGACTTGGGCGGCGTCGGAGGGGGAGGCGCAGGTCTCCCGCCGACGGCACCGGCGGCGTCGGAGGACGCGGATCCTCCAGCCTCGGCGAGGTAGGCCGGGGTGCCGTAGAACTCGAGGGAGACGGTGACGTTGAACACGCCGGTGAACTCGTCGTTGACGAGGTTCTCCAGCATCACGAAGAGCCCGCCGTTGGGCGGGGACCGGAGCAGCGCCGAGTAGCGGGTCACGTCCTTGCGGACGGCCCAGCGGACGCCGTCGGGGGTGGGCTGCGCGGTGGTGGTGCGGAGGAGCTCCACGCCGTCGAGCCAGACGGCGGCGACGCGGTCATACTGGTCCCCGGCCACGGCGGCGGAGAAGGAGAGCACGACGAGCGACCACGGCGCGGGGCACTCGGAGGGCGGCGCGAACGAGCCCTTGGCGGGGGCCTCGCCGTAGGTGTTGCCGAAGGAGTGGGACAGCACCGGCACGACGCAGGACGGCGCCGACGCCGCGGGCCGCGGGGCCGGGTAGCTGGGGTCGAGGTACTCCTCAGGAGCGGACGCGTTATTGGTCCCGGCGCCGGCGACACCGCGGGCGTGCGGCACGGCCACGGTGTATCTGTCCGGGACTCCGGCGAGAGCGGCCGGGACGAGGAGGAGAGCGTGCAGGAGGAGGAGGCGGGGAGGCGGCATCTCGTGCTGCTGCGGCGGAGGCACAGGGGCGTGCGAAGGTGCGAGTGCGAGTGAGCGAGCCAAAAATCCCCTTTCTCTCGGCTCTTGCGCGAGGAGGCAGCGCAATCGTGGTAGGGCTGCTCACTGGCACGATGCCATGTATATAGTGTTCAGTTCGTTCTCTTGTAAACTGGGATCTGTTACTCGAATGTCGCAAACAATTCGTCCGTCACAACGACAGTAGTGCATTATTGTCCCAATAGCATAAAAAAGTTCTAAAACCTGCCCAAACTTGCCAATAGCATAAAAAAGTTCTAAAACCTGCCCAAACTTAGCCAAGACATGAGCTGACAGCTGTATTGGTGTATTCACGTTTATGTAATGGAACTCCATGCTTGCTAAAAACTTCTTGTCCTAATAGCACCAAAGTACTCCTCTATCCCCCAGGTTTTAAAGCGTTGTTTGTTTTGACTTTTGCCGACTTTGACATCGAAAGTTAGAAACTGAAAAAAAAACTGAAACAAACATGATTTTGAAATAAAAAAATATGTATGAAAGTTTGAGCTGCTTTTTCTAGCTTTTTGTGTGCCAAAAGCAAGCTCTGGGAGAACAATGATTTAGGCCCAGCAAAAAACCTGATGACAATCTGATTTACAATATGTTTGTAAAATGCCTTTTTGCTTACCGGATGTTGTGATATACTAGGACGAATATTTTTGTTAAACTAGCGGCTGAGCTTCCATGCGGCCAGAGGTGGCCATGCCCCCCACCCAATCACAGATCAAACTCTACTAAGGTGCCGTTCGGATCCCCCTCTAAAGTGCCCTCTAAACTTTATACCCCTCTAAAGTAAAAAGAATCTTACTATTTAGGGGTACTAAATAAAATTTAATTACAAAACCTTTCTGCAGACGGGCGTTATTTTTCGAGACGAATCTAACGAGCCTAATTAATCAATGTTTTGACACAGTGATGCTACAGTAACCATCGTCTAATCGCCGCTTAATTACCCTCATTACGTTCGTCTCGCAAAATAGAGGGGGGGTCCTGGACTTAGTTTTGTAATTTGACTTTGTTTAGTACACATAAATCGTGCCGGCATCTTTGATGTGACTGCTACAGCACCCTCTAAAATGAAACGAACGCACCCTAAGTAAACAATAATTTTGGTAGTGTTCATTGTTTTTAGGAAAATTTGCCAAGGATGGCCTCTTCTGGATTTTGTTGAAGCTCCGCCATTGTAGATGACAGTAAATGATCTAGAAACTTCAAATCTATAAAAATTGGTACCCGGGTCGAACTGTGTTCGGTCGCTTTCAATATAAAGCTGGGCATATTTCTTTTTTTACCTAAAAAACAAACATGCTCTAAGAATGAACAGAGCTACATTTTGTACGATCTGGTAAGTCGTTAAAGCTTCCTTTTAAACTAATGAGCTTCACAATACTATTATGTGGAACTACCATCCAACATTTTCACACTACTAAGTCAGCCAATTTAAGTCGTGTTCCCCATTGGTACACTCTGGAGTGGGTGTCCAATTCAATCGCCGATGCAAGGACGAAGCTGTAGGACGGATTTCATTTGTGGTAGATCAAAGCCTCGGCGAAAATGACACCTTCCGCATGTTCGTACCCTTAGTTTTGCGCTGCGATTGCAGGGTAGTTTTGACAGGTAGGTGGTGTTCAATTTGGTCGTTTTCGAGTTTTGTTTTACTCTATCGCAAAGCATCTTCTACCGAGCTCATATTGCCGGTATGTATGCTCGTGACCACGTGAATCACACAAATGGTCGCTGTGTTCCGGCCAACGAGTGAGGGGACTTGAGTAATTAAGGGACCACACTTGAGTAATTAAGGGACCACATGTGCCTGAACATAAACACATTCTTTAGATAAAATCTGCAGATAAACACATAGAATCTGCACATAAACACATGGCAAGCCCTCCGTAGCCCGATCTCATCGAGTGGAGTGATAGTTGCGATGGTGCTGCATCGCTGAGCCTCGACGACCTGACAATCACTCGATTTAAAAGTACGGATCTTGTCAGTTGTTTATTCTAGGACTGCAATTTTTTTTTCAGATTGTTAGTCTACGACTGGATCTGGATGTGGACACGAAACTGCATTAGAACAAGGTCAAACCGAGCCGTTGGACAGCTTGGCAGAGGAAGGAGCTGGCGAAATGGCACAGCTCCCGCACGATGGCACCCGTCTGCTCTCGGAGAAAAGAATTCAGAGTGGCTGGCTCACGCACGGTCGCGATGCTCGGAAGTCCTCGTCGGCACAAGTCCCGATCCGCAGGAGTCGATGGTCACACGGATCTAGAGTTCTCTGGATATGAAGCCATGAGCCGTACACCCATACGGAGACGCACAACTGGCATCGCTGCATGATTTAAAGCACGGCAGGTCAATCAGTCTATCGTGCCATAGTTACAGGGCTTGTTCGGCAATTTAGGTCTAGAGGTCACATCAAAACTAATCTTGCTATTTACGTGTTTTAAATAAGTTTAATTACAAAATCTTTTTGCAAATGTGGGCTAATTTGCGAGACGAATCTAATGAGCCTAATTAATCTATGTTCGCTACAGTGATGCTACAGTAACCATCGTCTAATCACGGCTTAATTACCCTCATTAGATTCGTCTCGTAAAGTAGTACAAGGTTCTGCAGTTAGTTTTTTATTTAGACTTATTAAAACGCCTAAATAACAAGATTAGTTTTGATGTGACTTTTAGGCCTAGAGAAACGAACACAGCCATAGTTGAGCCCGATCCAAGCGAGTGGCCGTGGTCACGGCCGGACGCGGATCCGCTGCCGTACTACATGGGCGTGCAATGGTCACTGACGCGTGGGAACGGGTCCGGATGTCAGTGACCACCACCTATGGCAGCAGATCCCTGACCGTCACGGCCTGCAAACCATTGGCGTAGTCAGTGGCGGAGCCAGACACAAACCATAGCAGGGGCCGATTGACAAATCTGTAAAAAAAAAAGCAACTGAGAACACCGCCTATGAATTAGGGGGCACGAACTAGAGGTTGCTCTTTCTCCACATCCTAATTTTCGTGGCCGACTTCATCTCTCTCTCTCTCTCTCTCTCTTTTTCTTGAAAAACGAATGAATTTCTTTTTGCAGTATCACTATTGTTACCTAAGAAAATTTTAATACTAGTTACAACACAATCGATTAAGATTCATAAGGGCTTGATGACACGAGATCATTTAAAACTAGTTGCAACACAATCGATTAACAATCGCAGGCACTTGAGGACATGAGATCAATTAACGGAATATAAAATCAATTTATGTTAGGACTGGGGATCAGAGTTTGTTGAGGAGCCATGGTTGTGCGAACCCCAGCTAGTGTTGATGAAGCATGCGAAGGCGTGCCGTAGGTGTGCGACTGCCGCCGAGGATTGGTCTCCTAATCTCCGATCAGTCCGAGGAGCGATGGATCTTTCTTCTATTCGCCATTGGATTGGATGTATCCATGCGTGCAACTGCAAGAGAAACTAGCGTTGCGGTGCCGCTGTAAGCTTCATGACCATTGGAGCTAGAAAAACTCTAAAGTATGAATGTTTTAGTGATAGGATGAGAACCATAAATGTGACTAACACTCTTTGTGAGATCTTATAGGTCACATATGAAAAAAGCTCCGTCCGTTGGTGGTGAACGTCAACACACCATGAACTAAATGACAAGGATGATCGGTTGCCTTTATCTACACAAGAACGGACTTGATGGAGTCGCGGAGAAGATATGGATCAAGGCTAAGGACATGCTAGATCCAAGCGAGTGTTGCTTGGTTAGATGTTAGCTTGAGTCCATAGGAAAAACCGGACTATCAAGAGGGTTCGAGGTGGTTCTCTTAGTACACACTAGTTATAGAGATCATTGGATGCATGGTGAGTCTCTCAGGGGCTAGGGTGGCAGAAGAGAATTGAAGGAACCAAGAAGTTCAAGTTTGGAAGAAGAAGATCAATAAGAAGATCGAAGCTGCGAAATCAGAAGAGACCGGACAGTACGGTCATGGAGACCGTACAATACGGTCTACAGAGGAAATCCAGACAGAGGAGCTCAAGTTTCTGGAAGTTGAAAAATAGAGACCGGACAGTTGACTGGACAGTACGGTCTCTATTGGAGTGTTCCAGACAGAGAAGCTGAAGTTTCTGGAAGTTGAAGAATGAAGACCGGACAGTTGACCGGACAATACGGTCAGGGACCGTACAATACGATCTTACAGGAGAAGAGCAACAGAAAAGGAGAAGTTTCTGTTGGCTGAAGAAGAAGTGGAGACCGGACAGTACGGTCCTAGGGACCGTACAATACGATCTGGTTTGAGTTGAAGGTCAGCACTCCCTGGAAGCCGGTCTGGTGAAGATCGGACAATACGGTCCGAATGGAGACCGGACAGTACGGTCTATTGTACGGTCATCACGCAGACTGGGCAGTTTTAGACAACGGCTAGTTTGAGGTTGGAGGCCTATATATAGTCGGTTGTTTACCTCTTTGAGGTGCTCTTGGACCCAGGAAAGAGGGGAGGTGCTGCCAAGAAGCCAAGAGGAAGAAGTGTGAAGCACTTGAGAAGGATTTGGAGTGATCCTAGTGCTTGAGAGAGTAGCAAGTTGCATCCTTTGATCTCTAGGCTAGTGTGGGCTTGAGAGAGTCATCTAGGCTGTTACTCTTGGTCTATGGCAAGGCCTAGACCGGTTAGGCGTCGGTGTTGAGCTGTCCAAGGAGATTGTGGAAGTCGACACAAGTTTGTACACGGTCTTGGAGCTTCCCGTGCGAAAGAAGCATCACTAGTGGAGCGCCCTTTGGCACGCATCAAGTGCGGAGCCTTACCTCCGGAAGAGTACCCGGGATCGAGCCCGGCGGGACGTGCCCGTGACTTCACTCGGAGGGTGAAGTGTGCTCTAGGAGGGATCGCCATCGAGCGGAGGGACGGGGTCGAGACTCCGGCGGGAGTGACCCAACGTGGAGTAGGGGAAGGCGCCATCCTTCCGAGACCACGGGCAAACATCATGAGCATTCTTTATCCCTTCTCCTTTACTACTCGCATTTACTTATCGCACTTCATATGATTGCTTATAGTACTTGAGTTGTGCTCTTATCTTGCTTGTGTGTTTACCTTGGTACCTACTAGCTTCACTAGGTTTGCTTGTTTGCCTTGCTCGTGTGCTTACTTGTTATAGCCTATCTAGTAGCTCTAAGGTCTCTACTTAGTGTGCCTAGTATCTTGGTTGCCTTGTCTCTAGTTATCTTGTTACCTTGCCTTGCCTAGCTTAAGTCTTCCGCTTTCTATCTATCTTGTGCTAGGTTGCTAGTGTGGTGTGATTGTGTTATCTATATGCACTAGCTTTATAGGTTAAGGATACTCCTTAGTGTGCTTTACCTTGTTACTAGAATTACTCGCTAGGAGTTGTTTGGGTGTAAGTGTTTGGAAATAGATTCTAGAGTGCACCGATTCACCCCCCCCCCCCCCCTCTCGGTCACACGATCCTTACAGCCGCTGATGCCTGATGGACTGATGCCTGATGCCTGATGAGCATGCCTACGTGATGGCCTGAGCTAAAGATGACTGGACCTTTAAAAAAATTTCTGGGCCAAGGGGGGGCCACGGCCCAGGCTGGCCCTGCTGTGGCTCCGCCAGCGAAGTATGTCTTCAAGGTTTAACATCTGATGATCGAGTTGAAACCGAAGCTTTTATGGCTTGCAGACATGACGCGGATGGGGCGTTTGGAGCTTCCGATGCTGACAACATCCCACGAGCCACGCCTGTGGCAGTGGGGTTGGAGGTGTGCTACGAACGTGTACGGTGGGCGACCTGGTCCCTGTGGTCGTATCAAGGATTGTAATCTCGTTCCCACCGTTCAAATCGGACCAGACCGATTTTTCTGGTTTTTGCGAAAACCAGAAAACCGGCCTAAAAACCAGGCAAAATTCAAATTTTGAATATGAAATTTCCAAACCGACCGATAAACCGCAGTAAACAGGATCAAATTTGTCGGTAAACCGGACCAAATATTTGGAAAACTGGAGCATAAAATAGAAAACCATGCGGTCCGGTTTTGCCTGGTTCGTCGGTTTTTATTTTAAAAATCATAAAAATTGAACATTTGAAAAAAATAGAACAAAAAAATCTGGATAAAAAACTAGATGCAATTTGCAGCGCAATGGTGCAACAACAACATGAAAATTTGATCGTTGGATTGGTCAAAAAAATCAAAGAAATTTGCTGGTTTTTTAAAAATGGTTTTTTTTTTTTTCCTTCCTTTTTCAACCCAGAAATCTTGCTTGATTTTTTTGACCCATCAAACATCGAATTTTCGTGTTCTTGTTCCAGCATTGTGCTAAAAATTTCATCTAGTTTTTTTTACATATTTTTGTTTCAATTTTTTTCAAATTTTCAATTTTTTTTGAATTTTGATTTCGAAAAATGGACTACTAGGTAAACCGGACCGGGCCGGTTTTTCCGCAAAAACCGGTCCTGTTTCCCGCGGTTTTGTAAACCTTGGGTCGTATATGGTCGGGATGATTTTTTGCCTTCTTCCACACTGATGCTTGTTGTTCTTCTTCACCTGAGGGCAAACATTTCATGGAAGCGGCGGCACCAAACGCTGGTCGAGTAATTTGTTGGTGTATTGAAAAAACTGTTCTTTTAGGAAAATAATTTGGACAAATTAATTGGTGCTGTTTGTCGTGTTTCCATTGGCTTTTTCAGTTTTCACGGCCATGTGTTTCTCGACTCTCGCTATCTTGCTCTAGTTTCTTTTCTTTACTACTCATAAAAAACCCAGTTGGTGATAATGGTGTTCCTGCCATCCTGGGATTTGGGCCGTTGGATCTCCATCGAATGACTGCGAATGAATGTGTGCTCATCGTCCTGCAATGCGCCGACAGATGGGCCCGTAGCTAGGGATGAAAACGATCGGAAATGATCGGAAAAATGGCCAAATCATTTCCGTTTTCATATTTCCTTGATCGGTCGGAAATGAAAACGAAAACGTCGGAATCGGAAAACTGAATCGGAGTAATCGGACATTCGAAAACGAACAAGTCGGAACAAAAATATGTCTGAAACGATCGTATTTCAAGTCGGAATATAATAACATCAAACAACATACTCGTAGCTTAAACGTCAACATAGAACCACATAAAGTGATGTCTCATAGTCAATCATACATGTGCGTGAGGTGTTCAGCACATCACGAGCCACCCTATACTTGTGCGTGTGGTGTATTTGTGCAAGTGTTTGGAAGGGTTTGAGGCCTGCTTAGGCTGTTGGGCTGCCTAGGCTATTCCGATTGCTTTGAGTTCGGAATAAAACGGAATAATTCCGAACAAAATATGGTAATATGAAATATGATCGGAATAATCCTTAAATCATTTTCGATTCCAATTCCAACCACCCTGTGCTCATTTCCGTTCCAATTCCGTTGAAATTCCGAATATTTCGGAAACGATCGAAACAATACGGTATTCGGAGCGGAACGGAACGGAAATTTACCATTCGTTTTCATCCCTACCCGTAGCCCACCTACGTGCCGCCCTCCACCCCAATTCAGCTCAGCGCATCGAGTCAGAAACCGCAGTCGCTTCTCGCTCCCGGACCCAGGGTCCACCCACCGTCGCCGCCTCCTCCTGCTACTGTTCGCTGCCCAATCCTGTTGCACCGCCGCATGCCCAACCCACGGGAAAGAAGTCTCCGTAAGCTCATCACGTCTAGATCCCGCTGCTTTGAAGTGGATACAGCAGAAGGAGCGAGCGAAAATCGATCGACGATTGAGCCGATGTCGCGCTCTGCTCTCAGGCCCCCAGCTCCGAGATCCGGCGCTCATGCCCTGACGCTCGCGCTCGCCCGTCACCCAGGCTTCGCGGCTGGATCCGAACGCATGCCGCGTGCCAGGCCGAGGCGGCTTGCTGGCGTTGCCGTTGCCTTGCCCTGGTGCGCTATTTCCAGGGAGATACACAGGCATGGCTTCTCGCGCGCCTGCTTGTGCTGCAGCTGGTGCTATTGAGTTTCTTTAGAGAAAATTGCTGCTGCTAATACTTGTGCTTGGATGATCTCGTGCTAATACAAAGGCTTTGGAGAAGAGAAAATTAATGTTAATTACACCGTTTGGAGTTGCTGTCAGACCTAGAAGATGTGGCATGAGCGCTAGATCTGGGATTTGTGTTGTTCTAATAAAATCTACTCATCCCTCGTTTGATTTAGACAAAAAAAAATCAAGCCAAATTTCTATACAATTTGTGTTGGTCGTATTCTGGTCATGGTCTTCTCAAACTCTTCATGTTGACCTAAAGTTCACTTAGTTTAGGTAGAGACATAGCTGCAGAAAAGACTGAAATCAGTTTGGTTTCTGTGTGCTAATTGATCTGATATAGCTCAATTTTTATTTTTTTTGACAATAACACTATTGAATACAATTTGAATTTCTATTCCCTCATACTTTCGGTTACTTCAAAATCCTAAAACAACTAATGAAGAAGAAAAACAGAGTGAAAAGGTAACAACAATCCCAAAATCAAGATAACTCCAAATTGATAGCTCCACAGTCATTCGATTTCCTAATAATGTGGACTACTTGTAATCTCATTTTTTTAAAAAAAAAAACATCAGATATTTTTTTAAAAAAAATCCGTAGCATCGCACGGGCTTATGGCTAGTTATTGATCAATCCTAAAAAGTAGCAATACGACAAACCGCATTCTGGCCCAGGTAAAATCAAAGGTTGTGTGTGCCTGCCTTGACACCTCGTCATCTCCATCTACACCACAAATACATATGCAATAAAGTTATTAAAATTTATACAGAAATAAAGGAAACAACCATCCGGAATAATGTGGAGAAGCTAAAGCTCTGAAAGATGATTTTGACCAAAGCTCCACAACAAGATTCACTTTCCAGCTTCTCGCAAAAATAAAAAAGATTCACTTTCCAGCCCAACCAAAACTACCCGCTTCTGTTGTGACCTGGGCTATGAATGTAGTGGGGGCTTGCTATTAATGGAATAATGGGCCAGAACGAAATAGGCATTCTCGTGTGTAAGCCCGAGGACATTTTATCTGGGCCGACTTTTTTTTTGTCATGTTTGATGTGGTGGAGAACATTTGTTCGGCCGACTTTTTGTCACGTTTGTTGATGTTGACATATTTTTGGGCCGAATTTGGTCGTGTTTGATGTCAGATTCACTAGTCCAGAACTTTAGGTGTGTTCATTACAGGGACCTAGTTGTAATTTTCTTTTCTTTAAGGGGTGTTCCTGTAAGACTTGGGATGTAATCACCAAAATCTTTATATGAAATATATTATCCAGTTTCTCTCAAAAAAAAAAGTGTGTTCATTACATGGGGTCTAAACTTTAGAGGGTTTTTGTAACGAATATTATAATTACAAATAAAGTTTAATTAAAAAACTAATTTCAGGACTCCGCTCGAATTCGCGAGACGAATCTAATGAAGGTAATTAAAATGTGATTAGAAGATAGTACTGTAGCATCACTGTAGCAAAACATAGATTAATTAGGCTCATTAGATTCATCTCGTGATTTAGAAAGGGAGTCGTGACATAGATTTTGTCATTAAATGAATACAAATATTCTTAAATAGTAAGATTCTCTTTGATATGATAGGTCTAAATTTTAGAAGGGGGTCTAACAAACGCGCCCTTTGTGTGTAACATGAAGTTGGTCCTCGAGAGTCGAGAGTGAGAGGGACTTATGGACACGCTTTTCGTGTCAATCTGCACTTTACAAGTACCCGAGTCAGGTGAAAATCATCACGTCTTCTCCCAATCTCATCATTTCTCAAGCGAGGAAAGTGGAATAGAGACACCAACATCATCATCGTTAACGCAGTGTGCAATAGAAAATATAATAATAATTTCAACCCGGTCCCAGGTTATATGGCAGTATGTTCAACAAATAAAGCAGAATAAGTTGCGTCAAAATGAAAAGAGCAATGGATAATTGGTTTGGTGAACCGTCATCCTCATGTATATGACGAATATATGACAAAGGCTTATCATATCGCCAGATGACTAGTTGACAACAGCCATGCCACGTAGATGTGCTACTTGTCCGAAAGCTAAGCTTCATGTGACTGACTTTTGTTGTAAATAAAACCGAGGGTGCACCTTGCTTGTGAATGTGATTTGTGAATAGTTTGCATACACATTTTTTTTGTTGTAAATAATTGCTAAATCATTGATGGAATAAGTGCTTGTTTGGATGCTCTTCAAAAGCGAATACCACAACCTTTAGTGGGCAGGATATGAAAATGTAAACAGTGAAACCACAACTTTACATAGCTTTGGGAAAAAAAACTGATTTCTTTTTGGATCAACGGAAAACACTCGTACGCCTATGCTTTTGTTGGTTGCAGTACTTAATGCAAATAGTACTTCCTGATGTTAATGTTTCCCGTGATAGAAAGACAAACTAACCGAATTCTCAAGGCAACATCACAATCACACCATTGCCGATCTAAGCCATCATAATGGCATCTTTCTTCTGTGACCAGACACCCTGCCTCTTTTTATAAACTTGACCTGGGCGTGCAAGTGGGAGCACGACGCATCGCTCTCGACGGTCCAAGGCCTAAGCGCCAACGACGTGTCGACGTGTTCCGTCCGGCGCGACGGGGAGCTGTGGGACGGGCCAGGTGGCCCACCGTTCTGTCCACGTGTCCGCACCGCGGCCGTCTGATCGACCGCTACGCTCGCCCAATCTGGCCACGGCCGCGCGCGCGCCCGCCCCCACGGCCTCCACGCCGCGCCATCTTGTCCCCTTCCTCCCCTGAGAAAAACTCGACCTGCCAGGGGAAGACCGCCCCCAACGGCATTTAATTAAGGAGAACAACCTCTCACGCAGGTCGAGAAAATCCCCGAACCCCCTCCCCGATCCTACACAGGGACTCAGCTGGCCGTTGTGAGCTCCGGCGCGAGTCTTAACCATGTGCTTTGACCCGGGGAGGACGAGGGGATTTTTTTACTCTGCACTGCAGCGTGGCATATTTCAGCCACATGTGCTACAGTGCGCGCGCGGCACTGTAGCGTGCTACAGTACCGCGCGCAAATGCCGCAGCGGAGCGTCGAACCGGGGCCGACAGGCGCCGAAGCGCCCGGAGCCTGCTGGCTCTGGCCACCCGGGCGCACCCGCGTTGGCCTTCCTCCCCTGAGACTTCTCCAGTCTCCACCTCCTCCTCCTTATACGGTGCCCACGCACGCATCGGGTGCCGGGGGCTTGGCTCTGTTCTGTTTGTTTGCCTGACGCGTCGACGCGTGGGGGCGGGGGCGCGATGGCGGCTGCGGCGGGGAGGGCGCGGGCGGCGAGCCTGGCGGCGGCGGTGCGGGTCGTCGCGGCGACGGCGCGGCCGGCGTCGAGCGCGGCCGCGGCGGCGGGGGTGGGCGCGATGGCGCTGATCGTGGAGGGGGAGGACACCCCGTTCGGCTCGCTCGAGTGGTGGGTGTACGCGGGCATCTCCTGCTTCCTCGTGCTCTTCGCAGGGATCATGTCCGGCCTCACCCTCGGCCTCATGTCTCTCGGCCTCGTCGAGCTCGAGATCCTCCAGCGCAGCGGCACGGACGCCGAGAAGGAGCAGGCTGGTCCGATCCGAAACCCTACCCATTTCCCCCCTGTTTCCCTCGCTGTGCTCGATCTGGTTGCTGTTTTCGGCGAGCCCTTGTAGTGGGATCACAGTGTCGTGCTGTGCGGCATTTGGGGAATGGGGATGGCAGAATCGTACGAATTGTCAATTTCGGCTCCAATTTTGGGGATTACAGCGCCTTTGGTGTCTTTTGATGAATTGCTCTGGCGCCGAGCGTAAGGCTGCTTGGTTTTGTGACTTGAGTAGCATTAGGGACAGTGAAGATAAGGTAGGATGCCAATTCTGATATGTTACTTATAAAAATTGAAAGGAAAGTAGAATAAACAAGAAGTCTAGTGAGAAAAAAATCAGGGATAAGAAAAGGCATTGTTGGTGAGATTTTGTCTGTATGTAAGATCCTCTGGGCAGATACGAAAAGGTAGATCAGGCAAATGGGAATTGGAAGTATTGTGCAACGGGCAAGCATGATTCCTAGAGCTTCCCTTTAACTACCATGGTTTTTTTGCCGTTGGGGGGTTGTTAAGCGTGCAGCTATGGCTTCTCGCCATGTAATATATTCTGGTAGCTTTTGCTGTTTTTGTTTTTCCTGCTAACCTCATGTGGGTTTCTCTATTTACTGTCTAAAATGACATATCTAGATGCCTCACATCTCATCCGTTGATCTAATGCATATTTTAGCTATGTTTATATCTTTGATCTAACTAAACTACAGCTTTTTGAGTGTCATTACTGCCTACATATTGCCTATTTATCTCCTCCTTATTTTATTGGATGGTTATTGCTCATCTTTTGGACCAATAATAATACCTTTTCCCGTGGACTGATGTTTATATTGTTTTTTTGTGTTTATTAATTTTCCTTGTTTGCTGCAGCTGCCATCCTTCCAGTTGTTCAAAAGCAGCACCAGCTTCTTGTCACTCTGCTGCTATGTAATGCTGCGGCCATGGAGGTATAGAATTCTGGTTGCAATTTTTTCGGTTCATGTATTATGTACTGTACGTGTGTACAATTGCAGAGCAGCATATAGGCTATTAGCAGTTTGATCTGTTTGACATAATGGTTGTTGATCTTCTTACCATTAGTGAATTATCCATGCTTCAACACTTGAGTAGTCATAATTTATTAGGAGAGAAGAACAGTATGCCTACATTGCCCTTATTGGTTCACTTTTTCTGTGTCGAACCATCTCATAGCATGACTGCTTTATAATTATCTTATATGTGGGAAACTGATTACTTAACAAGTGGGAAACTGGGAACCATTGAAATTTATACAACATCGAGTATATTATTTCTTGAATCCAACTATAACGCTGTTAATAGATAGGGTGACTAATATTTTTTTCTCGTATCCTTTTTAGTCCAATTTGTTTTGACTGACTGATGCTTCCATTTACCTTGTTGTGGCATTTCCAGGCACTTCCTTTATTTCTTGACAGGATGTTTCATCCTGTTGTTGCTGTTATATTGTCAGTGACATTTGTTCTTGCATTTGGAGAGGTACTAATCTCATGTTCGAATATTACTATTTTTCTTATCCAATTGTCTGGTTAATGATTGATGTTTTATCATCAGGTTATACCACAAGCAATCTGTACTAGGTACGGTTTGGCTGTTGGTGCTAACTTTGTGTGGCTTGTGCGCATCCTCATGGTCATATGCTATCCTATTGCTTACCCTATAGGGAAGGTATACCAACAAATTCACCTGATTCAATTCAAAATTTCTACTGTTCTGCATTTCATTGAGCATGAGCTTCTCTTCTGCTCTATGTCATCTTCTGGAGTTATATGCTACAGCTGATGAACTTTGTTACAGAGTGATATTTTGGTTTACAATGTTCTTGTAGATTACAATTATGGGCATGGGAGAAATTTGGCCACATATTAACTCTCATAGCTAGAGTTAACTTAGTTTGTTTCATTATTAGTTTCATTCTACTTCAGCAAATCATGAACCTTTTCACGAGTAAATGTCACCATCTATTTTTAAATACCCACAAAACTATAACTATCTTGGCATATGTCAAAAAGCTACAAGCCTGCAACTGTTTTGACGCTGGGTACCAAAGAATTACCAATTTCTCACAGTGATAGCTGTGAGGAAGTTGTAGTTCTTTGGTACCCAGTGCAAAAGTAGTTGTAGTTTTGCGATATAGTCAAAATAGTTGGATTTTCTGTTATGTTTTTCTTTCAGTTTCTGTATCGCAGCTAATAATTATTTTCAATATCCTTATGAAGACATTTTGTTTGACTAGTTTGCTGTTCCACACTGCACGCAGTGCTGTTGTACTTTATTAAAAAGTACTTTAAAGCTGAGGTTAACATTTATTGCCAAGTAGGTGTTGTGCTAATAGAGCTGTTATTTGTGGGTGTAGACTGTATTTTACAATTTCCATGCATGTGTTTCCTGTTGAAATGGTATTTCCTATTTTGACTACTTGTATTCTTGATCTCTTGTCCGTTTTAATGGTTGAACTATTGTTTTACTGATCTATGGGTCTTACTTCTTTTATTTAGGAATGACTGAAAATATACTTGTATTTTTCATGTTGACACTAATCTTTTTTACTATCTGCATATATTATATTACAACCCTAGAGAAGCCTTTCTTTGTAACTTCTAAAACGATCCTCATTTTCTGTTTCAATAGAGATTACTTGCATGTGAGATTTTCTTTTATTGCCATTTTCGATCTTGTTGCCCATGTCATTGTCATCATATTACATTATACATGATTTATGGTCTATTGATTGGTTACGGAATTGGTTGAAATATGTTTCTCTGCAGATCCTTGACTGTGCTCTTGGTCATAATGAGTCTGCACTTTTTAGGCGAGCTCAGCTGAAAGCTCTAGTCTCAATCCATAGCAAAGAGGTAAGATGATCTTATAATGCAGTTTCATAAGAAGTTTGCTTGTTCTTGTATTCACGGTTAAACATTTCTACGGTGACAGGCTGGTAAGGGTGGAGAGCTTACCCATGATGAGACTACAATCATTAGTGGAGCCTTGGACCTGACCGAAAAGGTGATTTTCTTAACTTGAAACTTTGTTTTTCGACTCTCAGCTTTTAAACCATCCATTTTGCATCTATATACTTACAAATATGTTCATGTTCAAGCCTGGTTTTCTGCTTGTTTTGGTGGCCATTATCATTAGTTTCGGTATGTAGAATCTAGTAACATTCTAATCACTTAATCAGCAGCCGTAATTAGAAAATATTTGGTACAAGATGCCACATAAGTCAAAAGTTTGGTGGTTGCGATCTCCAACATGACAAAACCACTCACAATATCACTATGGTTGAAAATAAATAGCCTTTGGCAATGTAGAGGTGTAAAGGAAAGGATTCATGAGGGATGAAAACATAATGTAAATGGTTTGCTTTGTTTTGGTAAATTAATTAATCTTTGATTTGACGGAGTTGCGATTGTTGTTTACCATCTGTTGTTATCATTCAAGCATTCAACAAGAAGCTAGGATATTTGGCGTTCTTGCCTGTATGCGACCTTTATCTTTTCTTTTCTTTTTTTTCCCTCGAACGCGCAGGACAACTACGCCTTTTTGTATTAAGAAGAAATAAGTCCAAAATGGACAGTTACAAATGACATATAGAGGTGCTAGGGACATTACATAGATTACTCTCTTATCTTTTCATGGATATCATGTGTCTCCTATTTTTATTTAAACATAACAGGGTGCCCCGTTTTGTGTTATTGTGCTCATTCAGAAATGGTTTAATCGATGCTGTAATTGTTGTGCAAATAGAAACGAAGTGGGTTCCTAGATTTTAATTTTAGCACTAGGTTTGTCAGTTTCAATATTGACTGCTTAGGAAGCATAAGTGACACGGTGGTTCTGATGTTGCCGCACAGTGTTCACTGTGAAACAGTTATTATGCTTAGCTATATGAAGCTTGAAATCCTTATAGTGAATCTGGCAAAAATCTTATTGTTATTCCTGTCTGCAGACTGCTGAAGAAGCTATGACACCTATCGAGTCAACTTTTTCACTAGATGTGGACTCCAAGTTGGATTGGTAAGATTGGCACTTATGAATGTAACACAAACCATCGAAATATTCCTTATTGTTGATCTTATGCTCTTTTTTTCCATGCTATGCTCATATTTACTTTGCTGTGTCTTTGTCTTTTGTTGGCGTATGTATGTTTATCGTACTTGTACTTGGGGTGCTGATAAGATGGTTCACACTTTTTCCGATAATCACCAGATTCTCCGATCGTATCTAAGTTGGCTGAAAGGTTGCAATTAGTATCTACATTAGTAGGATTTATTTAGCTGTGATATTGCATGGCTTTTTTGACATGTAGTTGTGATGTACCACCTTCGGTCATGAATAAACGACGCTGGGAAACTAGTTTTAGTCTTTCAGCGCAATATATTCATTACTGGAGGTTGTAGCCGGGCACACGCAAAATTTTGTTGGCCTGCTAAACATATGTGATCAGTATGCATTCAGAGCACTAAATTATTTGCGCTTTTGACCATAACAATTGGAAGTTACAAGGGCTTATTGGTCTATTTGTGTTCGCAGGGAAGCAATTGGAAAAATTCTTGCCCGAGGACACAGCCGTGTCCCTGTATACTCTGGAAACCCTCGAAACATTATTGGGCTCCTATTGGTAAGTTTTAGATTTTTTTTAAAAAAAAAAAACTGACCAACCTAGGAGCAATTAGGTGGCATTTAATTAAGAAGATATGGACACCCAAGTTTGCGTCGAAGAGGATTCATACTTGTGTGATCAGGATGTTACCCACAGCCTTAACTAAGCTCCTTAAGTTTCAGAAATTTTCATGAACTATTGTTTGACAATTCACTGTTAATGTGCTGACACCTGAGCATTCTGAACTTAATTAGGTGAAAAGTCTTTTGACTGTTCGTGCTGAAACGGAGACGCCAGTTAGTGCTGTTTCAATTAGAAGGATTCCAAGGTTAGTGTCCTACAACTGTTTGGTTTTATCCTTCAGAGTCCAGTAGTTGAAATATCTATGAATCTTTCTGCATCCTGAAAACAAAAAACATGACATGATCAATATTACTTGTGTTCAGGGTTCCTGCAGACATGCCTTTGTATGACATACTTAACGAGTTCCAGAAAGGAAGCAGCCATATGGCAGCTGTGGTGAGGGCTAAACCCAAAACTGCACAAACCCCTGAAAAAACTGAACCAGACAGGGATACAGCTGGGGCACAACAGCTAACTGCTCCCTTACTATCTAATGCTGAAGAAAGGACAGACAGTGTGGTTGTTGATATTGAAAGACCACACAACAGGCAGGTTAATGGAAACACGACACCTAGATCAGAGGATATAGATGACGGTGAGGTCATTGGTATCATCACACTCGAAGATGTATTTGAAGAACTACTGCAGGTAAACTCATTTATCATTGGGAGGGTAGCATGCAGTAGCCTTTGCTTCCATCAACCCTGGCTTTGGTTATGTTCTTTCTTATGTTGTTTCACTTTGAGCTTTCTTATTTTACAGGAGGAGATAGTGGATGAGACGGATGAATATGTTGATGTTCATAAAAGGTATGCCTCATCCTTTCAGCAACTTCTTTCTGCTGCTATTCCTTGATTTTTGCTGAGTAGTAAGCAACTAATTTTCACTTTCTTACAGGATCCGAGTGGCTGCTGCTGCTGCTGCATCTTCTGTTGCAAGGGCTCCATCAGTTAGGAGATTAACCGGTCAGAAGGCTGCGGTAAGTGCTATTTTGCTGCTCAGTTATCTCAAACAATGCAGCAACACTATGTTGTCACATTGTTGCATTATCTGCGGAATAGGTGAATAACAGTTGCATGGTAAAACCTAGCACTAGTCTGTCATAACACTGTTGAGAATGCATACATTGTGGTTGACTTCTTTTTTTAAAAAAAAAAACGAGGGAGTGGTTGACTTCTATATATTTAGTTCAAATTGGATCTTTAAGAAGTAAATCTTGATTGAGCTAGAAATTCTTCCCTTGAATCCCAGACAACCACTTGGACTACATATTAGAGTGTTGCATGCTAGTCGTTCCTGATAAACATCTTCGTTCTTTTCGTTTTCTGTTAAAAACTAAGCGTTGAAGTTGCTTCAAACTGTTGTCTGTTTTACCCGCTGGAAAACTGAGATGATTGAAAGGCAAACTTGAATTCACCTTTTGACCAACAAGATCAGCATTTGCAGATTGAGTTAGGTATTTTTAAGCTTTCAGCCTAATTTGATTAGGCTTCAGTGTAGCCTGTTGTCTATGTATTCTTTAAGGGTACAGACACTAGGGCATTTTACATACAGATATTATTGTTAATGAAATGATGAGATGTGTTTAACAGTCTTACTGCTCATTAAATCGTGCTTGGGTATGTAAGAATTGCCAGTAGCCAAAACATGTACACTAATGGATTAGTGCCATTCGAGAGTATCAGGGGTAAACCTTCGGTTCTTGGTTCAGAATTACCATACAATTCTACTGAGTTCCCTAACCGTGCTGAGTTTGCTATGCCTTCAGGGAGCACAAAATCGACAAGGTCAGCAGCAGCCTACTGGAATTTTGAAGAAACCTACTGAAGGTGATTCACAACCGTCAAAGCAAGTGAACCTTGTGGAGCCTCTTCTGGAAAACAAGAGATAGCTTTAAAATATGCCGCACGTAGGCACGGAAGCATATGCATGGTGGAAGAGCTTAGGGTTCTTGATATATTCAGCAAGAAGTAAATACGAGTGAACTCATTGTTGTAAAGCCCAACTGGAGGGATGTGCTTTTGTTGTCATGAATATTAGTATCGAGTTATTCTTTCTTTTTTGTTGACGTTGGAAGTAGATAGCAACTTTTGAGTCGGTTTATGCGTGGTCCTCTTTCAAAACGGCCTGGACCTGAAAGTTGTGCATATATCATTTTTTGATCGAAACGTTTGTCCCTAGATATGGAAATGAGGTCAGTGACTTGTTGAAATGAATGATATATCCATGGCGGTGCTGCTGCATGACACTGGAACCTTGTCTCAAGCAATTAAAGGATGACACTAGGGACCTTGTCTCAAGCAGTTAAAGAAAATCATTGCGAGTATTTTTGGAGAGGAATGGCAAACAAATTCACTCAATTCTACGTTTGACTTAGAAACGAGCTTTGGCTATAATGGTCTTTTTTTTTTTTGTTTGACTGCTGAGCTACCGGTTCATTCTGTTCGTTCAACCTGAATCTTCTACGCTTTGCGAAGAATTTGGGCTCCCACGTCTGCTAAAATAAAAGAAGGAAAAAAGAAGGGTAAAGAAAGCGAACTTGGCTACTACGGAACCTACAGACAAGACGCGTTCTTATTTCCCATCTTGACCATCTCCGGAACCGACTCGTCTGCTGCGTGTATATATAGCCAACACGGAATCGATCACACCTGAACATGGAAAACGAAGCAACAATGGAGTAGCAAATCAAGGCCAAGGCGATCCCCAAGCGGCAACGCTCGACACCTTCCAAACATGTAGCCTCTCGGCTCACGAATTCTTGGCGACCGACAAGAGTCCCACGGGATCCATGAGATCTTCGACGAGGATGACTGGCGTGGCGGCGATGGCGCTGTCAGCGTGGTGCCGGTGCGGCCACTGCGGCGTGGTCCGCAGGCTGAGGGTGGAGGGCGAGTTCGCGTCCTGCGCCGCGTGCGGCAAGGTCCTGCTGCAGCTGCGGGGAGACGGCGTGGAGCGGGCTCGTCCCCTGTATCAGCGGCGGCGGAGGAAGAGGAAGCGGGGAAGGGAAGGTCGCGCCGCGGACCGGAGTCAAGACGTCGGTGACAGCCGCGGACGCGGAGCTGAGTCTGACGCCGAGTCCACCGTCACCACCGGATGATCCGCGGATCGGAGTGGAAGCGGCACAAGCAGCTGGAGAAGAAGCGGATTCTATCGACTTGATTGATGGCTTTTTTTTTTTCTTTTTGCATGCAGCGGATTGACGACGTTTCAAGCGCTTGCACATTTCGAAATTTCTAAATCAGACTTGTGTCGAGCCGTGAACATGTCTACCCCACAATTGTTTGTTCTCCCCCTTATTGGTTCAGAATTCCTCCTCGTTATTCGTCTGAAATTTGTATGACTCAATCAAGTTTCAATAGTTATTTTCATACTTCCTCCGTCTAAAAATATAGTGTACGTCTAGTTTTGTCCTAAGTCAAATATTTTAAACTTTGACTAACAATATTTAAAAATATATGTTATTTCAAAGTAAGATATTTATATATTATGAAAGTTCATTTCACGATGGATCTAGTAAAAGCATTTTTATGTTGTCAATCCTTACGGTTTTCTATATATTATTGGTCAAAGTTCAAAAAGTTTAACTTAAAACAAAACTAGATGACACTATATTTTTGGACGGAGGGAGTATGTTACATCAATATTTCTTGATGTTGCAAAAGATATTTGTCACCATGAAAATTTTTAGCTTCAAATTTCACTTGCATGTCGAAAAAAAAAAGGACAAACTTCAATATGGTGTATTTCGTACCGAACGTTGCTCCATCATTCTATTAGCATGCAGTGTGCTTTCTTTAAGAAGCTCTTTTTCTAATATTAAATGGATGGTGTGTTTATCTGAAAAATTTTGTCCTTCTTTTTGTTTTCAAATTTTGCAGTAATAATGAAGACCTCAATGAAAAGCTATGTTGTGTCATTTGTTTAATGTGGTGATCATTGTGGAGAACTTAGTATTGTAGTCTTAATTAATGTGCCAGTGTTGTCATCAAGCTTTGCGAAGGGGAAGCTGAAGAACAGATGGAATGTTATCTCTTCTTTGTTCAACTTGTGCTCTTTTTAGGATGTTTCTAGACTGTCCATATGCATAAGCCATGTAAAAGGCTTTTGTATCACCTTGAGTCCCAAATCCATTGGAGCTTTGTACCACCTGGAGTCCCAAATCCGTTGGAAGGGCGGTGGGTGTCAGACATTTCTCGCAGCGTAGTAATATAATTTTGACGATAGTGTTTAGGTGACCCTATACATACAACCATTTTTCATTTTGTTACTATTTATCGTGCAATTACAAATTTTGCTCTAAATGCATTACAATTTGGACATCATACAAGCTAGTGGCATACATGAAATTTTAGAAAAGGGTGTACAAATATACGAGTGTTAACTGTGCATATAATATATTTAAAAACATTAACTTGACAAAAACTTTTATATAGTTATCTATATGTTGTCCACATATTGGCGTATGTTATTAAATAAACAAAGTAACAACAATGTAACTTATCAGTAATGGCAAAAACACAAGACTTGCTCTAGTAGGTGAACATTGATATAATTGGTCCTATCCTATAAACATCTAACACTTAATAGCCCAAGTTAGTCACCGCAATAATTGTTGTTATATAGTCATCTTAATAACATTTTCTTTTCTCTAGAAATAGCTTTCAAAATATCAAGCATTGCATTATGCTCTATAACATTTTGTAGTGCAAGAGTATTCAAAGAGGAAATGAATTATCATTAAATCTAGTAACATTGTAAGGTTCCGGATGTGATATGAATTTTTTTTTTTGGTAACAAGTGAATATAAAAAATAAAATAATGTTGCACTTGTTGGTAGTCATACGTGTATACTATTACGTGTGTTCTGTTTTTCTAGATCAAATTGTGGTTCCTACTAGTAACGAATTACTTTGACACATTCAGCTTTTCTACTACATAACTTAAATGGTAGCTAAAGCACCGTTAGCTGGAGCAAATCGATCGGTGCTAATAGGTGTTTATCGCAGCTTTTCTACTACGTCCTCGTGCAAGTGCTGCGATAAACACCACATACAGAATAAGAAAATAAAGCAGCAACGCAAATCGAGCACTGAACCAACACCTATTAGGCTATTAGTACTTCAGAAATTATGTTATCAGAAACCTAGTCTAGTCTGCTGGTCTGGTGGGCAACACATTTGAAAGCAAGTCTCCAATTAGCCAGCCACGTACCTCCATGGACCAGTACACCAACGAAAGAGACGGATGATCGATCGCCTCGGTCCGTCCTAGCTCGCTCACGCGGGCGTCCGCAGCAAACGACGAGCAGAGCAGGAAGCAGAGCCAGCATGTGTGCTCTGAGATTCAGCACTCGATATAGCAAACCACGCGGCCCTGTCCATCTTTCCTTCTGCTCTCCCGTTTTATGCAAGTTCCATTAAAGCTCTCACAGCACTTCGATCGATCGATTCGATGGTGGCCGCGCTGCTCCTTATCTCCCTCTCTCCTCCATTATCACTCGATGCGCGGCTAGATTTCTCCATCCTCCTCCATCTTTTCGCTGCTCCAGCTCTGGGTACCGGCTCACCTTTGGGCGTGGCGACGAAGACGCGAGCTGCGGGCGTCGTTCACGTGAGTCTTTTGTTCTTGCGTCTCGTACTACAAGCCATGCTACAAGCGTTGCGTTCAGATGAGCTAATCAAGTTGTATATGTGTTGATATGCGCAGAGGAGCTGAAATGTTGGAGGGGATGGGTAGCTCCGAGTTCTACAGGACTCTGTTCCCTGGGGACTGCAAGAGGAAGCTGGTAATCCTACCCCCTCCCTCATTTTGCAGCAAAGTGAAATTTGTTTGATTTGCCGTTCCAAGACGGTTAAGTTGATCGATCTCAAACCATCGTCCTCCTGTCCCGCAGAGGCTGCCCGACAGGTTCGCGGCGGCGCTCGGCGACCGCCGGCACGCGAAGCTGCGGCTGGCCGGCGGCGGAGAGCAGCCCCTGTGGGACGTGAAGGTCGTGGACGACGAGGACAAGTACCTGGGCCGCGGCTGGACGGAGTTCGCCGCCGCCCACGACCTGCGGTACGGCCACCTGCTCGTCTTCCGCTACGACGGCTCCGACGTGCTCACCGTCACCGTCTTCGACGAGACCACGTGCCGCCGCCGCAGCGGCGGGCAGCAGCCATGCCCGAGCGACGCCGCGCCCGCTCGTTCGCCGCCGTTTCACGGCGCGGCGAAAGAGTTCCCTTCGCCGCCGGCGCCGGGCGGCGGGAGCACCAGCGCCGGCGTAGGAGGAAGCGTGACGGCCAGCGGCGGCTCCGGGAGCAGCGCAGCCGGGGCGAGCGGAGGCGGCTCGCCGGCCGCCACGGCGGACGCGGAGCAGTCGCAGTTCGCCGTGACGCTGAGGCCGAGCAACCTGAGGTCCAAGAAGAACCAGTACCTGGTGAGTGAGTGATCCGTGCAAGAAGAGCACGCAGAACAAACATCCATAACTAATTCCATATGGTTCTTGCTTGCTTGCCAAGAACTGCGTGCTCGTGTTCTCCATTCTCACATCTCGCGTCGCGCGTGGTCATATATTGCAGCACGTGCCGGTGCCGTTCCAGGACGCGCACGGGTACGCGCGGCGGCGGCGGGTGACGCTGCGGATGGGCGGGCGGTCGTGGACCGTGAACCTCAAGCACAGCAAGCGGACACGCGGGCAGCGCACGGCGCTCAAGTACGGCTGGCACCAGTTCTGCCTCGACAACGGCCTCCGCGTCGGCGACATTTGCATCTTCAAGGTGCTTCGTCGCGAGGGTGGTGGTGGCGACGAAGATTACGATTGGGAGGACGACGACGACGAGGAGGACCGCCACGTGCTCAAGGTGGAGGTGCGCAAGAAGGACGGCACCTTCCTCCACTGACCGTACCGGCCGAATAGCTTTTAGCTAAGCTAGTAGATCGGGCGACGAGCGTGATCCAGCGAAGGTCGGTTTTGTGTCAGGCTATTAGTTTGTATAGATCCGTTGGTGTTGATCAGAAACAATCTACCCCTAGCGTAACAGTACCGTTGGTGTTGATCAGTAGGGACAATCTACTACCTTGTCTGTAATCATGCGACATTGTTATTTGAGTTTTATTAGGGAACATTGTATTTCAGTTTGTGCAAGAAGTATGTTGTCGTGTTAAGCTACTGTGTGCGTTTATTGAGGTTTCACGTTAGAACCAAGCCCACAGCTTCCAAGGCCAAGGCTCTGCTCTCCAACGTTGTATACTCCTTTCCACTCGCCTTAGTTCACTTTCCTCCGCCTCCCCACTACTCTTCCTCCCACCCATTTCAATGGATCGGATTAATTATACGGTACTTTGTACTGACAAAAATGTAAGGCTGACACTTGAGATATTATCGCACCGTCGCTACAAAAATTTACATCAAGAAAGAGAATATTTCAGCATTGTGTCTGCATGTGGAATATATAGTAATGTTGCTTCTGCCTGGGGAAGAGATCGATTTGCTTCGCCTACTCAATTTAATTCTTTTAAATTTGTTTCTAGTACGTTTTTTTTTCAACAATGATAGCATCTCATGAACTTTTGATGAATTCGATATGCCTTTCTTGTACTTGAGAATACAATGTTTTGTTATGCAACTTTTCATGTACTTTGATTGACTTGTATCCACATTGGAGATTTTACTTGATGCTTAAGAGAACTACTATGAAGTCTACCATATAGTCCTAACTATTGTTAGACTAGTAAAAATCAAGATAGCTAGTATAGAACACATAATTTCTGCAAATACAATGTTGGTCCTAAATAATTCTGGCTGCAATAGTAGATGAATTGGTTGCTGATGCAACAAACAAAGGATGTAACATTCATTATAGATCTTGAGGAATAGCACATCTGTTGCGTCAAGGAAGTGTTTTGCGAAGTAGAAGAACTCAATGAGTTGAGGAAGGGACTCAATAAACACTTTGCTTTCTTCCTTGCGATGCATGCGAGGGAGAGGGAGGCTTGGCAGTCAGTCGTCACGCTAATTATTGCTTCGAAATGCTCAGCGGATCTGTCTGGCCATGTTTGAATCCATGCCAAACTAGGAAGGGCCGTTCGATTCCGCCTGAGACTGAATGAAACATACTAGGACGGAAGGATCATTTTTCCTTCTGATATGTTCAGAAAAAAAACTTACAGCCAGGAACAAAAACATGCCTTGAGTGAGAGAAGGGGCTCCACTTGATCCTGGCGATGAATTAAACTGTGTTCGGAATCAAAATTGTGATGTCGAACGAGCCCTAAATGTTTAGTGGAGCCGGCGCTCGGTCTCACGCGGCGGTGGGGTTGCGAATTGCGGGAGAGACCGAGTAGGGTTGCGAAGCGAATGGGGGTTGGAGGACAACGGGCCAGGTCAGGTCGGGAGGAGTAAATGGGCTGCCCTCGCACGTAGGCTCCAATCCTCCAGGTCCTAACATTTTTGGACAAATCAAAACCCCTTCAGGTTCTAACATTGTTGGACGGAAGAAGCACATATGATGCTGGTTCACACTTAAGACAGCTAGCTCCAATCAACCTCAACCATCCTTGCCAGCTTTAGCAAATCCATCTGAAATGTATGCTCGTACAACCAGTAACGGCGCTGCAATGAACACCACATGCGCATGCAGGATCCAACGTCAAGAATTGACCACTGAACCCAACACCTGTTACTACTAAATTTCAGAAATATTTTTCCGGTCAGCAACAGAACGATCAGTGTCCCAT
This sequence comes from Eragrostis nindensis, assembly GCA_012490785.1. Classification (NCBI taxonomy): domain Eukaryota; kingdom Viridiplantae; phylum Streptophyta; class Magnoliopsida; order Poales; family Poaceae; genus Eragrostis; species Eragrostis nindensis. The sequence continues at coordinate 249,665 of JAAXCT010000471.1, read as the reverse complement.
CCCGCACAATTTTATAGCAAGAAGAAAAATCGAGTCGTGGCCTCGTGGGTCTCCCTGTCACCCCCATGTGTTGCCTGTCATATTGATACGGCTTATTGATATGCAGGGCATGATACGAATTAAGCCAGAAGACTGTCTGTTTATGCGCATGTTACGCTCTTGATGTCGGTGCCAATAGATTCTCTCCATGTGATTGTTTATTAACACACTGAGAGACTGGGAAACTCACGGGCATAGCGCTTGTCTGATCAGCTTCAGCTCTCTAAACAAATCAGATGTCAGATGTGTTATCTGGGAAGAAAGGAAAAACAGAACATCAATTCATTTGTAATTTTTCTACTCATCACTGTTGCTTCACTCAAGACGGAGAAACCAAACGTAAGCATGTGCAGGAACACCTGAAGCTGAAGGCACTCCACCCAGCAGCTGGCGTTTCTGTACTTGCTTTGTTTGGAGCTTGCAAGTCACACAACGAACACTGAAACAAACTGAATATAACAGTTCCATCGGAGACAATCTGACCTACTACTGAACTTGTGTAGAGATGCCAGATACTCCCTCCGTTTTTAATTATATGACGCCGTTGACTTTTTCGTTGAACTTTGACCAACAATATAGATTAAAATAATTACTTTTTGAATGTGAAATGAATATTATTGGATTTAACGTCAAAAGCACTTTAAGATTAACCTATACACTTAGCTATTTACATAAATATTTTGAATAAGACGAAAGGTCAAACGTAACGAGAAAAGTCAACGGCGTCATATATTAAAAAACGGAGGGAGTATAATCAACAGTCCTACTGAATTTGCTTATGCATTAAGCTTTCTCCTGGAATTATAATGGCCGTAAAATCATACAACAACCTGATGCTGACCTGATATAAGAATAGGAAAAAAAAAGTCGCTTTCCTAGTATATTGCTATTACCGTACTACCACAAAATTTGGAAAGCAACAAAGATAGCTTTACTGACCACGACTCTACTCAAATTGTATGCCCTTTTCTGCATATCACATGCCGCTGCCTTACCAAAAACAAAACAAACTGGAACAAACATCAAGGCACCTCTAAAGAACTCTAAACGGTTAGCATTTCTGTACTAGGATACATGTACATTGCAAACGAAACTATATTTCTGTACTAGGATGCCTGCACGTTGCAAACCACCATACTACAACTACATTGGCTAAGATAGAAAATTAATAGCCTAGCACCGTACGTAGATATAGCATAAGACCTACTGAATTGGTACAACATCATGCCCCCTCAAACAATCTTCCTATACACAGAGCACTATCAGACCAGTAATATACAGACGGAAGAATAGATGTTTAGCCACAGAGGAGAGGACCCCCACTTCTCCCAATAAATTTACGCATGAACTACGCTACAATGTGGCAAATTCGCATCTTTCCAAATTCAGTTACCCTGATCGTTTTACTCTACACAACTGAGCATCACAAACTTACATACCCATTGAAGATGGCACTTAGAAGCACATGCCCCCAGCACTGGTGGCCAATCTTGCCGTCTTGCTATATATTTACATGTTACTGATCACTCATAGCTAGCTCCGATCGGAATTCAGAATCGATCTTCCTCGCCAACTAGAGCACAATCAGACCAGTAACACAGCTGAAACATCAAATGTTTAACCATACAGAATGCTTCAGCTAAACCCCGCTCCCCCGTCAGATTTACACTACAATGCTGTAATCTCTAACCTCCCCATGTTCAAGATCCCTGTTCACCCTTAGTCTAGTTTACACAATTGAGCACCACAAACTTACAGAGCATGGAACCAGCAATTATCATCCATTGCAGATGGCAGTGAGGAGCACATGCCCTAGCATCAGGTCGACGAAGTACTGGTGCCCAATCTTGCCGTCCCGCCACACCAGCCTCGCCGGTGCACGCCCATAGTGCACACCATCATTGCAGCGATTGTCGTAGTGCCATGGGAATGTCATGTCGAAATTGTCGAGCACCCCACCAGTGAGCACCCCATGCCGCCTCATCTTCTCAACAAGCACGCCGTTGAACGCCTCCATCTTACTCGGATTGAATGCCAGGTCCCGAGCGTAACCCCCGGTCGCCACCGTAGTCCGGTAGAACACCCTCGGCACGGTGCGCCCACGAGACTGCACTTTGGCCATGACTCCAGACCAGAATTGTGCAGCAAACTCCGCACCTTGCGCGTATGCTCGGACGCTGGTCCAGTAGCACCCATCGTGCAGGCCGGAGTTCAGGATCACAGCATCTGGGACGCGGTCACCAGACATGAAGTAGGACCGGATGAGCTGCCGGAATCCCCTGTTCCGGAGGGACTGCAGGCCGAGGTAGTTCATGCTCATATTCCAGTGGCCATTGAAGATGTTTGTGATCCTCAGAGTCCCCTGTCCACTGGGGTTCGCAAACACAGCGTCAAACCGGCGGGTCACAGCGGAAGTGTCCGTGACGCCGAGCACGAAGGTCAGGAGGTTGCGGATGGTGTCGACATGGTTGGAGTCGCCCCAGAAGAAGAGCCACTTGCCGTCCAGGCACCGCCACGCCGCGTCGGCCTTGAAGAGCTTGAAGGAGCAGTGCGCCGAGTACACCCACCCGTTGCTCTCCAGCGCGCCCAGCGGCCCGTCGCACCACGGCGCCTCGCACGGGTGGTCCGGCTCCAGGCACCTGTACCGGCCGGCGGCGTCGACGTCCTCGCAGTTGTCGCTCTTGGCGAGCCGCGTCCACCGGCCGGACCAGGCGTCCCGCGCGAAGTCGGCGGCGCGGCACGTCTCCAGCGCCGGGAGCGACGCGTTGCCGGGCCGGAACAGAAGGGGGATGCGGCGCAGCTCGGCTCGGTACTTGAACCTCGCGGAGGAGAACTTGAGGCCCTCGAAGCTGCGAAACAGCAGGACGACGGTGAGGTGGAACTCCCCCGCGGCGAAGCGGGGCGCCACCTGGAGCCGGAAGGAGTAGGAGCCGTCGCCGCGGTCCACGACGGGGGGCCGCGACTTCCACGAGTCCCCGGAGAGGTCGACCTCGAAGTAGTCCCCGCCGAGGCAGCGCCGCTGGCCGTCGCCGTCCAGCGCCCAGAATGTGAACTCGTGGATCTCGGCGGCGCCGAGTTCGGTAGCCTCGCCCCTCGCCGCGGCGTCGTCAAGAACCGGGACAGAGATGTTGGTCGTGCGCGCGTCCCGGCACGGAGTGCCCCCGGGCGCGAGCCACCGCGCCAGGAGGTCGTCGGTGAAGTTGGAATGGCCCGGCACGGCGAGCCAAGAAAGCGAGCCGTCGCTGCTGGCGGGGCCGGCGCCGCCGCCGCCGACGTAATGCAGGTACTGGCGCCGCAGCCGCCGGTGCGCGCCGGCGCCGGCGAGGGAGACGTCGACGGCGAGGAGGACGATGACGCCGAGGAAGGACGCGAGCGCGAGCTTGGTGGCGGAGGGGCCGGGCTTCTTGGGGTGGTGGTGGTTGCCGCCGCAGCAAGAGAGCTTCGTGGCGTGGTCGCCCCCGAGGCGTGGCGGCTTCTTGGCGTCCCCGGCGGCGAGGGGGGAGGAGGGGATGGGCCCGTGGGACGGCGAGAGGTGCGCCGACATTGCCGGGCCGGGGGGCCGCTAGTTGGGGCTCGGCGCGGTGCGGCTTCGCATGCGCGTCCGCGTGCGCGAATCTACGGGGGCGAACTGGCCGCGCTCGCAAGGGCAGCGGCTGGTTGGGGTTGGTTTGGAATTGCGGTGCGCCGCGCAGCGTTTCTCTTCTGCGGATGGGTGCTATTTGGACGACGGCGACACGGGTCAGGGCAACGTGCTACAGGGATCTGCTGATTGAGGAGCAGTTAAGTTTCGTCCGATCAATTACAGTTGGGTCATGAATTCGACGCCTACGAGCCGTAACAAATCTGTTGATTGCCGTAGGGCCCCTTTGCGTTGAGAATAGACGTGGTGGGTGGATCACACAGGACAGGTTTTGTTGAGAGGAAGGCAAGTCTTGCTGCGGCTGGTGGACAAACCATTTCATCCTTCCTGGCATAAAAAAGGAATAGGATACCTCAAAACTGCTAAAATATGCTACATTTCCTAAATATATACAGTAGGTGTTACCTTATTTAGACTCCAACAAAGATGGTCAATTGGTCGCTTAAGTAAGACACTAGTCATGATAACTTAAGATGCAGTGAAGGATGTTGCTAAAGTCATCAGAATAATCACGAGATCGAATAGGATGCTCTCTAGCTTATCGAATGAATTTAGAAGTACATCAAGTGTGTGCCCCGAAATTCTGTATATGCCACTTTGAAGTTAGTGTCCTATGCATGCATGGTTTTGCATTGGCCATGTCCTCATAGTAGTTCAAGAACCAATTTGCGTCTAAAGAAAAAGTCAGAAGACTGAAATTTTCATTTCGAAATTGCGGGACCAATCTAAGGGTGTGTTTGGCAAAGGCTTTTTGAGTGGCTTCTTTGATGGCTTATAGTAAAAAGGCAATAAGCCCTCCCAAACACCTCTCAGGAAAACAGCTTATGGGTGAAAAAATGCAATAAGCCGTTTTTTAGTTTGTACTAGAATAAGCCGTTTTGCATAAGCCAGAAATACTAGCTTATTTTGGCTCACTCTCTAGATAAGCTGTTCTATAAGCTGTTTTGCCAAACACTTTGACTGGATAAGCCAAATAAACCAGAATAAGCCAATAAGTTGTTTTCTCAAGATAAGCTAAAGCAAAAGCTGTTTTTTGCATAAGCATAAGTCGTGCCAAACATGCCCTAAACCTTCGAGCAAAGCTAACGGATAAAAATATGATTATTGTGTTTTTTTTCTTTGGTATATAGGTTTGAAACTGAATAAGGCAATATATATGTAAAAAGAATTGTAGGCTGATTTAAGCCTCGTTTGGAACAACTTTTCTCCAACGCACTTCCATTGGAAGCCAGCTTCCTACCAACGGGGGTGTGAGTAGAATCGTGCTAGTGAGAGGCTCTTTGTTTGGCAGTCCCGTTTCGATAGGAATCGCGCCTGCACACAACGTCGCTTCCTCGCCACCCTCGTCTCACGTTCGCGGCGCCCTCGCCTCATGCCCACGCCACGCGGACCTGCAGCATCCGCCGACGATTCCTCTCGATACCGGCGAGGTTCAAGCGTCACCATCGGTCCATTTTGATAGCTCTGGGCGGCATGGTGGCCGGATCTCGTGGGGGCGGTGCTTGGGTTCGGTGAGGGGCATTGGAGAAGAAGAGATCGATGGAAAAAGAAACGAAATGGTAAGTATGTAACCGGTGACATGGTGGGTAATTTTCTGCCTGCGTTCCACAGAAGCGGATCGGAGGGTCGATTCCGCATTGTAGTGTTATGGCGGCATAGAGGAAAATCACTTGCGTTGGAAGCGAAAAAATCGACGCGTTTGGCTGCCCTTGCCGCTTATATAATATCCGCGGGCAATTTGTCCATTGCCATGCCTACTTATATTTCGATGAAAGCTGCCCATAATCTGTTTCAAACAGGGCTTGGTTTGATTTTCAAAAATTCATCGTCCATATCAAAGAAACATTCCTTTCTTCAACCGTCCTCGAAATAGGTGTACCCTAGTACTGTATTTTTTTATATTGCCCAGGGAATTTATGCTGCTTCTCTGGCTCGCGGCTCTCTCTTTTCCTTGTCAGCGACGCAGTGGAATAGAGGATCCTATGCGCTAACGTGGCGGGCCCGTGCTCCATTCAGCCTTTCGAGGTGGCGGTGTCCGGTTCGGTTTGATTATCCTGTTGGTGTGGAGACGCGCCCGGGCAGGGCCGACGGAATGGGGATGGATCCCCACAGCGCGGCGCGTCGTGTCGTGGTCCAGGCGTCTTCCGCCCGTTTGACCCACCTGACTCATCGCGCACCGCTTTCTTCGGTGCGCTGCGCCACGGCGCGGCCCGCCATCCCCGCGCGGCCGCGGTGTCACGGCGCTGCGGCGCGGCGCGTCAATGGAGATGGTGCGGCGAGGTAGGTGGCCCGGCTTGGCTTGGCTTGGCTTGGCTGGGGATGCCACGCCGCGAGGCGCGGTGAGAGTCGTGAGACTAGGGAGTGGACATGACGGGAGTAGGTCCAGTTGGCTGGCCGGCCGCCAGCGTGGTATAGCACTCGTTTTCCTGCGATTTCACGATCTTTCTGCTTGGTTTGGCGTTCATGGTTTGAGCGTGATGGTTGGTTGGGAGTTTTTTTTTTTTTTTGATTGGGGTTGGTTGGTACTCCCTCCGTCACACTATAGTTGCATTGTAGCCCCCGGCACGGAGGTTAAGGAGAAGAGTAATAAGGTAGTTGCGCAGAAAACGAGGAGGAGAGAGATAGAGATAGAGGTGTATTAGGAAGAGATAAAGGTGTTTCGGGAAGTGAGAATGCCAAATATTTTGGGAAAACTTGACTTGGCTAGAATGCCAAGTATTTTGGGACGGAGGGAGTAGTTGGTTGGCGACGAGGCCAGTTTTAGGTGTTTCTTCCCTGATACCGGGAGGAAGGTACGGCGACCACTTTTGACATGTGTCTGTACCGATACCTGAATACGTAGTACTATACCTCGTCTCCACGGATCGCCGGTGTTAGTTCTGCCATTTTTTATCCGTAGACATAAGTGAGCTCGTCGAGTGCAGGCCTCTCAAGAAAAAGGTACGGACGGCACGCTGTGCGTTGCGCCCCGGGCGGCTTAATTTCCTTACGAGGCCTCATGTGTCTGTACGCTTTGCTTTGCGTTGCGCCCCGGTCGGTCATCGTGAAAAAGATGCTCACGTTTTGTCAACACGAGGCCGGAAAAAGGCATCGAGTGCTCACTCTCGGTGTCAAACCCAGAGAGCGGCATCAGACGACTTTGATGATTGCCCCATTTACATAAGAGTACTGCAGGGACAGTTTAGGTGGAGCAGCAAAAGGTGGTTGGCTCGAAAGAAGAAGCTGTAATGAGGGTGACGGACAGTTGAGGTGCTCGTGATCATGGCACGTTGGGTTGTCTTTTACTAGTACTGCTGCCTTTGAGGTTTGTGGTATGGATATGTGACTCGTGTTGATACGACGACGCTGGGTACTTTGATCAGCAGCTGGCAATATGGCCTTTTTTGAAGGCATAGATCTTAATGATTTTCAGTTCTTATTTGTAACTGGTACCGGTAGATTCTGCTAATGATCTAGAGTATGGGCAAGTTAGTGAGAGTGAACGTGGTCAATGGTTTTAGCATTAGTAAACAGGATTTGCTCATCGAGCCCTACACCTAGCAGCCAAGTTGTGGCCGTCGAGACGGTTGGCGTGACGATACGCGATAAGCCGATATGGGAGGCAGGGCGGAGTGGAGCGGCGGAGTAGGTTGGGAGCTGGGCTTGGCTGGCATGACCGCATGATGCCGTGCGCAGTGCAATGCGTAGCTCGATTTCTTATGAGTTTTGTCATGTATTTCTTTTTGCTTCGTTACCCTCCCTCGTAAGTGTGACTGTAGTTGGGTATTGGTTGGTTTGACTCTATTCTCGTCACGACTCACATCCATACGACATGTGCTGAGTAATATTTTGGGGATGAAAATGTGAATTCAGGAAAAACTAAAAACAGAAAAAGAATGGCAACGGAGTACTGGTACTGACGCTATTAATTCCATGTTACTTTGCAATCTGTACTCGTACTACCTCTAGCCTCTGGAGTCTGGACCACGTTATACGGAGTAAAAGTACTGGTATTACTATACCCTCCTCTTGCCATGTCCTTCGGTAGTCTATCATTTCTTTGTCTCAGGGGACCGTGTGCAGGGCGTCACGCGTCCGTACGCGTCGAATGTTAAACAATGCAACTCGAATACAGAGTAGGAGTACCGCACTACCGCTACGGTAGTATAGAGTCAGGAGTCTACCGCAAAAAAAAAAAGTATAGAGTCAGGAGTCAGGACAGCGTAGTTCACAGTTTCGTTGGCATTCATTAGAGATAATTTCAGTTTTCATGATCAAATAATGGTGCATGGCGGAAAGCAATTTTGGACCCGTGACACCCCGACACTGCGACGACCTGAAGTCGTGACCCGTATGTCCTACACAGTATGCAGGATCCACGCCGGACGGGACAAAAAAAATGCGGCAGACAGGTTCATAGATCACCGACTTCCCCTGCCCGGCGGACGTCTTTTTCCCATTTGTTTGCTTGCTCTCTCCTCTGCCCGCTTTCCCGGCTACTCCAGTGACAGCAAGACTCGGCTGGATCCAATGACCGTACCGACGCTAGCATGTCTGTTTCTTTGTCCGTGCGCGCACGTGTTCCGCCATTGCCGTCGTCGGCGTAGTCCGACGGCGGACTCCGGCGGTCAATCCAGCCGTGTGTCAAGTTCCTTGCAACCAACAACAAATGCGTCATTCGGCATTCGCCAAAAACAAAAAACAAAAGAGAAAACAACAAATGCGGTGCGGCCTTGTGCAAGAAAAAGGAATAGGCGAGTAGCCTAGCCCAGCCCAGCTAAAGCATTTTGCGATTTGCGAATTGCGATTGCCGTTCCAGCCCAAACATACAACGTGCTTCACTCACTCCCTCTCTTCAGGCCCCGTTAGGAGTGCGCGTACATTTGCTTGCGGGTTGCCTTTCCAGCCCAAACTTACAACGGGCTGATCGTGGTTTGTGGGTGGAATTGGGTACAACCGAAGTGGAGCCCAAGCTTGTCCGTTTGAGCTTACTTTTTAGCCCAGTGAGTGGGGCGTGGGCCCGAAGAGTGAATGCCCACAAACCACGATCAGCCCGTTGTACGTTTGGGGCCGGCCTTCCCATCCCAGACGACGAACCGGATCCAAAGTTCCAAACAGGGCCGCAAGAATGAGGGCTCGCGATTGATTCTCCGTCGCAGAATCAATCACGCCCTTCTTCTGTTCTTCAGGCTTCAGCTGCTCGTTGCGCTCCAGCATTGAAATCAAAGGCTCACGAATGAACTCTTTCTTTGCTCAAAAAAAAAAAAAAACGAATGAACTCTTTCGGCGAAGGCGCACGTTTTTTCAATTTTGCTGGAACACTTGGGGCTGGCCGTGCACCGACCATGTTCGTTTAACGGTGCTTCGTCTTGCTCTCTCCCTCTTCGTGCTCACGGAACTTGTGTCTCCAGCTGTGGGATGATTATTTCCCGAGGCAGTATATAGCGGACCTGCTTGCCGCCACGTCTTTCTGACTGGATCGGCGATGCGGCCCCGCACCCCGTATAAGTTGGTACACGGAGGCAACCTGCAGCGTCGGCCGATTTTCCGATGGGAATCGGGGCGGCGCCGCGGCGGGCACGCTCTTGAACGCAGCCGTCCGTCGTGCGTTGCCGCCCTTGCACAAACCAGCTCAGCCGCAAAGCCTCCACCAGTTGGTGGCTGCATGCACGTACTCCCATGTCGCGCGTCCGACACCTGTTGAACCGCATCATCCCGCCGGGATCCGCGCCCCGCCGCGCCGACGATCGCGACACCGTGCGGGCTCGTGGATTTCAAAACCTTTATCTATCATTCGTTCCATCCAACCGAGACACACCACGGATTCAGTTTTTCGAAAGACCACACGTCGGATTTTCACAGCTGGAGGAGCCCAGGTGAGGCACAGCAAGTCACCAACCACCACACGAACTCCCATGTCGCAGGGTCTCGGCCGGCACCGAAAAAATTCCAGATCTGCGAGGAGTACATGTTCCGAGAATCCACGCACGGCCTGCGCGGCGAGATTCCCATTCCGTCCCAATCGGCGGCACGAAGCGAAGCCATCGGAGAGAAGAAATAGAGAAAAGAAAAGGGATCAGCAGCCAGCGCGCGCCCAGAGACACCAAGTTGCACCAATCATTGCTAGTTTGACATTTCCATTCTCATTTACCACCAATACTAGGAGTGCTAGTACACCAATCGAGTAGTACATTTCTTCATCTTACAAAAATTGGAAGAAGGAAATACAAAAAATAATTAATAAATCGAGCTAGGCACCACCTCAGCACACCAACCACTAGCTTACTGTACAGGCAGATTATTATTTTTCCTTCTTCTTCTTGGTGTGGTGTTGGTGGTGCCCCCGTACTGGTTCCGCCCCGAGGGCGAAGATTATACATTAACCCCGGGGCAGTAACCATGGTTTATTTGCGTAAACCTTATAAGAATAGTAGTAGTAAACAATAATTAATTAAACAGATTAATCTTAACCGGCTGGTTTCACCGGCTTCGCCCCTGCCGCTTTCTTGAGTTAGTTGTGCTTGTTTTTTTCTTTTCCAGTTTTTGGGGATGTTCTTCCTCAACGATCAGGCGCGCTTCTTGGTCGGAGCGCCGGCGGCTAGGGCATTGCCGCCGGCCTGCGCCGCCCGGGCCTTGTTGTTGGCGGCGCCCCTGCCCTTGCCCTTCTTCTTGTGGTGCGCGGCGCCGGGCGTGGACCGGGGGATGAACACGCCAGTGCCCTTGCTCCCGCACTGCTGCTGCTGCTGCTGCTGCTGCCATGCCATGGCGGCGCTGTCGCCGCCGTAGCTGGCGGCGTGGTGGAACAGCGTGTAGGCCGGTGGCGCCAGCATCGACGCGCCCCGCTGCTGCGGCACATGGCCGAATCCCTGGCGTTACAGAAAAACAAAAACCGGTCAGCTTAGCCGTGTTTGCTGGTGCTGTCGAGGCGAGGCGAGTGAGCGAGGCGGCGTTGCTGCCTGCCTGCAATGCGTATGCGGTGCAAGGGGGGCCAGGCGCACATGACGTGATGCGATCATGGCAAACTTTTTGTAGTACGTAAGTATTAAAAAAGAAAAGCGAAGTTTAAATCGGTGGCTGCTGATAGCTGTAGGAGGTCGACAGCATGCAACTAGTAGGTACACGATCGACTCATGGGCAACTTGCGTGCATGCGAAGATTCATCCATCAACGCCGCATCTTGTCACGGATCGACCGGCCCGGGACGGGAGAGTTGATTAAATTAAATTGAACAACGGCGGCTAGTAATAATTCGCTCCATGATACTAGTGTACAGCAAGCGCAGCCGGCAGCCGGGCACGGGTCGCGTGCATGATGGGGTGTTGTGTGCAAGCAACAAGAAAGTTTCGATTGCCACTCATCGTCAGACACCAGAGGCCGCGTCGCCCACGCAACATCGATCACTCACTACTGTAGTCTGTGCTACCTCTACCTGTCGATCGATTATGGCAGCTCGATCGAGATCACATGCGACCCGAAAGCAAAAGGACAAGTGATCTGTATATGTGCAAGGATAGTGACGCCTCTAACTAACTGGAGATTTGATGTTATGCTACTTGCAATTGGACAGAGGGTGATTAGAGGAAACTGCTAAGCACCGGCTTGTATGTGCGGCGTGCGAACTGTAGCGACGCGGGCCGTGCACAGCCGCGGGCGCGGCTGGTGGTGGTGGGAAGGCGTTCCTTGCAAGTTTCTAATTCAGGAACGGCTAACGAAAGCGACGGCGCCGCTGGCTGGCATCGACCAGCAACACCTGCGCACGTCACGGCGTGTTGGGACCCCACTCCACTGCCTAATACTCCAGCTTAGCTGATAATGCCTCGGAGATAATTAGCTGTTCCGCTCATTTGCTGCTACTGTTGCCACTGTGAAACAGCAGTATTCTAGTACTGCCACTGTGAAACAGCAGTACAACTAGAAAGCAAGAAAAGCTTGCATAAACAGCGCACCTATGACCGGCCTATTTTCTGACGCTAGGATTTCTCACACGAACAGAAGATTCTTTGGAGATTCAAGTAAAGATTATAATATTTGATTTTCACATGAAACCAAAAACTCCATCGAGATTCTCCCAAGTGGAATTTGCAATTTCCAACCGCGCCTTCTACTAGTTTCATTAGTGAGGCTGGTCGGGGGCCAGCAGAATTTGGCAATACGATTGCTATCGCTCGCCTGTAAAATGGTCAGTTTCACGGAAAAAGGCGGCTTGCTTTCTCCTCTCTTCTCTTAATGCACAGGCACTCACTGACGCATCACGAAAGATACATATGCACTTATTATCAGGAGTACGTATGTGTATATCGCGCGTAGCTACTGCGTTAATGCTTATCCTCTGAAAATTCTGCGCGTACGCGATATGCCACGGGCTCACGCTGGCTGCAAGTGCCCGGCAGCGACAGCAGATACACGCGGTTTCCGGATGCTAAACTGCTAATTGGCCATGGGAATCTGCTCACGGTTTCAGAAATAAAATGATGGGCATGTTCATGTACTCTTTCTGGTTTTGATTGGGTGAGAGAAAGATAAGAACGGTTTGGTTCGTTCCCGTTTGGTCTGGCCAGGTTGTTCGTGCGTGCGCGAGTGCCGAGCTCGCAGCCATGTGTTTGTGTGGCCTTTGTACTAACAACCAACTAACTACCGGGACCGAGAAGCTCCAAGAACGAACCAACCCAACAGAAGCATAGCTGGCTGGCTGGCCTGAGCCGTGCGGTGAGGTGAGGTGAGCGCGCACGTGCATGCACATGCCTAACGAAACGACGAGGAGGAGGAGGAAGGGAGCGGCGGCTCACCGGGAGGGGCGCGGCGGCGACGGCGGGGATGAACTGCGCGGCGGCGGCAAAGTCGGCGTCGTCGTCGTCGGTGATGAGGAGCGATATCCGCTTGCTGAGCTCGGCGAAGAACACGTCGTCCTCCAGCATCTCCACCTCCATCTTGACGCGCCGCTGCGGTGGTGAGGCGGCGACGAGATTGGAGAGCTGCGTGCCTGCGGCGGCAATGGAGGAGATTGCGCTTGCGCGGAGAGTAGAGGGGAAGGCAAGGCGGCAGAGGCTTTGCGGGATTGCGGCGGTCTCGCGCGGGTCGGGTGGCCTCTGGCGCTGCGCTCGGCCTGAGGGCCGCTTTAATAACCGCTTTCCGGTGGTCAGGGGAGGCGGGCCCGGACGAGCAGTTGGCCAATCCCTGCTCGGAAAGGACGTGGGTCCCACGAATGTGGGGGCGCCCCCCTGCACATGTTCGCAATCTGCTCCGTTCTCTGCGCGAACCGCTCACAGCAGTGCGCGCCCTCATCGTCGCGGCTGTTCAGCAGGCTGCGTCGCAGCTGCGGCTGCTGAAGAAATAACTGTGAATATTATAACGACTGCAAGAAACACTATAGTAGCTGTTGAAGTAATAACTGAAACACCGTAGCTACTGCAAAGCAGCCAGGCGAACAGGCTGCTCCTCTCCTCTCAGCCGAGAGCCGCCGGACGGCTTGTCTAGAGACCACGGGTGGCCCGCATGTCAGAGCATGGAGCAACGCCGCTTAATTTCCTCCACGATAACGAACTGAAAGGAAGAGAGATAAAAGGTTGTTATCCTGATTTTCTGGTGCTACGAGTGCGAGCCTCTTTGCGGCCCGACATGAACGATAGACACAGGTCGGCGGTGCTCGGATCAGACCGCGGTTTGAACCGCAACTGTCCCTTGTATGTCGTCTGATCTTTGGCGGCCGAGATCCCGATCGCGTGGTCGACCACCGTCTGTTTCACCTAGATTTTTTTGTGAAAAAACAAAACAAAACCATTATGCAACATGACCAGCGCTGATTCTAGTTAGTGGATGTTGAACAGGACGGGCTGCTAGCGCGCGGTGCCTCTCAAGTCGTCCGGCGGAGCGAGGGAAAAGAGGATGATGTACAAGGCTGCTCCGGCGCCGAGCCGGCCACCGCGATCGGGGCCCGGAATTACGTTGCGCACATGGCTCCAGGGTGGCCGCACGGGGCACCGCCTTCACCGCTCGCAGCAGCGGACTGGAGCGCATGTTGGGTGGTAGGCCAGGCCACCCACGCGCTGACACGATCGGCTGCCCTGTTCCGGGGAAAAGGCTGCCGTATCACGTCCAGCCGTCGCTGCTCCGCATTCAGCGTGCAGTACTACTCCTACTGCATTCCGGTTGGACGCGCCTCTGCATGCGCTGTACTGGCGTGCCGGCAGCCGAGGTGGCGCCAATTATTGGTCCTTCCGTCCGCCCAGTTAACATGGCTCGCTATTATTAAACCGTAGATTTGATTCAGTTCACGTCCCTTAATACAATCTGTTGGAATCATTAGAGAATCCCAGGAAACGGGATGAAACGGTGAAGAATGGAGTTGTGGAGTTACTTGTAACAGCGACAGTGGTTGCCATCACGGCGTGGGGGCCTCACCTCTCGGCTGCGCGCGGCCCCCAGTTTTGGTCTGGTTCCTATCCGAAACGCACGCAACGGATTGGATTGGTTTGGATGGATGAGATGAATGGATGAATAAACACAAGCGGGGGCAGCGGGGGCAGGCAGAGGCCGCGCGCACTCCACGTCGACCTGCTCCTCCTCCCATCCCACTTGGCCGGGGGCCGCCTGAGGTCAGCATCCGATGTGGAGCTGGCCCGGATCGGCGACGGCGCAGGCCACCAGCTTCACTGACCGGTGACCACCACGACCAGCGGGAAGCGCGGTTGTGTGGCTCCCGTGCGTGCGAGCGGTTTGTTTGTTTGTCCGCGCGCGCCGGCCGGCCGGCCGGCTGGCTCGTTCGTTCGTTGGTTGGTTCGGTTGGACGGCCGACGGCCGCTTGTTGTATACGGCCGTCGACGGCCGCGGGCGGGTGCCGACGAGCGACAAGTAGTCGGAGCAGGAGAGGGTGGCCGCGGTTCAAGAAGTACGTCCTGCTTGCTGGCTGAAGCTGCTCGACCGTGCGTGTTGTGAACTTGCGGTCGGCAGGGTCCTATCCGCCTATCAGAATTCGGTGCGGGAACATGCGGCGAGTGCGTCCCCCGTGCACGTACGTACGGATTGATAGGCGCCAGCGCGCAAATTGGGTACAGTGCGTCAGTCAGTGGCAGCCCATACGTGCGCTGGCGCGCCATCCCCGGTGATCAAGTAGCGGTTGGTGACTTCGTTTTGCTCTGGCTGTGAGCGTGTTGTCGTCGGCCGGCCCATCTCTCGGCAGTCGGCAGCGTAGAATCTCATACCAGTGGTGCCATGCCGACGAATATATTTTTCAATTTTTGTGCCAACAGAGAGTTGTGTAGTATCGGCGAGTTGTGTACTTCTGCGAGTTTGATTGGCCGTGCGTGCTTGTCGTATGGGTTGACGGCTGTGGACGTGAGGTCATTGCCGTGGAGAATACCGTACCAAAAGCCGTGGACAATATACAGCATGTGTTGCAGTTTGTACTTCGTAGAAAAAGATATTGTACCATTTCAGAGTAAGTACGACTCCAATGTTCCGCGGTTGGCGTCTCCGAACGGCTTTATGAAAACCAAAGTACAACGGAACGTCTTTCTTTTTCTCATTGTGTGTAAATAGTCCATACCCCATGCCTCGTTTTTCTTCTGAGTTTGATCAGCACTCAATGACTACTAAATCAAATCAAGTTTGATCATCTGACATTGTTGAGTAAAGTCACGGCGTGTCTTCTCGTACTCAACGATTCTTGTTATCCTGGAAATAATCTAGCCGCAAATTTAAAATGGGAGAGAGCAGCTGTACAGCTGCATCGACATGCGATGGACCAACAAATGTAAGAATGTTTTTCCAGTTTGCGGCACAAAGAAACATACATTGATCGATCAGGCGCATAACCATAGCGTTGGTTGCCATCTGCTTAAACGCTCGCAACATTATGTCACTTGCACACTCTGTCCTGTGTGGACATGGATGGACGGCACTATTTACAAGATATCTTTCAACGACAAAAATCCTTACAAAATATTTGACGGCACGCCGTGACTTTACAAGATACCCTTAAGGGAATGAAAGTTGGATGTAGTAGGTGAAAATGTATAATACAGAAAGTCATGTACTTACCAAATGCCTACAAGGCATAACAGCAGTGTCTCTTGGCTCTGTCAGACAGATAACACATTCCTTCCCCGTGTCATCATCATCAGCATTGGGAACATCAGCTTCTGTAGAGTTGTCCATGCCGAAAATTTCTTGTAGCTCATAGCGCACTCCATCAATCCACAAGATTTGCTTGACAACTTTGACTCGAAGGTCATCGTTATGTTTATCTATAACAGCAAGAGTAATTTGTGCACGAGTGGAGTTTCCTAGCTCATCACCTTCCTCTGGAGATGGATAAGCTTCTGCATATACCACCAATGGGAATACTTCCTCTGAAGGATTTGAAAGCTCATCCAGAGAAAAGAATCCTAGGTCAACACCGGAGCCAGAGGGCTGGACGAACCTTTGGGCCAACCCTTTCTGGAAGGGTATCTTTGTTGGTGTCTGCAATTCTGGATAAATTGAAGCAAAACTGCAGTCTTTTTCTTCTTTGGCGAAATAATATATAGTCACACTGCAAAGAAATGAGGATGAGTTCAGCTGCGGTTCTTGATCTACGATATTAGATGGTAATTTACCACCCAAATTAGTTGGAGAATGAAACGAGTCCTAAAGCTTTCCTAGTACATTGCCTATCCTTTTACAACAATTGTGAAATATTTTTACCCAAGCTGCAGTATAGTTCGAAACAGCGGCAAAGCCACATTTCCAAAAGATTGACACAGCTAAGTGAAGTAGTTTTTGAAAATTTATGCATTTTTACAAGGATGACGAGGTGGTGGCGTGGTGCACCAGGTTCTTCTTTGCTCTAGTTTTCCCCTTGTTCGAGGAAATGTTTGTTTTCACAAATAGTCTAATCCTACCACCGTTCATGTTCGTTTAGGCTTTGAACAGTGTTTAACTTCTAATGCAATAGTTTAGCAAGTCAAATTCAAACCCCAAAAAAAAAAAAACTCGCTTAGATACTTCTAATTCCCACACACAGATTTCCTGTTCCCACCAAGTACACACTAACATCAGGACTATACACAGCTCGTTGCAATAACATGAACAAAAAAAATTATACTAATTGGGGTTTACATCTAATGCCACATAACTTGCAGTATCACAATTTACGAATAAAGAAATTGACTGACTAGATAACATCTTGATTTGCCCTATAAGCTGTAAATGACACCCTACATTATAATGGTACATCTCAGATTTAGCATAAACCGAACCTAAAGAAGAAAAGGAGAGGAATCCATTATAAGGCTTTATTTAATTAACCATCTAGTTAACTCATTTAACATCAGGGTACTGCTCTAGGGATGCTTATCTATATAAAGCTTTATTTAATTAACCATCTAGTTAGGGCCTGTTCGTTTCCTTTAGGCCTAAATTGAGTCCTGCCACTAATTGCTATTTAGGGGTATTAAATAAAGTCTAATTACAAAACCTTGGTACAGATGTGCGCTATTTTGTGAGACGAATCTAACGAGCCTAATTAATCCATGTTTAGCTACAGTGATGCTACAGTAACTATCGTCTAATCACGACTTAATTATCCTCATTAAATCGTCTCGCGAAATAGAACAGGGTTCTGTAGTTCGTTTTATAATTAGACTTTATTTAATACTCTTAAATAGCAAATTAGTGCGAGAACTAAATTTAGGCCTAAAGATCCGAACACCACCTAACTCATTTAACATCAGGGTACTGCTCTAGTGATGCTTATCTATTCCTTCTACTCCCTCCGTCTTTTTTTTTTAGTCGTTCCGACAGCATCAGGTAGGTCAATTTTCGCTTGAGCTTGATGTCTGAAACGTCAACAATTTGAAGACGGAGGTAGTATGACTCTAGTGTTGTGAATTACCTACAGTGTGCTAAATGAAAAAAAAGAACCATCTTCACATAGCTCCAGTTTTGACCTGGGTATTCTCGTTTTAGAGCTGCTGGATCCAATATACTAAGAGCATCCTCTGTTTTGCTGCATTCGTACTACTGGGCATGCTATAAAAAGCTAGGCGTTGAGACTTCCCTCACAAGCATTGCAAACCTCACTAAATTGTACTAACCATCAGCTCCCTCGACCAACGAAACGAATCTAGTACCATTCAACTTTCCGAAAGCAGTAGCTGCAGAATTCAGATTCGACAAACAAATCTAGCGCTCCATTGCAGGACCAGTGTGTTTAGACGCAGAGCAACCCCATCGAACTCACCTGCCGTCGGTCACCGCGTCGAAGGTGAAGGCGACGAGTCGGCGGTCGGGGTCGGCGGCGTCGGGCACGAGGCTGATGGTGTCCTTGTGCAGGTTGACGGCGTTCTTCACCTTCCGCGCCTGCTGGTGCTCCACGAACTCGGGCGGGGGCCCCAGCATCGGCGGCTGCTGCTGCTGCAGCTGCGGCGGCGGCATGGGCGCCGGGTGCCAGGGCCCGTGGTACGCGTGCGGGGGCGGCGGCGGGTGGTGGTAGTAGTACGAGGAGGGCGCGGGCGGCGGCGGAGGGGCGGGGTGCCGGTGGTGGTGCGGCGGCGGGGGGTGGTGGTGGTGGTGGTGGTGCGGCGGCAGGGGAGGCGGAGGCGGGTAGGACGAGTAGTGGTGCGGCGCGGGGGGCGGGGGCGGCGGGTAGTAGTCGTCGCGGCGGCGGCGGCTGGAGGAGCCGGAGGCGCCCATGGCCCCTACCCGAGCAGAGCAGGTAAGGCGACGCGGGTTCGGGGCCGCGGATTCGAGCAGGGATGAGGACGACGACGAGGACTGAAGAGATTGCTTAGGCGCGTCGCGGACTCGCGGGGGTGGACGAGGAGGGGAGGGCGGGCAGGGCGGTGCGCGTCGTCGCGGCGTGCGCAGCGAAGGCGCACGGTGGAGTCGGTAGCCTGACGCGACGGAAGGGGCAGAAGGGGGAGAAGAGAAGAGAGGAGGAGGACTCGGAAAGTCGGAATTGACTTTTTCACGGCTGTTTTGTGGGGGTGTTTTCCCCAAGGGCCAAGGCTGGCTGCGCGTTGGCCAAGACTGCTGCGGGTGAGCGCGACAGCCGGACAGCGGCTGCCCGCCCTGCGCACGGCAAAGGCGAAGCCTCTCTCCGTCGCCGTCGCTGTTGGGTGCATCGACCGATGGCGACGGTGAGAGGCGCCGGGTGGGTGGCAACTGTCAATCGGCTGGTGCTGCGGACGCGCCGAGGCCACGCATATTCGGGTGAGAAAAAAGTGCAGCGGCAGGGCTTGACAACGTCGTAATCCACGACGTGAGAATGTGGCAACTATACGATTCACCAGAAATGTATTCAGCGAGACATTTCAGTATGCTATTACTCTGTTTGGTGAACTTCTTTTCATTTTGTGAAAATCTGTTAGGTGAACCTTGACTTCCTTGGGATGCAGTAGCACTGCAGTAGTATAATCATCTTTGTTTTCTTTTTTGCGAAGGGTGTATAATCGTTTTATTTGACCCATGCGAAGATGGATCATGGATAAAGCAGCTTTGCGTCGTTTGTACAAAACGGAGAGGACATGAATGAGCATCCACAATCATTTGAAGCCCAGGGCGATTAAAATAAGAAACTTTTCATCTAATCATAGTTAGAGGCACGTACAAAGAGAATTTGGTCATTTGCACAAGATAGTACGTCAGCAAATGCTGCTCTGTATAGAATGAGCCATCTTGAGCCCTAGACGTACAATCCAACAATCAGTTACTACTACTATCCAATGACTTGTGTCCTTTCAGGTCGTACATAAATTGATCCTTCAAACCTTCCCCAAACATTCGTCCCATTGGAGAATTTATAAATTTCTGGCGGATCACATGTTACCGATGTGATCCGTCACAAATTTATCCAACACGGCGAACCACCATAGATGCAAAAAAGTACAGAAACTCAGCGCTAGCACATCCTGCAGATTTGCTGTGCTGTTCACTTCTCAACAGAGACCGATGTAAAACCATGTTCCTGCGTTCCACTGCAACCAACAGAAGCTTGAGCTTAAGCTTCCCATCATAGTGCACTCACTGCTAACTGCAGGCTCCAATCAAGCTTGCACCACCACAAGTTGCCACATCAGAAACTTCGCACCATGGTGCACTCACTGCTAACTCTAGGCTCTGATCAAGCTGGCAACACCACAAGTTGCCACATCAGAACATCTCCAATTCATGGAGTCTCTTTCTAAAAGATCAAGAGACAAATTAAGGTAGGCTTCAAATATTGATAAACCTTAGCAGCAAAGTAAAAAAATACCTAGTGGCTGGCGCCAGCATGACCACCATATGTGATTGCATGGCCTTAAGCACCATATCTCTTCAAAACTTTGCTTAGTGCAGGCATCACATTGTATGCTTGGTACGACCTTCTCAGCTCAATAATTGAACCCACCTGAATCATTATATTTAATATGACTTCATTATTCTAAACACATGTCTATCAAATAGATAACTATCAAAGGAAAATTTGTTTCCTAATGTCCAAGTGAACATGTTCCATTTTAGCTGACAAAAATGTGACATCTGCGAGCACTAGAAATTGAGACATTAAGAATTAGCCAAAATTCATGTAGTGAAGTCACATAGCAGGTGTTAGTTCAGTTGCGTAGATGGCTACAACTACACCGTATATAAAAGGTCAACATTAGACTAAACGGCTGATAAAGTTGGCAGAACACATGCAGCTCAGCAGCTACTTTTTCATGTTATTAATATATTAAGGGTGTGCTTGAGTTGCACTCACAATAATCAAGACCGATGTGAATCCTATCGAAAATCCCTCATTTATTTGCCTGAGATATCGGTCAAGTAATAAAGATGAAGTTGCGAGCAAGCTCAGCAGTAGACCTCCTGAAATATGAGAAACAATTCTTTGTCCTTAGGAAAATGGGCAAAAATGAAAGTATTGCAGAAGGAAAAATCATAGTAAAATTTGCAATGGGATCAATTTTCTCCAAGGACACGTACCCCAGAAACGTGTTGATGTTTGTATCTTCGTGAGATAATCTACTGTTGCTCGTCCGGGCTTTATCCTTGGTACTCTTGCACTCATCTTATTTAGGTAGTCAGATATCTCTTTTGGCAAGTTGGCCTGCAATCAATAGTTTGCAGATTAAGGTAAATGTCCATAGCATGTGCACAGATAAGCGCCTCAGGAAAAAAAATTCAGTTCCTGAAATCATAGGACTGATAAAACAATTTTAAGTTGCTGCCATCGCCCATGCGCATTGTTCTGAACTGTTTCGTATGTGGTAGTTATACACTTGTACTTGGTTCCTCCACTAGATTAATGATACAGATGACAAGCAAAGCATAAAACAGCATCACCACAAGATTATAGAAGCTCTGAGAACATAAATGTCTATACAATTTAAAGATGAATCTTTGCAAACTGAAAGCAGAGCATCGACGGAGCTCAAGGGAAATATCAAAGTATAAGGTATAGATTTACAGTCTGATTCTATTGAAAATTGAAATTACGTGATTATCCAAGAGAGAGAGAGAGAGAGAGAGAGAGAGAGAGAGAGAGAGAGAGAGAGATCAAACTAGAATAGGTTTCGAAGCAACGAGCAATTTTGTAACAATAGGACTCTATTTTAAATCTTAAACATATTTTTTGGATTCAGCAGAACCTGCACAAGCAACGTGCTTATGACTGAACACAGTTTTTATGATGCGAGTTGGGCTTACAATGTCAAAAATATTGAAGACGAAGACAAGAAAGGCATAGGTCAAATAATAAATCCAGGGACTACCACCAGCTGAAGTATTTGGATTCAAAATTTCCTTCAAGTTTTCCCAAAACCGTGAGCCAAAAATGCTGCGAAAATTCCATATTAGAATAGTGCAGAAGTGAAACAAAAATGATAAAAATGGGTCATGCTTCACCTGGCCATGATGCTTGGAAAAGCTAGTAAATATGAGGTTGTAAGCAAGGGCTGCATTCCAGTTGGATTGATGTTGAAAGGGATATACGGCTCAACCTCTGTAACTGGAGTGCTTTCATTCCTACAAAAAGATGGGTGAATCAATGGGAATTATAAGACTTTGAGCAAAGAACAAAGAATATCAGAAGATTTTTCATCAGAACACAAGTAATTGATGCATTGGGGGTTAAGAGGATATAATTTAACACATGTGTTTTCTAATATAATGTAAAACATCTTTCTCTAGGGTCATAGAGATAGTAGTGAGTACTGAGTAGTAACAAGTAGCTTCCCTATGGCATATTGTTATATCATGCTATGAATATAAATATATTAACCCTTTCTGACTTAATCAGAAAGCAAGCACTGGGCCCTAATATGCGGATCCTTGCCAGCATCACATTGGACAGTAATTTTGAGAAAAGATAGTCAGTGGATACTAAATTTTACCCTGCGCCAGAAGCCAATTTAAATCCATAGTACTGAAGCTTTATCTTTCTGCATCCTTCAGTCACAAGCACAGCCCCCATGGTGACCATTATAAAAACTCCAGCAACTCCACAGATGTAAGGCCAATACTTGGAAAAATTCCCTGTGACAAAAAGACAAGCCAGAGTAAGATAAACTAACACATGTTAGAACTCTCATAGTACAGATAAAGAAGGTACAAAAATGTCAGGTTACAGTAAAAACTAAAAAGCAATTACTGAAACAAAAAATATCAATTGGCGAGAGTTGACAAGCTCAAGTTTAGAGAGACAACCTGAACACTGAGTTATCATCTTGTGTAGTGTACCTGTGTAACCAGTCAAAATCCCCACACAGATAATCAAAGATGAACCATGTCCTGGACAGGAAAATATATATAAGGACATTAAATATCAAAGAGATAACCAAATATAAGAAAGGGGCTATTGCGTTTCTACCCCTGATTTGCCTCCCAATTGTGATTTTACCCCTGGAATTTAGGGTTTGCAATTTTACCCCTGGAATTTCAAAACGAAGACAAAGTTTACCCCTAATATTGCGATTTTATCCCAAGCATGGGAGCCACGCCTCAGTTTGAGAAACCAGGGGTAAAATCGCAATTTTGAAAAAAAGAGGGGTAAAATCGCAATTTGGAGGCAAACCAGGGGTAGAAAAGCAATATTTCCTATAAGAAAATAGGCATATGGAGTCAACATAAATGCGCAGTATGTGACCAAGATTGTCTCTAGAAAAATATCTACAGAGATAAATCACACTGTGCGCATTTTTGTGTTGAACTGCCATCAAGCTGTTGAAAGCTTCAAGATCAATATACATGTCTTTTTTTCTTTACATGTCTTTTTTTCTTTCTTTGATTCTTTTTCTTTGGTGCGGGGGAGCCCCCGAATCAGCACAAACAGTAATCGGGGGTCTCAAAGGGCAATAAGCAAAAAAGCATTGATGATTTGTTTTTAAATTAATTTCAACTTTTCAGGAATGAGAAGCTCCCTTGTAAGTTGTAACATACACTGAAAACTTTCATTCATCAAGGTTTTATCCCTCAAAACATATTGCACAAATGAATGTAAATTTAATTATCTACATGCAATCCAGCTTTTGAGATAAAATTCCAATTATTTGTACCAAAATATGCATGAACAAAACATATGTTTCAGCGAAGAAACTAAAGAAAAATGGGCAGATACAATACGTAGACAACTAGTGGTCTCTTACTACAAACATAGGAGATTCAGAACAGATTCTTATACATGAGTATTACAGAATGAATCGTAGTTCATACAAGACACAAAACATTCATAGCCTTCCTGGGAAGGGGTAATATAATGATAAATATGCATGAGGTTCTTACCAAATCCAGATTCTGAAATGGTATCACAAATCCATGTCATTGACATTGCACCGAGAACAAGCAACAGACTTGTTATAATTACATGCTTAACCCTGCAATAAATATAATAAAAAACACTGAATGAGCATACTCCCGTTCAAAATTAATCACAACTTTGGCCCCAGTGGTATTTTCAACTGCTAGATTTGATCCCTCTTTTTCGAGATAGCCCAATTAGAAGTCACCGGCTCTAAGTACGTAATGACGACAGATTATCTTACTTGATGCCCCCCCCCCCCCCCCCCCGCGGGAGGTTAGAGGTTGGTGTCATGTTATCTTCTTTTGTAATTTAGCATGCGCGATTGTAAACTAGAAATTTTAGGGGTGTGTGGTGTAAAGGGATGCTTATCCTAATTCTCTTCTTAATATAATGAAAGCGCAGCTCTCCTGCGTTTTTCGAGGACAAAATTAATTGACGAGCAGTATGCGATGTACAATGCACTAAGGGTGGAGCAGCCCAGCCTGCTTCAGAGGGGAGAAATATTTTGAAAATAGAAGTGCAACGAAAGGGTAGTTTACCTGGAACTTGCAGCATATATTGAATACTGCAGGGAATAGCATGACACGGTAAAAGCAGCCACAGCTGCAAAACCCAATGAGAGCCACCATCTAAAAGCAGCTAAAGGGATTCAGAATAGTGAAATGGTTTATCAGAAGCCAACTATTTCTAGGAAAACAAAAACAGTATCAATGTAAAAGATAGCAACTAGGACACACATATAGCCTTTTATCTTCTCATGCCCGTCTAATCCCTCCTTGCGAAGCTTTTCAAGTGATGGAAGTACATGAGAGAGAACCTAAACAAATTCCTTTTGTTATATTTTTTCAATAAAAGAAACCAGTTGCTACTGTAATAATGATATCAAAATAACAGGCTGCCATTTTCTTGGTCGGAAACCAAGTCACAAACAAAGATGCTGAAACTTGCATAGCGGTCCAATTAGTCCATGAAAGATATTTTTATATGTGAATCTACACGATCAGTTATTCTGCATGAATCACTAACACTTGCACCTAAGTGAAATATATCCAAGTTTAGGACCTAAATGTTGACTTCTTGAAACTTGAGCTCATATTAGCTTGAGCCATATTGAAATGTGCACATCATGTATTCATGTGTAAGTAAGAAGCTATGGTTGTTGAACAGAAAATAGAAGAATTAACTCGGAAACATGATACGATTGTCACTGGGAAACAAAAGCATGTATTCTCTCGGGTTCCTAATTGATATCATTAGGATAACTTTCTTCGTTCAATTAGAAACCAGAGGGAGTAACACAGAACCAAGTACAAGAATACCAAACCTGCATGACAATAGATGCCGAAATTTGATGGCTGATCCCCAGCTGGAAAAAGGACAGCTTCAATTCGGAGGAAATGTCACCAAGGTCATCTGCACAAAGGAAGGTATCGTTTGAAACTAGCACATTCCTAAAACAAAATCCATGCACAACTCGCTAACAAGTAAGGGGGCGACGAGAGAAACCTGCAGGGAGCGGCGCGAAGCTGAGGTAGGAATCGGGGATGAGGCGGCGGTCGAACCCGGGGAGTGGGATGAAGTAGCCCACGCGGCTGAGCACGATAAGCACGGCGGTGATGGCCAGTCTTCGGCGGATTTCGCTGCGGAAGAAGGCCTCCGCCGCGCCCTCCGCCACCGCCCCAAGCCGCGTCAGGTCCAGGAACCGATTCCGGTACCCCGCGCCTTTCCGTCCCGTCCCCGCAACGCCGCCTCCCTCTTCGTTCGCGGGAATAGCACCAGAAGCCGAAGCCCTAGCGGCGAAGACGAAGTGGCGAGGCGTGAGCGGCCGCTGGGGCGCGCGGACGAGGAGTGGGTGGTGTGCGCGAAGAAGTGGGCTGTTGAGGGCGAGGCCGCGTGAAGGCGAGGAGGGAAGCGCGCGGCGAGACGGCAGTGCGAGCTGCAGTGAGAGGGAGTTCGCAAGCGCAAAGGAGGGGGACATGGCGGCGGCCGGCGCTGCCGCCGTCGTGCGGCGGGGCGAGGTCGGGATGGAACTGGAAAGAGGCAGGACCGCAGGAGAAGTGCAGCTTCGGTAACGCTCCGTTTTTTTTCTGACGTGCTCGATCAGGAGCGTCTGTTTCGATATCCATCCTCGATCCAACGGCGGCAATCGAAGCTGTCTGCCACATTTAAAGACTTTCGTTGAATGAATTTTCAAAGGGAAAATAGGTTTCAGTTTGAAAAAGGGAGTACAAGAGTTTGAGTTTTTTTTTCCAATCAGTATTATGATTGCTATCATGCAATACTCCCTCCGTTTTTTATTATATGACGCCGTTGATTTTTTTGTTACTTTGACTATTTGTTATCTATAAATATTTAGGTAAATAGTTAAGTATATAAGTTAATCTTAAAGTACTTTTGATGATGAATCCAATGATAGTTATTTCACATGTGAAAAGTAATTATTTAAATCTATATTGTTGGTCAAAGTTCAACTAAAAAGTCAACGGCGTCATATAATTAAAAATAGAGGGAGTAGTAAATATGCCAAATTTTGGATCTCTGTGTTTCTTCTAAGCTAAGAGTTGTGAGTTTTGAAAAACATGACGCGGTTCACAAGACTCCGAAATTTTAGCGAGTGACAGTAGGCTTTTCTTTCATTTTTTTTTTCAAAAAGAGAGTCTGTTGAAGTGAGCAATCTGCACATCGAGCATCCGTGGTCGTCCGACACGCTACACCGTTGTCGCCAAGCAGCGAGCTGCCACGACGAACACCACACAATCAACGAATCACGCCGCGAAGCCTCTCTCGAAGGCAGAGAAGGAATGCCATGAGCCCATGATGGCAGCCGGCGCCGCCTCGTTCGTCCCGCCGCGCGGCCACGCGGCTCCGTTCGGCCGGAGGGCGCCGCCGCGGCGTGGCGTGGGCCGCCCGCCCGTTTCGGCGGTGGGCAGCGGCGGCGGCTGCAGCAGCGAGGGAGACGCGGGGAGGATACTGGACCCGCGCGCCACACCCTTCCAGATCCTCGGCATCGACGGCTCGGTGTCCTACTCAGCCGCGCAGCTCAAGGCCGCTTTCCGCTCCCGGGTAGTGTGCCTCGTCCGCTTCCTCTGTTGCTGTCTCACTGCAGCTGACCAACTTTAGCCATGGCCCATGGCAATTGGGGCTTACACTAAATATTCCTTGACAACTTATTATTGTGTGGATGTGTAATCATGGCATTTGTTACGCTACGACAGAGCTTCATACAATTTTCTGCTCTAACTAGCCTACCATGGCATAACTCGGGAGCTTGTTTTACAGGTTAAGGAATTCCATCCTGATGTATATAAGGACTCAGAAAATGCAGACTTAATAATGAGACGAGTCATTGAGGCCTATCAGGTAAGTAAGTGTATGCATGTTTTGTACAAGTATTTAGGGATGCTATCATATCAACTACATAGGAAACATTGTCAAAAATATACAAATGGCACAAACAATTGTGGCCTCAAAGGTTTCAGAATTAAGAAGGCACTTTTGAGACATAGATGCGCATAATATTGATATGCCCAACCTAAATGTCCATAGAAATATATACCTATAAAATTTAGAAATCTGACTCTTACTAGAGGAATTTCCTTATGTTGTGTTCACCTTTCGGTTACATTGTTAGTCACACTTGTTTGTTTCACATACAGATGTTATCTTGTAACCAAGAAATGATGGTTGAAAGGTAGAGAATACTTCTATGATCTTGTACTTTGGACATGTGCGCGGGCTGATTTGAGTAATCTATCATATACACTTTTTCTAGCTAATTGTGATAATTGTGTGGCTTCTTTCGAAAGAACTTTCAGCATAGATAATATATTAGGTTGCGAGAGCCATTTCGCATTGCTGTCTTGATAAATATTATAGTGAAATGAAAAAGCCATGTTGATTCCTGATAAATTTCGTAGTAACTGTCAGTAAAGTAAAATGCTGAAACATGAGGGGCTGGAACAATAGTTTGAGTAGAATTTATGAGAAAAAAGGCTCTACTTGATTTAGGGATTATGCAGACGGTACATTGCGAAAGGTTAACAATGTAAATCATGATTGCATTAATGCATCCCTGTTAATATTACCTTAAAAAGAAGAGCTTATGTCATGTACACAGCACATTTATTGGTATGTGTTGAAAAATTGTTTTTAGTTTGTTCCACTATACTTTCTGTGGGAATGTAGTTTGCTCTGCGCAATAATCTAGCAATTATTTGATGGACTTAGCTACTAACTCATCTCTCAATCCAAACTCCAAAAATCAAGCCAAATGAGGATTTTATGTTATCTGTCCAGTTTTCCGTTTTATTTATGCCACTGTGATTTCTGCAGACTGCAGTTGTGATTTTTTTTATTGTGATTTCTAGTGGGTGCATCTATCTTGTTTCAGTAGTCTCAGGAAAATCCAACTTATGTGCTTATATTAATTATTGTGCAGGAACAATATTGATCCATTTGATGAACCCGAGTGTGAAGCACGTGACATATTTGTCAATGAACTTTTATGCATTGGCACTGGTACTTGTTGCCCTCATATTGCTTCAGTGGTGGTTTCCATAATCTGTCCTAGTCTCGCTGTTGACTGTAGTTTTTGTTAAGTACTCCTATGAGGTTGGGGCCAAACTCCTAATTAGATACCAGTGTTACAATTGATACCAAGAGATTAAATTTCGAGTTGTTCACAGCCTAGTGCCTAGGCAACACCTAAGCGGCCCTAGGCATTTATATTTTTGGCAAATGAACATAAAAAGAAAGGGGGCTCCGCCTAACACCTAGGATTTTTAAACACTGTTAAATTTTCACTGGAGCACATTAGCATGTCATGACAGTTGATTTGCTAGCACAAGGTATCATTTTTTCTTCATAAAAAGGCATGCTTTTCTTTTGGAATCACAACATGTTATTTGTATTCCTTTGTTGAAGCGATTAAGTTCAGTAACATTCCTAGTTCATGTAGTTGTTCAACATACATCGGCAAATTGGTCTGACAATTTATATTTATTAATATCTGATGCAGGATGCCCATATTCTTGTGTTAGAAAGGCACCTCATGTATTTGAATTTACAGATGATATTGGTACAGCTCGTGCGATATCTCAAGGTAAGTCAACCAAAGTCACTTGGCTTAATTGGGTAGCAACCCGCAATATTTTAACCGAATGGTTTCCAAGAAAATGATCAACCCTTCCTGACATGTTAGTGACACGTTCTCTTTCAAAAAATGGCATCGTTTATATGCAGACAATGGTGAAGATGACCTTGTTCAACTTGCCGTTACGCAGTGTCCAAGAAAGTGCATATATTATGTGACACCATGCCAACGCGCTATTTTGGAGGATGTTCTTGCTAGGTAATTATGCTCTGTCAAGATTGATTCTTTTTGTCAGTTGACATTAGGGTTAAGAGCTTAGTTGACTGATCCTAATTAAACTTCTCGTTAGGGTTAAGAGCTTAGTTGGCTGATCTTAATTAAACGTCCTGTCACTCTGAATTTAAACAAGTGAAACAGATCACGTTCAATTTTTCGCACTTTAAATCATGCATGGTAGTATAAATTAATTGTAACCGTCATGATTAGCAAACCAAGGGCGAGGGAGTTCAGATCCCATATCCTAGTTGGTTACAATCAATAAGGCGAAAACATAGGTGCTATGGGCAACACGGAGATATTTATAGGCAGAATTTTTTTCCCGCCATAAAAGACGGGGAGTGTTTTTCCATGCATTCATGCGTTCTTAAGCCTCGGTTATCCTGATAGTTTATTTCTTAATGTTCATGCGTGTATGGCTATAGTGTGTTGATGGCGCCGTACGACCTCGCTGAAGCTGCAGTTTTGGATTCCCTCATTTCGAAAGCAATGTTTGAGAATAATAGGTACAGGAAGCCGAAAAGAGAAGCAAAATCATCTTCTGATTATGTTGATTGGATGTGAGCCAATCCTGAAGCTGTGAAGCACCGGCGAATGGGAATAGTCTCGATTTTTTTTTGTTAGTTTCTCAAGTCCTTGGGACTTAGGAGGCTTTTGTCCCCCAGTGGAATAGAATGATGCATAGATATATTACAGTTTGTTTACATGTACATACATACTCTAGCTTGCTTTGGAAAATACATCTGCCACGAAGATGGGCAAAATGTACCGGACTATGTAAACTAACTGTTTTTGTTAGCTGCACTTCTGAAACAACCTGATATTCATTTTTGTACAAGGAAGGGAGCACAATATCTAAATGACTAAATCTGAGTATGCTACACAGTAATCGCCAAACGATAAATTAAGGAAAAACACAAATACACATGGTGTGATCGAATGCCAATATCTTTACCCTGATTGAGGTTGAGAAACAATATGAAACTAAATTATTCAATTGAACCTACTTTTAACGGGTTATGGGCCTATTCTTGTGACGTATCTTTCTCTGATGAGTCCTGTATTCTATGTTTAGGCAACGTATAAATATCATCTTTGGTACAACTTATTCATGCCAAACACTAGGGTTCTGTGAACAACTTATTAGTTAAGCAGATTCTTAAAATGAACTAAAAATCAGTAATAAGCAAAAGTTGCTTTTCACCGGAATTTTCAAATAAGTTTCATATTCAACAAAGTAGAACTTATGCTAACCAGGGCCAAAAGAGTAGTGAACATGATAGTTTCTGTCATCAGTAGAAACATGATAGTTTCTAGTCAAAATGAAATGAATCATGCCTTGAGTTGCTCAAAGAACATAGGTCAAGCCACTACATTTAACTCCTCTTCACAGTATGACAACCAAAGCTAACACTGCACCTACGGACCTACCTCTGGCTACCTACTGATAATCTACACTTGAAACACTATCACTTAAGGTAAACAATACTCCTATGTTTTTATATCAGAAAATCACGTTGGGGTATTACCGTATTAGATTCTCCGAAGACATCACCTAAAAACCATAGCTAACTAGAAGTACATTATTCTAGTCCCGTTTATCCTAATGCCATTAATCAAATCTTTCAACACTCGAGTCATTTTTTGCAATTATGGTGCTAAGTTTTTCTGAGTTGAGTATGGTATTACCATCATATACCAGGCAAAATTCTCAAAATCAAAGAAATTAATGATAAGTTTAACGTATCTGGTAACCAAGTGCAAACTATGAAAACTTAATCTGAACCACGATATGATCTAAGGGACGCTCAAGGTGGTGATTTGCAAAGGCGTTGCAAATCATTGCACCTCTCATGAGCAATTACCCCTCAAGCGCTCCCATCAACATCGTGGCTCAGATTGAAGTTTCCATAGTTGCACGGAGAGGTTTCCACCTGATACGTTCCCGATAAGTTTACCACAGCAAAAGAAAAGACAAGTTTAAAATTCATTCATGGGCCACAAGGGCCGTGGTTGTCCTGCGCGGCTCGGCCTCACCGTGCTATTGTGGCTAAGCCCACGGCAATCCTTTGAAGAACGAAAAAGGAGAAAAAACAAGAAAAAGAAAAGCAACCTAAACCCTCGCCCTCCGCCCCCGCCACCGTGCCCTCCCGCCGCCGCCTCTCCGCCCACTCCCTGCCGCCGGACTGCGGCGTGGACTCTGCCTTCTTCCTCCCCGGCCCGCCGCCGACACCCATTCAGCGGCGCGCTTGTCCCACCTGCGCTGCTCTTAAGCCAGTGACCACTCCGCGCTCCAGCAGCAGTCACCTCGCCGCTTCTCCTGTCCCTTGGCAACCAAATCCGGCGCCTCCTTTTGCCACCGGCCGACCACACTTCCAATCGCGGCCGCATCCATCCATGGCGGAGCCAAGCCCCAAACCAAAGTCCAGTAAGAAAGCGAGGAAGAAGGCCACCGCGCTAGGGGAGGATGTGAAGGACATGGACGCTCTCAAGTCCGACGTTGCCTCATTCGCCTCCTCTCTCGGCCTCGTCGCCGGCGCCGGCAACCCCTCCGGCTTCGATGACTCTGACTTCCGCAAGTCCGGGCCTATCAAACCTCCAAAACCCTCAAAACAGCCCGATCAAACCTCAGAAGTCCCGCAAAACACCGCACATAGCCATAACCCAAAACCCAGCAAGAAGCCGCACCCTCTTGAGCTCCATGTCCCCAATGCTAGTACCAGTTCTGGTGCCACTACGAATTACCCACTGATGAAGGCCGCGGCGCTTTCAGGACAGTGGTACACAGACGCTGATGAGCTGGAAGTGAAGGTCCTAGGCAGCGGTAAGCAGACGCCTCCATCTGTGGGACTTCAGGAGATGCAGAAGTTAGTTGAGCGGAAACGGGAGTTGGCAGAGAAGCTCATGGTGCAGTACGCAAGGGAATATGACACGGTGAGGCGGGGGAAGGGTGACTTGAAGCTCCTGGAGATATCAGCAAAATCTGGTACATCAGCTGACAAGGTGTCGGCATTCACATGCCTTGTCGAGGACAACCCAATTGCAAACATAAGGGCACTTGACTCTCTTGTTGGTGAGTTGCATTTTTTGCAATGTTGTCGGTTCAAATTGATTAGGCAGTAAAAATTATACATGTGTTCATGCAGCTGATGATAATTAGTGGAAATTGTGAATTGTCCAACTTCGTTGCATCTTGAACAAATTGTGGATTAATATGGACATAGGATGTGGATTAGGTAACCATTGAGCTAGATTTGTTGAAATGTTTTGGACTACAGTTGTGAGCAAGTTTTGCCTTGTTGGGAACCATAGTAATTGGTCTCTTCACAATGCTAGGCTTTCGCATCATGGTATTTTTGATGATCTCTTTGTGCTTTGTTTTGTCATAAATATCCTAAGAATTTTTTCCATTGTGGGGAAAATAATGAAACAGGTATGGTTACATCGAAAGTTGGCAAGAGGTATGCATTCACAGGCTTCGATGCGTTGAAGGAGTTGTTCCTCATGAGGTTAGCATCGCCCCCAGGACGCGTCTTTTATAATCTCTCTCATTGTTGCTATTCTACACAATTTCAGTTTTCTCTTACATGTTTGTTATAGTTTACTCTGTATACTAATGAAGAAAGATTATATTGCCACCATGAGCATCATATTGATGCTGTAGTACTTATTTGGATACAAGAAGTGGAAACATGTTGATGTGTTACTTTTAATTTTTCTGTTACATGATTTACTAGATGTGAGTAATTTGAGAATAGCATATTTTGTAATTCTATAAGAACAATCATAATTGATAATACCTGTTTGTGAAATGGGTTCCATTTGCATTACAAATCAATACAATACTAATCTTGTGTCATTGTTCCACTTTGTTTAATTGATTAGGCTATCCCTCTTTTCTCTATGTCACGTAATGATGCAATAACGATAATTAAAAAAAGGATAATATCTATTAGATTATCCTGGGTCGTGAATAACTCTTCATATATTTTAAATTCCTTTTCTTGTTATCTTGATTATTGATTCTACCATCTTGAAAGGTTACTGCCTGATCGTAAGCTGAAAAGTCTTATTCAGCGGCCGCTAGACAGATTACCTGAAACAAAAGATGGCTACTCACTTCTGCTCTTCTGGCATTGGGAGGATTGCTTGAAACAAAGGTATGTCCCACCAAATTATACCCTTTAGAACCATCCACCATTTCTGGTGAACTCCATGGTCATCTGCACTGAACTCTGGAAGAAAGATTCCCTTGATTTAGTAATCCCACTTGGTTAAACAATACGATAGCAACATAATGTAATATGATTTCTTACTACATGATACCAGCATAATATTACACAGTTACAGAATTCCGATGTTAGACTCCTTCACCCTTTGTAGATATGCTTTCTTACTATTGGGTCCCGGGGGGGGGGGGGGGGGGGGGGGGGTGCTAGCAAGTGAGGCGAGCTAGAACAGGGAAGGCTTATGCTAGGACTTTTAGGCACGCTAAGGCACTTCCATTACATTGCATGCTAGGTGCTCTTTATAGTGCAAAGGGAGGGAGGGGGGCTACTTCTCCTGGACTCTTGAAGGTTGTAGCTACAGTAGGTCGGTGCTTTAGTAGTTCTGCTACATTCCAGAACACGCCACTACTTTACTCTACTACATTCCAGAAACATTCTATAAACACAAGGATTCCCATTCCATGTTGCGTTAGTCTGCTCGTTGCCGGTTCTTGCGTCACATTATATTCAACTGGATTGATTATTAATATTTGCTGGGGCCAATGAAGAAAAGGAATATACAAATGACACAGTTCTACTTAAATATTTCATGTTTTTTCAGGTACGAGAAGTTTGTTATATCACTGGAGGATGCGGTGAAGGATATGCTGCCGAATCTTAAGGACAAAGCAATGAAGGTCGGCACAGACTTTAATCTTTGTGAAAATCACTTTACTGTTATTATCTGGCTTAGATATAGGGTAAAGATATGAAGCTTATACTGATTAAAAAGTTAATTGGGAAACTGGACGTTGGACTGGACCATTTTTGTACATCAGTTTACATTCTTCAAGTATTGAACATAAGATAATTTAGGGAAAAACAGGATACACTATGAGAGATGCATTGGAGGTTATGGTAACGGTCATTGTTTTGATTAATCTAGCATCAAAACCAGAGATTGAAGTTAGCTTTCTTCATAGATTGCATGATAAGATTCCTTGTGGAGACCGATCCTGCTGGGAACTCATTTCTTGTACTATATATGGGAAATATAAACATGAGCTAACTAATTTTATTTACTTATTAATATGCGTTTTTAATTGACACTTCTATTTTCAATAATTGGGAACCATCTGGAGTTCGTACTTATCAGAACTGGTTTTGAACACTATAAGGACCATGATATCTTGATAGGATCATGTGGTTTAAAACTAGATCTTGTGTGGAACTTGGTTTGTAACTCTTGACTCTGACCAAGGTGTAAGCATTTTATCAGTTATCACATCTAGGTGCTTGAACAATCACCAGAATGGCATCCTATTCTACTTTGTGCTACAACCAGAGTCATCTGAGCTCTTATATTTCCGTTCATCAACCTTTTGTCCTTCCCTGCTTTGGTATCATACTATATTCTTAGTTTCTCCCGGCGGGCCCGCGCTGCTACTGTGCGTTACTGTTGCCCTGTAGCAACCGATGTGTGCCGTCCGATTACATTGCTGTGCTTAGGATCCAGCCGTTTGTTTACTTCATGTTTATGTAACAGTGAATGTGGTTAGTGCATGTCTAATTTTTCCTTTGTTGCAGACAGTTTTTATTCTTTTGAAGAGTAAATCTGAGCAGGAACGGCGGTTACTTACAGCTCTTGTTAACAAAGTATGTTGTCCTTTTTTATCTGCAACACGGAAGTAATATTAGTTGTATACATTTCTGTTGTTTGCCCGTTTCTCGCCTACATGTAAACTTGAAGATAACGTACATTAGACTGCTGTACAGACATTGGTCACTACATATTTTTAGTCATCCTCATGCAAATTTTATCTCCTGTAGCTTGGAGATCCTGAAAGGAAGGCAGCATCAAGCGCTGCATATCTACTAACATGTCTCCTCTCCGCTCATCCTAATATGAAGGTAATACATTTCTCCACTGGGAAAAAAAACAAAACCTTTTGTTATCGTCATAACTCTTTTGACCAAGATAGTTAACTATGCAATATATACACACGTGTCACACATTCAATTTTTCTGTCTCATTGAACCATTTTAATTTGCAGATGGTTGTGATAGATGAGGTGGATTCATTTCTCTTCAGGCCGCATGTTGGGCTTAGGGCCAAATACCAAGCTGTATGTTATTGTTAATATCACTTTTTTTTTGTTAATATCATTTCAGAACATCATTATGAGTAGCGGAGGACGTCGGTTCTCTTATTGATAGCATTTGGTCGAAACTGTGGCATTTTATGACTACTGCTTATGCTGAGTTATCTATCCAATCTACCACGTAACTAGTTAAAGTATAGTTTTGTACTTTTCTGTCATGGTTCTTCTAATTGCTGTTAGTTTTATTGTACAGGTCAATTTTTTGAGCCAGATTCTCCTTACACATAAAGGAGATGGACCGAAAATTGCAAAACGGTTGGTGGATGTCTACATTGCGCTTTTCAAGGTTTCGATACATTTCAGTTGAATAGTCATTGCTATTTTGATTATTTAGCATCTGTCCTGCCATCTTCAAGTTTATTGTCTTTTCACTACAATGCAATTCAAAAAAAATTTTTTTAAAAAAAATCGGTTGTGAGACCGAGTACCAGATAGTTTAGGTGAACAACTGAGTACCTATTAGATATATTACTGAGGTTTGGAATCTTGCTTTTTATTTCTAGCCTACCTTAACGCGCTTGGGATTATGTTCAGTATGATGGCTCTGGCCTTGCAATGCTGTATGACACACCTGATCTGTGTTCATACAAGAAAATACCGAGTTAGAAGTGAAGATATACATGATCGGGTAGGGTAGCACCAATTGAAAGCTTATCCAACACTGCTTGCCATTGTTTGGACATATCTAACCGAGGCTTCTTGAGGCACCGATGCATACTGGAATTCTAATATTTGTTGACAATACAAGAAAATGTAGGGACTAACTGACATTAATGTGGGAGTATGCATAGCGCTTAGGCTTCTTATGATCAAGTTTTTTTTATTGGGAGAAAGAAACACAAGACCATAAGAGTGCTGAAGAATTGTGACACCAATTTGTTCCGTTTGTTGGATTTGATATCTGAAGCTCACGGTTTATTTATCTTTTTCCATGTGTGTTTGTCTCATTTGTTGGTAATCCTGTTACTTTCTACTGATCAGCTTTGAGGTCTTACAAG
Source organism: Eragrostis nindensis (assembly GCA_012490785.1). Classification (NCBI taxonomy): domain Eukaryota; kingdom Viridiplantae; phylum Streptophyta; class Magnoliopsida; order Poales; family Poaceae; genus Eragrostis; species Eragrostis nindensis. Next base: position 213,515 of record JAAXCT010000471.1, on the reverse strand, counting down.
CCATTTTTCTCTTTTCTCATGTTAGGTACTCATGTCTAGCTCTAGTGTTACAAAAGGAGATACATACAGTAAACATGGCAAGAAAAGTGGAGAAAATGGAAAAACAAAGGGGAGAAAGAACAAGGTCAATGACTCTAATCCTCATGGAAACCATGAAGTGGATCCCTCAGCAGGATCAGATTTGGAGATGGACTCTAGAATTCTTTCTGCACTTTTAACTGTATGTGGTACATTCTACAGATACTGTATTTATTTCTTATCATTATTGTCACATTATATGTTTGTACTAATGTCCTTGTTCGTGCCTCTAGTTTCTTTAATAATCTTTTCATTATATGCAGGGTGTAAATAGAGCATTACCATATGTGGCGAGCTCAGAAGTTGATGATATTGTGGAAGTTCAAACACCCATTCTTTTTAGATTGGTGGGCTTTCTTTGCTATTGATAGGAAGTACCTTTGCTAAATTTGTACTGTTGGAAATAAAGTTTTTCCTAACTCTAATGTTGGTTTCATGTAGGTTCACTCCGAGAATTTCAATGTTGGTGTTCAGGCACTGATGCTTTTGTACCAAATCTCTACAAAAAATCAGATAGCGAGTGACCGTTTCTACCGTGCGTTATATGCGAAACTTTTGAGTCCTGCTGCTGTTACTTCATCAAAGGTTTTCATAACTGGTTCCTTTTTTTCTGCTTTACCCCTGTATGCCTTGAAACGTTCTTGTTTTTTACTCTCCCATGAATCTCATGCAACATTATTATTTGGTTATCCCAACAAGCCCTTTCACCATTTAAAAAAACTCAGCTTGCAGGGAGTAGGACAGCCCCGCATTTTGCTAAGAAGAAGCCCTTTCATCATTACAATATAGCCTTGTAGATAACAACTTTGAACTCTGCATCCTTGGATTTCAGGCACTTGTTACTTTGACATGTGTTGCAAAATCCTACATTTTTTATGTAATACAATCCTACATTTCTTTGTGGCAGTTGAAAGAAACTACAACTAATTTCCTTTATCGCAAAAAACTACAATTTTTTCACCTTGAAACCACATGACAGCCTAGATGGCTCATTCAGTGGTGGCAGCACACAAGTGACGAAGTTGTAGGTTTTTGCCACCAGACATCAAACCACTCTAGTTTCTTGCACCTGATCCAAAGTTGCACTCATGTCAGAGTAGTTGTAGGTTTTTTTGAAGTTTACTCTTTTCAATATACTATATCTGACATGGCTGCCTTATATATTTCAGCCAGAGTTGTTTCTTGGTCTTCTGGTGAAAGCAATGAAGAATGATGTAATGTTGAAAAGGGTAGCTGCATTTTCGAAGCGGCTTCTGCAGGTCTGTTCATATGGATATGTTATTAAATCGTAGTTACTGATATACCACTGCAAAATGCTATTTGTTAGGAAAACTGAAATATTCAATTGCATGCATAGCATATACTTCCATGATTTTATATTTTGCTGGGGCTTATGTACGAATAAGTGCATGGCATTAAAACTGTTTCAATATTTGCAGTGGCATATCTCATCATCACAGTTGCGTATTTCCTTCCTTCTTTTTTGTACAATTATCCTAGTTTTTTAGCAAGTTATTGTATCATGTTTAAAACCACTATGATTTGTACAAATTTCGTGCTATCACATCTGTGTATGAGCATGTAGCAGAAATGGTGGCCCTTGTGTTTTGTGCTAGATAAGAGGGCCCAAAATTCATATGGTCTTCTAGATGCATGTACATGATGGGAAAGAGTCCATATATGAATATAAGCTGGTGGTTGATTGCAAGTTTCTTACGCTGAGGTGGATCATGTCATCACGCAACATGATAGGTTGCTAGATGGGGTGACGTGACGTCTAGCGCCTATCGCTGATTATACAGTGGTGGCAGGGATTAGGTGTTCAGGTGGAACATGGGAGGGTGGTGTATATTGCCTAGATGGGCTGGTTACCGTCCTTTTAAAACAGTGGATCATCATGACTTTCAATAAAACAGAAATATTATTTTGTTATCCCAATATTCTCATGCCCATGATTTATATTTTTTTTACGCATGTTTCATGTCATTGTAACTTCCAAATGAGACTTCTACCTAAAAATTTAGTTTTGGTTCCTTTTTTCATGGTTTTACAAATTTAGGACAAGGTAGCAGAGCAGTGGGCCAGTGGCAACGGTGTTTCTTTCAATCTGTCTATATTTGTGCAATTTGTATACACTCCTTTCCTTTGTACTTTGTTTTGACGGTGAGCTAGGGAGAGGAAAAGTGGAACTTTGTTTAGCTAAAGTTGTCTGTACCATTGCCATCCTAACTATCATTTGTGATACTTCTGTGATATTCAATGCGCACCATTTTTTCCCGGTCTCCCTGGAACAGCAGAACAATATAAATGAATATTTATACTTACACCACTGGTAATTATGTTTATAGAACTGAAATATTTACAACTACAATCTCTGTAATGTTTCTGGACAGGTTGCTCTTCAACGGCCTCCGCAATATGCCTGTGGATGTCTTTTCATTATGTCAGAGGTGCTAAAGGCAAAGTCACCATTGTGGTATGTGCTTGGCTGTCCTAGTTACCAAATTTTGCATTCAGAATAATTTATAGTACCAGGATTAATTAAGTGGCAAACACTAGCCAATACTTCTGCAGTCAAAGGTCCTTATGTGCCAGCCACTTGAGTGTCTAACTACCAGCTCATCTAGCAGATACTTCACATATCACCCATATCTCATTAGTATTATGTCCCATTAGCAAGAGAACAACCATGTAAAAGTAACATTGTCCCATTTCAGGAAACAAATATCTTCCAGTATTTGAACCCAATATGGTCAACTCATAGGTCTCACAAAAATATTGGGAATACATTATGCTGCATCAACATGAGTATGTGGGCAACGTATTGATTCACTCTCAAAAGTTCCATAACCAATTCCATAAACAACAAGTCCCAAAGAATAACTAAGCATGTAAAGTACAGTAGCCTTGTCATTTGGCATGATCACATGGTGTTGCTTCTGAAAAGATTCTTATTTGTAACTTCGTTCATGAGAAGTTTGTACCAGTCCACTCAACTGCTTTATATGCCTTGATACTTGCCAGTTACATATGGTTTTGTCCATTTTTCTTTACATTCTAATAACAGTAATGTTAATTGTTACTCCTCGTGTCCTTGTTGTTTTGTATATCTTTTTTCCTTTGTACATGTCTTAAGTAAACCTATTATGTGTCCCTGTTTCCACTAAAAATGTACTCATTAAATTGGTTGAGCTCCCAATTACCCATAATTACCAGTGAACAAATGATTTAAGTCTTGGGAAATTTAGCAACACCAAATGCCTAGTTTGTTGTTGATCCACAAATAAAAAGAAATACTTCACCACTCTTAAAAGGACAGTAACAAAGAACAGGGCGATATGTGATTTAAGTCTTGGGAAAAATGCTTCACCACTCTAATAAGTATGCATCTCTGATTTCTGATAAATATTTTCCCAATTTATTGATGATATAATATAATTTTCATTGATCTTTTGTTTCAGGGCGATTGTGCTCCAAAATGAATCTGTTGATGATAGTGTTGAGCATTTTGAGGACATTGTGGATGATACTGAGGACCCTTCAATCATAGATAATGACAAATTAGCTAAGGAGAAACACGACCTTGATGCTGCTGATACTACAGAACAGTTTAAACCAGTGGAAGGTGACAGGAAGGATAAAAATAACACATCAACTGAGGGGTCGATATTATATGATCCGAGACACAGGGAGCCTTCTTATTGGTATCTCCTATAAATCACACTTTTCTTATGGATGGGTTCAATTTTTGTAGATTAATAACCTCGGCTGTCTAGAAAAATAAGGTGCTTGCGATTAGTGGATGACAGTATATGGGACTATGGGAGGCACACCTGTGGTAAACTTACCATTGCCCCAGATGAGAACATAATAAAGAAAGTTGCATTAGCAAATGATTTGTTTAATGACTGATTCATTAAATTCCTTGCATCTCCAATATATTCCTGACTCTTAAATTTTTGTTAAGTTCTTCATCCAGAAGTCCATATTTGTGAAAATGCTACGATTAAAATTTTAAATTCATCAGGAAATGCCATGGTATTGTCTTTTATCATTTATTCAAATTCTTAATATAAGCTAATTCATCTTGGAATCCTACTGCTACTGTAATCCAGTTTCGAATAAAACATAGAAAATAATATGCATCTTGATAAAAAAAGTTGTCGCCCTGTGGCCTGACTTTGACAATATCCCTTAATGATTTCTAATATGTGTTCATTTACAAATGCTAAGAATGTTCTGATCAGATGTTCCTTTCCCTTGTCAGCAATGCAGACCGTGCCAGCTGGTGGGAGTTAACATTGTTGGCCTCACATGTGCACCCATCAGTTTCTACTATGGCCAGGACATTGCTATCCGGCAACAATATTGTTTATAGTGGTGATCCACTGACAGACCTATCACTTGCTGCTTTTCTTGACAAATTCATGGAAAAGAAACCTAAGGGCAACCGGATTGCTGAAGGAAAATGGCATGGGGGATCACAAATTGCACCGGCTAGAAAGGTTTCCCCTTGTTTACCTGCAATTTTTCTTCGTTGACTCTTCTGTACATGCCCAGGGTTTCTTCTCTTTTGAAACCTTTTGATTTATTGGTGATTTTTCTACTATTTAATTGCCTTATTCTTGTCCAGAAAAAGGAAAACTGTTGCGATTATTTTTCCACAGACTAGGACAATGCATTATTACTGTTTGCTTCCCTAGCTGAGGCATGTGTTGTCTGCTGGATATACTGGTCTTTTGTAGTCCAGAAAAAGGAAAATTGTTTGCTTCCCAAACACTATGGCTTTTGACCCATTGTATTTCTGTTCTGCATTACCGTATTTTGTATATTGAAAGTTTGAAACTTGGCTTCTGTCTTGGTGCCTGGCAACACATGGAAGCCCTATGTTCAACTTATGTTTCTTAACTGTGGTGGTTCTTTGGGATGCTATCCTTATTTGCATCAGGGTGTCTGTTGCTTCCATTTTCATTTTTGTTCCAATTGTAATATTTTCATAGGTTGAGCTGATCTTTGTCTGTCTGCAGATCGACCAGAATCCTCATCTCATTGGGGAAGAGCTTCTCGAACTTGCAGAAAATGAAGTGCCCCCTGAGGATGTTGTTTTCCATCGTTTCTATATGAACAAGACTGGCCCTATAAAACCTAAGGCAAAGAAGAAGGCCTCGGTTATTGATGAAGATACTGGAGAGCTCCTAGCTGATGATGTTAGTGATGCTAGTTATGGGAGTGATGATGAGACGCAGGATCTGGGAGAGGGACCAACAGAAGATGGAGAATACGACTACGAAGACCTGGACTCCGATGCCTTTGAAGAAGATCAGGATTTGCTTAGAGATGACAGTGATGTTGATTTGGGTAACATTTCAGATGATAGCGCGTCTGAGGATGGAGTAATGGAAAATGACGACGACGACGATGATGATGCTATTCTCGAGAGTGCGATTGACTCAGATGATAACTCCAGTGATGAAGAGATGGTTGATGTTGCTAACGGTGGTCGTGGTGGTTCCCGCGCAGAGAAAAAGCGGAAGCGGAAACATGGTGCAAAGAGTGGTGCATCACCATTTGCAAGTATGGAAGACTATGAACATCTCTTGGCTCGGGACTCCGATAAGCCAGCGACGAAGCGGAAGCACAAGGCAGCAGGCACAGTGGGTGGCGAGAAGAAACCAAAGTCGAGATCTCAGAAAAAACGGTCCAAGACATCAGGGTGAGAATCAAGGTCTACTTTGTACCTTACGCCATGGAATGTTCATCAGAGAACGTTGTTCATTAAATTCTGTTGTTACGAAAGATACAGGCTTATGAAATGCTAAATTGAGCTGAGATGGTAACGGGAGTAAATGTTTTTGACAATTCCATCGTCTCTCTCATTCTTGAAATGTTTATTTTATTGTCCTTGTTATACCGTCGAGGGCACTGACGGCTACGGTTTTATTCTTCCTTGTTTGGTTTCAGTTTTATGTGTTGTCGTTGTGCTTCTTTTCATAACTATTTATTATCCTTTTTCTTGTGAGCTCTGTAGTAGAGCGCAAATTCGGTCGTGTTAATCGAGTGGATTGTCGTAGTAATCATCATGTCAATCTCCCTGTGCATGAAATTCTAAAATCGTTCGCCACAAGAGGAATTTTGTTAGGGTGTGCGTACAGCCCCATACCAGGTCAAGGTCCGCTTCTGTCCTTCCAGAAAGATGCGGGAATCAGTTTCCAGGAAAAATATTAGGAAACGGTAACTCCGTCAAATTCACGACGCCAGAGAACATCATCATATCCAGGCACGAGCCGTCGGATCCGGGCTGCGACCGCGACGTGGCGTTCATCCCGCAGGCCATCCCCTCACGCCAACGGGTGAAAAAATTAGAAACGCAAATTAAATAGGCGCGGCGTCTCCAACGGTCGTCTCCTCCCCTACCCAGAGCCAACCCCCGCATCGGTCTTGTTCAAAAATCGAATCCTCCTCCTCCGCTCCTCCCATCTCATTTCCAAACCCTCCTCTTCCTCTCGCTCGCCCGCCTCCTCCTGCCAACCAGCGATTCCCCAGCCCGGCGAGATCCCAGTGACCGCCGCCTCCTCGCCTCCCCCGACTCCTCCCACCCAGATCGCAGCGATGGAGCCGGATCCGGCCGCCGCGGAGGCATCCTCGCCGCCGCCCTCACCGGCACCACCGGCGTCTCCGCCGCGGGAGTCGCAAGGTACGCGCTCCTTCCCATGCACGCGAGCGGTAAGGTTTTCTGGCTGGCGGGGGGTGCGGGCGTCTCAAGGCCTGGTGTTTTTGCTTTTGCAGGTGAGGAGGACGAGCTCGTCGCGGTGGAGCCCGCCGCGGATCCCGCGACCCCAGATCGGTGCGTGCCGGTGGGCGACCTCAACCCTGCGCCGCTGTCCTCGCCCGCGTCGGCCGCGCTGCCGCTGCCCTCACCGCAGAAGACCGGAGGTATGTTATGGTGTGGTGGTCATGTAGCGACGAGGAGCCGTTGGCCAGTAGGGTTTCGTTGGCCTCTGGTCTCACTGTGTGGGAATTCCCAGGTGAGGAAGCGGCGGGGAGCTGCGAGGTGGACCAGGACAAGGAGGCGGAGGCAGAAATAGGGGAAGAACTTCGCAGATTCATGGAGGTGAGTAATGTTTCGATGCAAATTCTGGGCGACTTAGAATTCTCAAGATTCCTGTTCATGCCTATTTTCTGGATGTTTTAAAATCCTGATGAATCAGAATTATCGAAATGCATGCTCATGCCTATTGATGGGGAAATCTACATTTGACTACTCAGGGAATTAGGAAATCATCTGAATAATTAGAATTCTCAAGATTTCTAGGTATGCCTATTGACGCGGAAATAGACATTGACCACTCGGGAAATCGAATTAGAAAATCATTACAGTCTCATGAAACCAAGTGGCAAAATGTTATGTTTCTCTTCTTGATTGCTGAACTATAGTTGAATTTAGTTCCTTGGCAAGGACTTCGAGGTTCTTTGATTCTGACTTCCGAGGCGCCTTTTCTTACAGGAGTTTGGAGATCAAGGAGAGGAGAGCCTTGTCCTATCTCCGCAACTGAAGAAAATTGGCACACCTGACTGCCCTGCTGCCCTCCGCTTCCTGGGTACACATACAAGCATACGCATTCCTTAAGGTTTATAAGCTTTTCTTGGCTTTTAATTTAATGGTGTTTCATCTTTGTTTGTGTAGGAGAAAAGTATAACATCCTTCTGGAGAAGTGCAAGAAGCAGTCGGCCAAGTGTGCTGAGGAGTGTGCACCCAGATACGATGCCCTGAAGAAGAAGTACACGGACGAGTACGCAGAGCGGCGGCGTCTGTACAACGAGCTCATTGAGGTCAGGGGGAACATTAGGGTGTTTTGCCGGTGCCGGCCTCTGAGTGCTGATGAGGTCAACCGCGGATGCTCCTCCGTGGTTGAGATTGACCCATCACACGAGACTGAACTACAGTTTCTCCCATCTGAGAAAGAAAAGAAGCCATTCAGATTTGATCACGTTTTTGGCCCAGAGGATGACCAAGGTATAGAAGCTCTATTTAGTTGTTACAGTATGCTGTAATATGGCTCAATTACTTTTGTTATTCCGCTTAAACTGAACCTAGTGCTTATAGTTTAGGATGATAAACTTAACGGTCATGTTTCATTCTTTTTCTACAGAGGCTGTGTTTTTAGAGACAGCGCCCGTTGTTCGGTCAGTAATGGATGGATTCAATGTCTGCATCTTCGCCTATGGACAAACAGGAACCGGAAAAACTTTTACCATGGAAGGGGTTCCAGAGAACAGGGGTGTAAACTACAGATCTCTGGAAGAATTGTTCAGGATGGCAGAGGAAAGAAGTGCGTCTGTTGCATACACATTTTCTGTTAGCATATTTGAAGTTTACAATGAAAAGATCAGAGACCTCCTTGATGAGAGCAATGAGCAGACGTCAAAATGGTGCATTTCTTTTCTTTCTCATTTATAGAGTTAATTGTAAACTTAATGCTGAAGCATTATATCCTGTCATATCCCTAGGTTGGACACAAAGCAAAGTGCTGATGGAACACAAGAGATACCTGGTTTGGTGGAGGCTCCAATTTATACCATAGATGGTGTGTGTGAGAAACTGAAAGTTGGCGCTAGAAATAGATCTGTCGGATCAACCAATGCCAATCAACTCAGTAGCCGATCCCACGGGTGAGTGCTATGGCGTTTCATGACTGCTACTATATTCATTCTAATTAGTTCAGATCATAATCCAGAATATTCTTCTATTTCTCATTTTCCATAATTGATCATTGGCAATTAGGCCCAATTTGTCCACCTGGCATTATAATGGCAATACTAGCATTGTGCTAAATGTTATCTGTTTGCAGCTTGGTTAGAGTCACTGTTAGGAGTGAGCATTTGGTGACTGGCCAAAGAACCAGAAGCCAAATGTGGTTGGTTGATCTCGCTGGAAGTGAAAGAGTCGCTAAAACTGGAGTGGAAGGAGACATGCTAAAGGAGTCAAAATTCATAAACAAATCACTCTCTGCCTTGGGTGATGTTATATCTGCCCTAGCCTCGAAAAATTCTCACATCCCTTATAGGTCAGTCCTGTTCACAATCTATCTTACTTAGATACTTAAAGAAGCATGACTCGACCATGTTCTCACTCTCACCACCTCCTTTCTTTGTGTCAAACAGGAACTCCAAGTTGACTCATTTGCTCCAAAGTTCATTAGGTAAGTTTTTCTCCCATGGTATCACTATGTGATGATCTATTGATGGAGTGTCACTTCCTTTTCCTTATATTGACTTATATTGACTTTCATTAATGTCCTGCAATGTCCAAACACAAAAAGATATAAGCTTGTTCGCTCAATTCTTACAGGTGGAGATTGCAAGACTCTGATGTTTGTGCAAATAAGTCCAAGCTCCAGTGATTCAGGAGAAACTCTGTCTTCGCTTAATTTTGCTAGTAGAGTTCGGGCAGTAGAACATGGTCCTGCTCGTAAACAGGCAGATCCAGTTGAAAGTTTGAAGCTCAAGCAGATGGTAATTTTGCTCTTACATCATAATGAAAAGTTATGACACTTTATAAGCTGTTATATTAACTGAAAACTACATTCCAGACCGAGAAACTTAAGCATGAGGAAAAGGAAAAAGCACAATTGAGTCAAAGCTTGGCGAGGATGGAGATCAAGTACGCTTCTCGTGAGAGCACTTTCAGTGCTCTAAATGATAAGGTATGACCCTGAGTCTCATTTTATTGACTTTATTCCATTGGATATTTAATAGAACTAAATTTTGACACAAAAAGATGTTCTGCGCAACAGGTCAGGGATGCTGAACAACTCTGCAGAGCTTATCAGCAGCGGGTAAGTTGGAAAGTCACTCAATCCATATTATGTCTAAAAAACTGGGTCCTGTGTGTACTTTAATCTGTGCTCGTGAATTTTTTATTTTTTTTGTACAGATTAGAGAGCTGGAAAATGAATTAGGCAATGAGAAGAAGGCTGCTAGATCAAGGCCGCCTCTTGTCCCAGTGAGACAGAGGCAAGCTCCTCAGGGAAGGAATAGCAACTACTTGCCACCTTCTGGCCCTTCTAGATCGAGGTTCAGTAAAGCACCGACATTTAAGAACAAGGAGAACATTCCTGTGATGGGGTCCAAAGCACGTCCTGGGACGGAAGACAAGGCGGTTGGCAAAGCAAGGCGTGTCTCTCTGGCTGGTGTGATCCGACAAATCCCTCTCCAGCCCAAGAGGCGATCCTCAATGGCGATTCTACCATCACTGAGCGAGTGTCTCTCCTCTGTGCATGCTGAAAAGAGAGCTTCTCGACTGCCTCATCTGCAGCCAAGAAGAAGTTCGATTGCATTTCCAGGAGCATCGTTAGGAGCAGTTGCACATGTACCATCTTACGTGACTCCAGACGGGAGAGAAGTTAAGTTCAGGAGACTGGATTTGGGCTGCAGCAGCAGCAAATTCTCAAGCCCTACACTGCTGGACATGGTGAAGAGGAGTATGGTTCCATCAACTCCGCAGCAGAGGCTAAGCTTGGCACCGGGCCCTGGAAGCACCAGCAAGTACGGTTTCAGTGTCGCAAAAAAAGTGCAAGTCCCATCACCTCTTAGAGCAAGAGTTGGTGCCCCCTCTGGCGCTGGCATCTCCAATCTAGTTCCGCGTGACAAAACGATGGTTGTTGGGAGGGCGGGCAATGCGCTGCGAGTGGTGAACAACAGCAAGAGGAGGCAGTCTGTGATCTAAATCGAGTTCTGGAAGTGAGGAGTTGAAGATACAGTGGATGTTTGGATGTTCAAACATTGCTGCAAAGCTAGAATCATGGGGCCCTGTTAGTGCTCATGTTGGGAGTGAGCGTGTTGATAAGTAAACCGCAATAGCATTTACGCCGCTGTTCTAATAATAATCTTTATTTAGGATTGTGCTTAGTTGTTACTAGCTGATAAGGAAACGGTGTAAAATTGTTCATTGAAGTCATTCGTTGTATGCATTCATTACTCAGATTCGTGCTTGCTTGATTTTTCAATGTTTTGCATATTCATTTCAAACAGTGAGAGCGGACCGCATACCCAGACTCCAGGAATGTCATTTCCAGAGCGAAATAGTGTTACTGTCAAACAGTGTTCATCGGCAAAAAATGTGTCCGGCAAGAATTACAGTGTGACCAATCTATTAAACAACTGCCTCCAAACAATTTCATGTAATCTAAATGCACAAATTTCAGCTAGAAGAATTATCAATACTGAGACATCCTTTGCAAAACTGTCAGGTTTATCAGCTACATCCTTGAAGAGCCTGGTTGCTATATCTTTCCCGCACTAGTTCATGCTTGCAAGTCTCATCAACACTGTTGTTAAAACTCAAGTGTTTGATACCGCTGGCGGCTTGGACATGAATCGGTTTCTCGAGAACTAGTGCCAGACCTTCCTTTTCCAACTGCAAGCAGTAGCTTCTGAACGTCTCTAAATTCACTTTGAGCCTGAAATCCAGGCTGAACAACAAATCCAATTCAAGTCTATTCATTTCTCTTGTGCTAATACCTCCGACTTTCCCGTAGTATGCATTATTGAAAAACCTGCAAAAATGTTGTGTTGCAAAAGTTATTGGAAAACTTTTCATTATTTATCTTTCTTTTGGAATAAATAAATTGAAGAGTTCATAATGTTCTTTTCTATAATATGATGGAATTTGCTATTAATCTGGTGTAAATTGTTCATAAAAAGATAAAAGCTTCTCCCCTTATACATTCATCTTCTCTTTTCCTCAACCTCACTATCGGAGATAATGTGAATCATAGTTGGAATTCTCTTGGACACATTCATAGCATTAACTATGTAAACTGGCGCTTTATCAAAAGGTACCAGGGAAAAAACATGAAACATGAAATCCCTCTGAAACGGGCTGATGATAAAAATTCATCTTATTATATAAAGGATTACTGATTGTTAACAGTGTAAGCTGATTAATCTGGTTAAAGATTGAGACCCTATAGAACATTTCCTAGTGAAGCTGGTTTTATAGACTAAGCTAAATTTGGGCTTACATCACACAGAAGACCTAGTACCAACCAAAGGAATGTTCTAGAACATATAAAGCAGATATATGAAGAATGTTATGAAAAAGAGGCTGCAGAGGATCCTCACCCATCATCTATGAATTTGGCAGCAACAACAACACTTGTAATCAGCAAACGATGAACACTAAGTGATGTCATGTAAATGTTTGGTTGCTGTAGATATCTCTCCATGTAGATAAGTCCCAACACAAAGCAGGATGGGCTGCACTGTGCGTACTTGAAAATGCGTTCCGCATATAGTTTTATACTAAGGTCTGGTACCCTATGACCATGAAAGATGGTAGTGGACTCCTTTATTTCGTTGGAACCGAGCAACTCTTCATTCCTCTGAACTTTCTTGTTAAGATACGCTGAAAGAAGACACAGAACCTTTGGATACTCAGCATCTTTCTTTGACTGTGATACTGTCAAACCCAATGACAAGTAGCTCTCCAGATCATCAGCAGCATCGGTTGTAGATGACGCCATTGCCGTCGACAGACATTAGTACTGTGATGACAAAAACAAACTTTACTCAACATTCCAAGAGATCAAATGAAAGAAATAACATAAAATGACTACAGAACTCAGATACAAGACCTCATCAAAGTCCATAGTAACCTTTACAACAAAGCTAGGACACAAGACCTCAACACCTAAGAGACATCCAAGAGAGCTAATCTTTACAGGGACACAGCATTGCACAAAAAGTCCATAGGTTTATCGCTTCACATAAAATGCAGAATCAAATTGGCGATTTTTCCACAACATGTTCTGAAATGTTGGTGTGACCATAAACTTGTGTTGCGGCAAGTTTGTTCTCGTTTATACAAGATACAGTTGTCAGTTGATATGTAATTCTCGAATCTAGTCATTGAACAAGCAGGAAGATCTATGGTTTCGCTCCACACTAAATCAGCGCCACTCAGTATACCAACTATAGTTGTCAAAGGAAAACATCATGTAACGTAACTTTAGCATAGAGAAGCATGGCTCTGCAATGATGCAGGGAGTTGAATAATTAAGGCTTGTATTCCCTTATCTGGAACGAGGAAAAAAGAAGCCATCCAACGCGTTACAAAAATACAAAAAACATTTCCCTGTTTGGGCACGACCATTGCTTTTCCCACTCTGATGAATCTTTTGTCTCCCCTATATGGATCCAAATCATCTATGGAAAGAGGTCGAATTGAATAGGGATTAGCTCCACAGTACAGCTGCGCCGCCCAAATCTATAGCACTAGTCTAATAACTCGAACAATCCGCAGACCACGAGCAAAAATAAGCCCTGCCACGTGTTCACCTAAATTTGGTTGAAATCCACTAAACCTTGCTACAAACTAGAGTACCTCCGTTTCAAAAAAAAAAAAAAAAAAACTAGAGCACCAAAAATGAGAGCCACTGCAAGAACAGCATATCCGAATGCCGCAGATTCGAGCAAGTGCAAGCACTCGCCAGCCGCCACTACCTAAGTACTAGTAGCACGTTTGCTACTTTGAGATCTAACGGGCAGAGAGAGAGAGAGAGAGAGAGAGAGAGAGAGATTCAAACCTCTTGCTCCAGCTTTAGCTCGGGAGGCGACCTCCAATGCTCCTCTCCCCTGGAGGAACAGACGACCACCTGCTGCTCCCCCTCCTCGGATGCTGCCCAAGCAAAAAAGATGCAGAGCAGAGCGCTACAGACCCTAGAGAGAGAAAGAGAGTGGATATGATAAGAGACATGTCATTATCACATGACAAGTACTAATCTGACCTTTGCTTGTCCTGAAAGACCAACACATGCCGTCTTAAATATTATTACTACTTATAACATAGCGACACAATTAGATATCTAAACTGAGTAAAAAATACAGCGTTGAGCATTGAGCGACCATGTTCCACCAGCGCCGCAAGTGGAGAAGTGACGGTCGCTCTCGTTCGGTGCTTTCCTTATCCGCAGCCGCAAAAGTATGCGTGTCGGTGCGACGAATCGGGACGGCAAGTATATAGGCGAAGATAAGCACGGCAAGCTGGAATCCGAAACGGATGCGACGAGCTTGTGGGAGTGACCGATTAGGAGAGGTTGGTCGATCGTTGACTTATCTACCATACATGAACTCTTGGAGACTGACAGCCCGGGCACACACCGACGCACAGACGGCGACCCGCGGTGATACGCTAATGAGAATTTGGAAACGGGCGTGCACGATGCCCACGGCTAATGAGAGTTGCTTGCTGCTTCCTCCCGACAAGAATTTGTGACTTGTGGCTAGTACTAAAAGGACGTGGGAAACAACATCAAATCAAAAATTAACAAGTACTAGCAAAAATGCCCGTGCGTTGTCACGGGCTGCAAAAAAAAATGTTGCGATAAATTTAAATTTAATAAATGTACAAATAAGTTTATTACTATTAAATTGTTTTGTTCTTAGTATGGATATAATCATATAAAGACATATATTGAACTTATTTTAGGACACTAACTAATAATCCAACTCAAATACAAAAACTGGACATTCCAAGAACTCTGCCGCCGACATGAGAGTTCATACAAAAAAAAACCAACAACACCATTATCAGCATCAGCTATCAATTATCATAAATCCAGTAAGCCTAAACTCTATCCCGTGATAAGAGGATGCAAGCATGACCAAATGCAGCTATCTGGTTCCACCTTCCGAATCCTCGATTACCTCAGCTTAATTAGCATCACTCGTCATAATGCAAAGAACTTTTCTCATATTCCCTCACGGCTGCTTGTATTTCCTTCTTTTGCACTACCGGCTCCATATATACTCAGAACAAACATACCATTTAAGAATTGGGTGCAAAGGAAATCAATATGTGCAATAAACTTGAACCTCATTTAAAAACAAGAGCGCCCTAGTCTGTATTTTTAACTTTGGCTTCCTTAAAGAAAAGATGTTCGAAAAATTGCAATTTGGAGATAATATATATTTCAAGCATATGGGAATAGTCTCTGGATGTCACGAGCAGGGGACGAGTACAAATTCGTAGGAACTGGACGGCGAAGATTATACTTGAACGACGTTGATGGTCTTGGCCCTGAACCTCGTCAGCGCGGCAGTGCCTTGATGAACGACGCCGCACCGCCGAGGCAGGATTGTTACAGAGGCTAGAAACCTAACAAAATTCCAAGATGCTAAACCCTGAACGCCCGGTCCCTGTTTATAGTGCACAGATCCGGCTAACAAATTGCTAACAACTGAACTAAACTCCTGAAAATACTCAGCCTAGCCTATCGCCTGCTGGTTCGTTGCTCGCCGCTGATCACGCCTCTGTCTGCGCTGGTATTGGATGCCGACCATGACACTGCATTATTCAGTAAAAAACAACTTAATATGCATCACAAATCCAATTTAATATGTTAATCTGCATTAAATCTAATTTAATATGCTAATCTTGATTAAATGAACTAACATCGATGTGTTTTTTCTAAAACACTTAAGAGCCATGGGTTCATGACATCCAAATTAATCCATTTAGTTTTCATTACTACAGTTGGTTTGAACAAGATAGATGACACATAATGAAATAAGCCAATGATCTTTTGTTAGTTCTAACATCTAATCAGTTTTTATTATTTCAAAGTGGTAAAACATGTGACACCCACCACTGTTTAAATCAAGCTAATTATAACATACAAATCAATGTCAGTTTTAGACAAATAATGAAGAGATTATATTCTAAGCCCCTCACTAACTAAAGAGTTATTGAAAAGAACTATAATTGTATTATTATATATTGACAAAGTTTAGATTTATCAAAGGACAGACAAAGCATCAACATCACGGAGAGTAGTCAGTTTGAATAAACGTGGTAAGGCTCTAACTTCATTTTCACAAAAAAAAAGAAGATAAAATAAACCTTCAGTTGATCCTCATGAAGTCATGGCCATGTGTTCCTGCATTGCCAATTTGAAGTCTTCACAACATTCTTGAGATGTTTTTGTTAAACAGGGAACCATGACAAATACAAACAAAAATAAAAAAAAATTCAAGCAGCTCTGTCCGTTATATGACTAACTCAAACATGTCCTGGTAATTATAATATTTTGAGTAAGTATGTTTTGTTTAGTAGGTAACCTGGTTTAGCAGGACAATGTCTATCACCTTTCAAATCGAATATCAATGGGTGAAAATTATTTGTTGAATAACAGAATACATTCACTGATACCCTTCTAGATCTAGCTACACTGTTCAACAATGATTTCATTCACATTCGACCTGAAGAAAATTCAAACGCTTTTTTTTTTGGAACAACTCTCAGTTTCAAGAATAGTGTATCTATGCAGCGGGTGTGTTGCAGATTAGAATACCAAACCTAGTATAAGCAGCTCCATCGTCGGAATTGCTTGCTCCCTTGTAGTGCAATAGGGGATTCAACCACCTAGCCTAAACAAAACACCGGATCAGATCAGACAAGGGGGCAGTAGCCAGATTCAGCAAATAAAATTAATTATTTTTGAATAACAGATTTTACAACTGCTTTATGCTCAGAGTGTTTGGATGCATTGCAGGGTTGTAAGGTCCCATACCTGATAGAAAGATAGAAATAAGTACCAACATAACAATTAGACATTATATGAGCGCAACCTTGAAGTGATACATACGTTGATGATCTTGTCAAGTGAGCCAGAGAAAAGGCTTGTTGCTGAGATAGAGTGATATCACAGGACGTTCATGTCCACTGAGAATCACCACAGGTTCAACGCTCATCTCCTTGGAAGAAAAATTCCAGGCCGTGATGCGACCATCCCCGTACCGGCAGAGCATGTCACTGTGATGGTCATGGAACAAACCAACTCAGAAGGTCCCTGAAGACTTAGTTTCGTCCCAGTTTGTGTGTTCCATACCTTGTACCAAACAAAATCAACAGTTCAGCCCTATATAACAGCACTACATGGATACACTGAAATCATGCAGCCAACCTCTCCCATCTCGATGACATGAACACACTATTGCAGAAACATTAAGAAGAAAAATGCAAAGTGATAACATCTTAGAATCGTTTTTTTTTGTCACTCCTGTCCTCTTTTCAATAAAAAGATGCTCATCTCTCAATTTTTTCCTTTTATGTACTTTTTATTATTATTTTTTCTCCCTCACTGCTCTGTTTATCTTTTTCCCCCTCCTCTCTACTCATTTTTCTCAGAACATATGATCATCTGCCAAGTGAGATGACTGTAATCTCAGGGAGCCCATGCTTGTCAGCCAACCAGGCAAATGCATATAATTATTCCTTCCGATGACACAATTAATAAAGCAGTAAAATAACATAATTCCAGTAGCAAAAGGAAAACAAACTTTAACCAGTTTAATAGCTAGCCAGCCTTCATTGTGTTAATGAGGTACAGAGTTAAAAGACATCTGTGTGCATTGACAAACTGACATAGAAAGGTTAAGCATTTGTGCCTACCTGCAGCTATTCTTCCAAGGTAGTTTCTGGATCCCTGTCCCCTGATATGGACTCTGAGAAGTCCATAACGGCAAGTGTCATCCCTGAGGTCTAAGCTCAAACAGAAAAATCTTATTAGCAAAAGGATACTTATAAGAGCATAATCTTTTGGGCATGACACTTGTATTAGGTACTACATAACCATATTACATGCACATTAATTTATACAGCAAGCAATTATGAATTTATTAATAACCACAACCACCAGTTCGTGCCATCCAAATTTTGGACGTCGTAAGCTCACATTATCATGCTAGTACAACAAGACCAATTACATGTTCATTAACACAGAATGTGCATTGCAGAATAATTCCTTCCAAAAATTCAGCATCGTATAAGTAATTTTATTAGCTACTGTTAGATGAATTTAACCAATCAAACTAAATTTACCCAATCAAATTTCTACAGGAGAACAGAAATGTGCTCTGATTCAGAAATTAATGTAGTTGCCATGGTTCTATAAACAAATGTTCGTTTGATCTCAATAAACATTGCCTAGGGAAAAAAAAAAGATGAAGAACTACACAGGAAGGAAGAGGAGCGTGAGGGAGCTCACCTAGAGCGGAGAATAGCGTGAGCATGACGAGGGAGCTCTGGTGACGACTCGCGGCCCAGTGACCAGTCTCACCCCCGACCACGTCCTTGCGATATGAGGACGAAAACTTCCTGATCTCCTGGATCTCGTTTTGGGGAGCTCGACAGCGTCAGTTTCTGTCGAAGGAGGAAGGCAGCGCTGAGCTCGTCGCGAGAACGTCGGCGCTGGTTTCACGCAAAGGAAGGGCACGGTTCCGAGCTCGTCGCCGGCGGCGTGGCCTCGACGGCGACGCGCGCATAGCCACTTTGGGAGGCGCGGGACCTAGGTGGGCGGCCTCGATGGCGGGTGGATAAGCAGGGGCGGTGGCCTGCACAGGGTCCGACAGGGCGGGGGAAGCAGGGCCGGCGTCTACATGCGGCAGGGAAGAAGG
This sequence comes from Eragrostis nindensis, assembly GCA_012490785.1. Classification (NCBI taxonomy): domain Eukaryota; kingdom Viridiplantae; phylum Streptophyta; class Magnoliopsida; order Poales; family Poaceae; genus Eragrostis; species Eragrostis nindensis. The sequence continues at coordinate 194,981 of JAAXCT010000471.1, read as the reverse complement.
GATAAGGCGGACGGGGGGAACTTTTACGATGGGAGGGGCAGGCGAGGGACGCGCGACGCACGCGGGCGGACGCATACGGAGTCACGGGATGGGCCCACCTGACTTCTTCAGGGCGCGCCACGCACGCAGGTGGAGTCAGAAGACAATAATAAGGAGTAGAGATTTTGGTTTTATTTATTTATTTAAGAAAAAAGACAATATTTGGGAGGCTGCATGCAGGCCCCAAACCAATGTCTCCGTTGAAATCCAAACAGATTTACAGGCACTTCTCCAACTGACGTCAAAAACTCATGCCGCACCGAACGTCGAGTAAGGATAAGGATTTGCAGCCTGCAGCCTGCCCCGTATTCGTCTTAGCCTCCTATCTTGTCAGATCCCTTCCCGTCGTGTACTCGTGTCAACTTAAATGGTTGACGCCGTTGACTGTGTCAACTACTTGCCACGCTCATCCATGAACCGTCCATCCATCCATCATGGTCCGAAACACAGGAAACATGACCCCATTTCTGGCGCTAGCCCTAGTCGGTGCTTGGGACACGTTGCCCACCCGGCTAGCCATTCTCGTCCTCAATCGTGCCAGGTACCATCAAACAGACAATGTACTAACAAAAAAAAATTCTAGGTTTAACAACACAACGCGCACAGATGCTATTACACCGCTGCTCAAGCTTACACTTTCCACAGACACGGGCATACACTGAAATGTAACTGGAAATGACCACTAAACCCGGAAACAAAGGCGAGACCGACAAAGATTCGGCCTGGAGAATCCAATGAACTAATTATGCCTATCCCAGCGTGAGCGGGCTAACAGATGACTAAGTCACAAGTTCCCCTAAGCGATAATCTTACCAGAACCCATGGCCTCAGATAAATTGAAATAAAAAATGTTACAACGTTCTCGTTAATTAAGGACCCAGCCACCACGTACCCGCAATAGATACCATCGACCGAATGCCCAACGCGAGAAACTTCAGCTGTACAAGGTTCTCCAGCAGGATCCGTCTCCGTCAGATGGCGGTGGTAGTGTCAAAGAATGTGAACTCATCATATCTGTGCGTGCTTCTGGTTTGGACTAAGCGCCTTGGTGAGGAAATTCCGGAGCTCCGGGATAACACGCTGAATCAGCTGTGCGGAGCTGCATGATGGAATGAAATGTTAAGGTTTACAGCTTTGCAACGCATTAGATGATACTTATGATGGTCCCATTCTGAAGTTATTAGTGAGAATATACCCAGGTCTGGTGCACATCTTGTCAAACTGCTCCAGGATAAACAAGATGCATGTATGTCTCAGTGACACGGCATGAAAGGCTTCGGATAAGTCATACATGTCAGATACATTATCTAGATTCACATCCTGCAAGATGAAACATATTTAAATTAGATTCATAAGTATATCAAAGAACCAGAGAGTAGCGTTTCTAATCACCTTCGCAATAGTATATTCACATAGGCGTTTGAGACCTTCCAAGAGATACTGATCAGCAGCTCTAAGAAGATCCTGAGCAATTTCATTGGTTACCTGCACAGATCCTGTATAGATAAATCTGCATAAACCAAATAGGATGATTTCAGTCCTAAATCAAGCAGACCCGGAAAAGGGGAAACAATGCAGATTCACCAGCAGAGAAAAAAATCTACAACTAAGCTATAAAACAAAGGTTCATGACTTACTAACCTCATCATGAGTTCGAAAACGTCCCATCTGATATTAGGAATTTCAATGTCTCTTGCATCCTTTTCCTGGTTACGAAAACATTGAATCAGACAATGAGATTGAAAGTTCTGTCAAGGCCAACAGACTATTTGCATAACAATATGGAGTAGCTCAACTAGGAAAAGAGATCCGCAGCTTCGAACAGGCAAAAAGACATCATTTCCTCAGAACTCACCCTATACCCGCCATCAAACATTGCACGAAATGCATCCGATGAAGCAAGCAAAGCAATTCTGTGTGCATAAAAGCGTTTTCCTGAACAAAAAGGAACAACATTATCAGGTGTGTAATAATAAGAATGGAATTACAGGTAACTACTGATAACATCAGAATACTGAAATAGAACCCAACCTTCTACCAAGAAGGTAACATCCGAAAGTGTCGAACTGTTCACATATTGCTCGCCAAGATAAACCTGCAACATAAGTTACATAACACATATATTCAGTAAAAATTGGTCAGCAGTTCACAGAACCGCAGCAGTTACCAGAACTACAGACAACAATCTCACTGTCATGATGTATTTTATCCAGTATTACAAAAACAGGTCACATTTGGGAACCTCAGCGGTTACCAGGACTAAAGACAGAACAATCTCTCACTGTCATGATGTATTTTATCCAGGATAGCAAAAACAGGTCGTATTTCGAAATCTTGTTAAAAATATTCAACAACATGACACGCTAAATGCTACCTGCAATTTCAACAGACTGCTAATCAGCATACAAGATTTGAAATATTTCCCTCCAGAACATGATATAAGCTACTCTTCTATACTTTGTTTAAATAACACACACACACACACCACATTGGTGCTAGTTTTGATGGCACAAAGCTCACAGTTCCTGCTACTCAAGGAGTGGGTACAAGACGCGTAAAGTTAAATCAAAATCTGCTCCTTCACCTACCTGTGGTGTTGGAGACGGAGGCGCGGCATCCATCGGAGAAAGTGCTGCAGCTTTATTGGCCAATTTGTATAGTGCTGCTGAGCCATCTTGTTGGTGTTTTGAGCTCATGGAAGTCAGTAGATCAAGAAGCAAGTCAAGACCTGGACAAATCCAGATTTTAGTCCACTAAAACACCTATCACAAATTGGAATGGGAATTAAGAGCTAAAGTTTTTGGTTCGTGCAAAACTGTTTATACCATTATTATCAATAAATATTGTTTTTTGATCTTCAGGAGCACAAAGATGTGCCAGAGCCAGAGCAACACGTCTCTGCACAGATTTCTCTCCTACTCGCATCAAATAAAGCAAGTGTCTTAACACCTGGAAACCATCGCATTGGAACTAGCTGCATAAGTACTTAAGAAAAAGAAAATCACCAATAAGAACTATAAACCTTGTGAGCATAGCTTACTCGTCCATTTATCTTCTCCTCTAACCTCTTTAATGTTTTTGCTACACAGTCCTTGGTTGCCTGAAATTAAATTTTACTTAATTAAAGTCAGTGACAACGAAGTGACCAATTTGAGTTGCTCTGTCGGCATACCTGCACAATAAACTCCCCATCCTGCAACTTTTGGACACCCCCTACTTTAATGAAGTCTGAGACATAGTCCTGTAAGAAGACAGAATAGTGAAACCCACGACTTGACCCCTTTCAAAAGAACATGAAACATGAAGTTTAAACCCGCAGTTGAAAACAAGCTTATTAGAAATATGATCACTCTTCTTCAGAAAGAAAATCATGATTTACCTCATTGTCTGCAACTCCGTATAAGGCAAATGCAGCATTATGTTGCAAAGAGCCATTCTTTGAGTCAAGAAGCTTTAGCAACGGCACTAAACCACCATTATATGCAATACCTGCTTGGTTATGTGTATCCTGGAAAATATTTAAATCAAATTACAGGTTACAATTAAGCTGTAAAAATAAATTAGCAACTACAATCTCCTATAGGTGTATGGGAGTTATCTCCTATATTACATGAATTTAGTCAAATAATCTTGACAGTTACTCCATCCGGTTTTAAATTGATGATGTTAGAACAAATTTCTTAGTTCATTTTCAAGCTAATAAATTTGCCCTAACGTTATCAATTAAAAGCCGGAGGGAGTATATGTATTATTACGGAAAATTGATTGGTGCCAATAAATAATAATGACATAATTTGCATGGCTGACAACATACATGTAGAAAGCAGGCATATAATCACTCTGTTAGAGTCCGCCAGACATATAATCACTCTGTTAGAGTCCGCCACTCACAAACCAGGTCTTCAGTAGTAGTGGAGTGGCAGATCAGCGCCTAGCACGTAATGCCAACAAACATGTGCATAGCACGCACATATCATCACTCTGCTAGAATCTGCCACTGAGAAACCAGTTTTTCTCAGCGTTCCCCTAAGCTCTAGTCGGGAGGCAGACCAGCCCGTAGCACCTAACAGACAATTAGGTGGGCCTTAGGAGGATAAATCGTCTAGGCGGGATGGTGTTACATACACTTGTCTTTCCCTCCAAACCACGCATAATGCTTGCACAGGCTCAATAGTTCTACTAAGATAGTCAGGGTTAGTGGTCACAATATACAGTGGAGCAATGACCAAAGGTCCAAAAGACATCATTCAGCACATAGGTCTTGAAACTTTGCCTATATGGAAAAGGTGCTGCATAGCCATGGCACACTATACTTAACCAATGGTCAAAACTATCTGCATTGTTATTTCACTCTACAGTGATTCTCTTGGAGGAGATAGCCGTAAAATAGCTGAGGAACGTAGAATAAAAATCAAAACCTGAGCAAGCCTCCCAAGTGCAAAAGCAGACATCTCTCGCAGTTGGACATCAGCCGACTGTAGCATTTCAATTAGTGGTCGGACTGCACCCCGTTGCACAATATGGACCTGTAAAATAAACATGCTAAAGTTAAGAAATAATAGCTTACAAAAAGCATCATTTATTTCTTTATTTTCCTTGCCATTTCTTGAGTGTTATTATTCTAACTTCGCTCCAGCTTTAGTATTCATTTAACTTGTCATTTCTTCCTATACAGGTCCACCCCTCCTCAACAAACAGATGGAATGTGGTCCCATTGAGTGCATTCCTGCTCACCTCCAAAGAAACCTCAAACAAAAGGGGAAAAAGGAAAAAGACATCTGCAACAAAATGGACTTCTAAAAGTAACCTATCACAACAATCACCTTATGACGCAAACTGAGTGTAAGAGTCATGAAGTAACTGCAATACATGAGGTAGAAGAGATAGGCCGGGTATAGCAGCAGACCCCAGGGGCATTGGTAGGCACGCCCATTGGTGAATGCGTGCAGGTACTGGCAAAGCTGATGATTATAAGTTTCTAAAACACGGTAGGTCAATAGTAACATCGATTGTGATTTGTTCTTCCACTCCAAACATATGAAAATAGTCATGTCGGAGGTATAGGATGGAGTGGTAAAGGAAGGCAAGTGGCAACAATGCTGATCGTGACTCATGATTGCGGCATCCCGAATAGTCCAAGAATAAAAGGGGCAACCTGTAGTTAGAAAATAGCACCAGGGAGAAAAAGAGAAGTTATGTGTGCGCTGGCCAGTGTCCAGCTGTAGGTGGGTCCTACATGTCATCGTGTCAAAAAAGCACTGCAACTACCAGATTATCACAAATGACGAGATTGACGAGAAATGGGGTTCAGCGAAATTTTTATTTCAACAATAATCTGTAGTTCACGTAAATTAGAACTTAGATATGTACATTGCCAATAGTTTTGACGAGCTACAAGTAGTTCTGCACTGGATACTTTATTTCCATTGCAGCTCGCACTTGATAAAAATAAAACGAATGCATGTAAATTGGCAATAGGCCAGACTAACTACCAGTAGTTTTGAAAATTTACTTAGGGTTTGTCAACAATGAATGAAGCATGTATCAGGTACCTTGCAATCAGAGTCAGCCGAAGCAAATTGCCCAAGCAACAAAGCAGCCTCTCTTTGGCTTTCTGTGCAGCAAGAACTGGGAAAAAAAAAGTCGTTTCATACATCAAATGTATATTCATGAGATGAGTTGGGAGGACAAATTGCCCTAGAAAAAGCAGCCTCTTACAAGTCATAGTGTAGCCTTCAGAGACTGATAAAAAACTAGTTTCATACATCAATACTCATGAAATGAGTTAGGAGGGCATAGTCTCAGAGTTATATAAGTTCTAGTGTAGCCCTCAGGGACTGATAAAACTTCTCGAGTAATGTGGTTCCTAAAATGACATGTATCTGGAACAGGTTCAGACCAGGGACGGCCAAGCTTACATTCAACAGACAAAAGGAATCATAACAATACCTAACTGTTCAGAAAAAGCATGGCCACTGGTGTCTTCACAGTAATTTGTGTTTGTAAGGGATGTTCAAGAGAGGGTGCTATATAATAAGTTCTCATGTGCCATTACAAATATATAAACAGAGAGATATTGAATTTCTTATGGGTTTCATATCCATTTAGAGCGCCTGTTTTTTACGTTGGTTCGCCAAACCTAAAATAAAGTTGGCCATACCTTAGTAAACCAATCACAGGTTGCAGCGCCCCTGCATTAAGAACCTCTTTCTTGATATTTGGTGAGGAATGAACCAAATTTCCGATGACACCAACCTGAGATGCAACAGAGAGATTTAAAGAATGAATGAACAAATATTAATGAGATCATGAATAAATCTAGCTCCGAGACTAGGGCGGTTATTGAATTCGATTTGATAGCCAGACAAAGTAAAGTTGCACTAGTGTCTGGTGCAGAAATGTATTTATGGATGAATGGGCATGACACGAGTTCAAATACATAAGCCAGTAATTCAGACCAGTATCCTGCAATATGTTTGTTTTATATAAGCTCCAAATGGTATTCAGTAAACATGTTCCAAGTAGACGGTGCAGACTGCACATTGCTTTTCGTAAAACAAGTTGGTACAGCCTCACAGCGTTATCCCACTGCTTATCACAAATTAAAAGCTCAATAATAATTAAGTTTGCAAGTATCTGTGCAGCACGCTGATTAAGATCAATCTTCAATGCAGTTCCTCTTATTTGGTTGTGTCACTAATGTTGCCAAGCATAGATTTTAGCCTAAGAGGTCCCTGGAACTTGCTTCATTAGTCACTAAGGCCAATCACCAGTCAAGCAGTACGGCAGACCATGGAAGGGATCTCAGTGATGACTTACCGCTGCCAATTCAATTCGTTCTACCAGTTTCACTAAAAGTGAGCTCTAAGTTATACTAGACCAATACCAATAAAAGATACATGGATATTAGGTATCCAAATTAATACACTATCATGGATAGTGATTTCATATGCTTCAAGAAAATAGTAGCAAAATTACATCTTACATGCGGAAAATGTTGAATAGATTATGCAAATTCTTTATATAACAATGCAAAATCTGTAAGGCTAGTGTCAACAGACAACTAAGTTATGTTTCTATTCAGACACTGAAAAATAAACCAGGAAAATTTTCATGTAATGCAGTGTTCTGTTGTCAAGGATTAGCTTTCAAGAAGGATCATTCAAAATTTACAATTAAAATGAACTTAGGATATCAGTCGACTCAATACTGCGAAAAAACGATGAAATCACACGTGTCAAAGCATGTAACTATTTCTCTGTAACAACTGTAAACACGTACTAACAGACATATGACATGTCAGCAGCATAAAAGAGGGAGCTCTGTTAGAGAAGAGGATTTGATAATAAAAATAGAGTGATCAACGCCTTACTGCTTCATAGTGAATTGCCGCATCCTCTGATCGCAGCATTAAGATCAAAGTTGGCAAAGCGTTGCATTCAACAATCTGCAATATGAGGAAACTTTACCATGTAGAAGCATTTGTGTAAAAGCATATGCTAGATTGGATTTCAATCTACATTAATGTTTGCTTCACTTATTTTCTGGATATCTTACCTGAGTTTTGTTCTCGTCATTTTTAAAAGCTAAGGTCCGCAAAGCCCCTGCAGCTGCTCTCTGCACCTTAAGATCTTGCGATTCAAGCAATTCAACAAGAGGTGGGATTCCACCTTCCACTCTGGAGTAAGAAGAAAACTATCAGCAAGAAGTGGAAGCTTTGCAAGTGAAAGGAGAGCGAAATGATCAAAGAGATATAAAATAACACCTGACACAAGTTTTGATGTTGCTATTTTCATGAGCGAGATTCGTAATTGCATCAGCTGCTCTCTTGATGACACTGTTAGCCACCCTTGAATTTGAAGTATTTTTTTGCCTTTTCAAAAGATTCACCAACGGAGGCAGGGCACCGGCATCAACTATAAGTTGCTGATGTTCAGGCTGTTCCAGCAAGACATAAATAAAAGTGACTTTGTTTCTCAAGGTAACTTAGGACAAAAGTTATCGAACAAGCAGCCATGCCAAAAAAACGATTATCCAATATTCCTAAAGCTACTCAAAACACATGGAGTTTTACAGTTTTTGAAGAATTTAAACAATGAATAAACATATAAAGGATAGGATGTGGGGCATTTCGGATTACTTTATACTAAGATATTTGAAGTTCCTGTGCCACAGAGCTGTTTCATTTGAAGTTTATGTGCACAGTGAGGTTGAACTCAAATAGATAATTCTGATTTGACTAAATTTAGCATTAACCCAGGCAATTTTATTGAAATGAACGCAGAAGCTTGACTACAAATGAAACTGCAAATCGACCAAGGAACATAGGAACCTTCACGGCGAGGAGGCCCAGAGCAAACGCAGCGCCCTTCTCGACCTCATGCTCAAATGGCCGCAGCTGCTCCTGCGCCGTCGCCGCGGGCTCCACCAGGTGGCGCACCAACGCCGGCACGGCGCCGCCCTCTACGATCACGTTGACAACATCCTCTGCGCAATCGACAACAAACAGATCCGCTTCAGTACGAGCGCGCGAGCACAGATCGGCGCGGTCGGGTGACGGGACTTTTACCGTTCTTAGCGAGCTCGGCGAGGACGTGGGTGGCGCGCTTGGCGGCGGCGCGGTCCTCGTGGCGCCAGGAGGTGCAGCGGAGGAGGTCGTCGACCTGCGTGCGGACCTCACGGGTGAGCGCCGCGTGGGAGCGGCGGCAGCAGATCTCAGGGCCCGCGGAGCCGTCGTCCTCGTTGTCGTCGTCGGCGCCCGCGCTGCCGAGCGAGGACGCCGCCGCCGCAGCCGCGGCGACGGCGGCGGCCGCCTCGTCCTCCAACTTCCGCTTCTGCCCCTTGCGGCGTGGGCGCTGCGGCTGCTGCTCCGCCTCCATTCGGGGGATCGCCGGCGGCGGGGAGAGCGTGTCGGAGGTTGAGGACGAGGAAAAGGCGGAAGCAAAAGAGTATGCGCCCGGCGCGATAGGGATTTATCTAGTGTTGGTTAAAAAATAGAATGAACACTTGTGCCGTAACAATGGCGCAGTTCCTTCTTGTGTTTTACTACTACTTGATTGTAGAAGTTTGGATTAAAGCGGAGTAATACATCGTACTAGGAGTAGAAACTTAGGATTTCTAAATAAATTACTTGTGTTTTACCTATTGGAGGAATGATATGGAAGGAATTTAATTGCAGTTTAAATTTGTCAAAAAAAAAATTGGAGTCTTGCCCTTGAAAACGATGCGGTCTGCTGCCTCAATACCGCATAACTTACAAAATTTTGCTCCCCTTCCACTGTTTCATTTTTAATGATCAGCAGATTGGATTCTGTTGATACAGTAGAATGCTGATTGATTATTAGAAGAGAGAAGAACTTTGTAAGAGAGCTTCCATCAAATGTTACAAGAAATTTACCTCTTATATATAGATATATAATAAGAGGATGCATGACTTTGAACCTTGAAATTGTCCATATCATGACATAATGATGTCCAATATGCTTAATAATTTAATATTTTCTAAATGTATAGTCGTCAATTTGTTTTGAATCACCAACCAACGCATGCTGCAAAAACCCCACCTCTAGAAAAAAATCTAACAAAGGCGTAAAAATATGTTGAAAGACCATATGTGAGCTTGGATATAGCTCTTGGTGAGTCTTTTTTTTTTTTGTCAATGATACCAGACATATCGATACACTCCTTCCGTTTGCAAATACATAATCTGATTGATTGGTTGAAGTTCAATTAACATCATGTATTTGAAAACTGAAAACAGGATGGACTAAAAAAAACTGTATTTTCTCTCAAGAACTCTCTGACACTATGATTTGGTAAATACAGAACCGACCTATATAGAAACTAGTTGAATGCCCGCGCGTTGCTGCGAGGAGCCAAAGATTGCGTAGCGGCACATGGTATCGCATAGGTGCATGTTGTTTGTCTATTGTTTGTCTAGATGTGACTCCATCTATGTTTCAACCCGCATCGGTTCGTTTACCGTGCTTAACAGATCATTCAAAAAAGCAACCCAAAAGTGAATAAACATAACAACTATTGCAGCTAATGAATGGATGCCATAATTCAATGCGACAATATATATAACAAAAGCGAGTAAACATTCTCACAACTCATGATGACATAAACCGTCATCCATACACTTACTTAATAAACCAGAAAACAGATTGATCATTCTAAAATTAATGCGAAACACACACAAAAAAATTATGGCTTGCATAATCAAATTATATTTATAATATAGTTATATTAGATAGAATTCCGATTCATGTTCTTTTAGCCCAAGCATTGACAGGAGCGGGCCAGCCAAGATCGCTGGTGAGCACGGGAGCGATGTCTTCTGTTTCGTCGTCAACGCCGTCTTCAGGCGGGTTCCTTGTTCCCTCCTTCAGATCAACGTCGGGGTGACATTGCTTAACCCGAGCCAGACCATCGGCGGTGACGGTTTTAACCGCATCGTGCACAATGCCTTTGACCTCACGGCTAAGCCATCTAACTTGAGCGCGAATACGCGCAATGAGTTCCCTTGTCTCCTTGGCCTTGATCATCTCGAGTCCGTTCTCTCCGGCCTTTCCCAAAGAGACCTTGAACTTGAAATTGTCCATATCATGACATAATGATGTCCAATATGCTTAATAATTTAAAATTTTCTAAATTTATAGTCGTCAATTTGTTTTGAATCACCAACCAACGCGTGCTGCAAAAAACCCACCTCTAGAAAAAATCTAACAAAGGCGTAAAATTATGTTGAAAGACCATATGTGAGCTTGGATATAGCTCTTGGTGAGTCTTTTTTTTTTTTTGGTCCATGATACCAGACATATCTATAAACTCCTTCCGTTTGCAAATACATAATCTGATTGATTGGTTGAAGTTCAATTAACATCATGTATTTGAAAACTGAAAACAGGATGGACTAACATTTTTTTTCTCTCAAGAACTCTCTGACATAAATCTCTGACACTACGATTTGGTAAATACAGAACCGACCTATATAGAAATGAAATTGTATCTTTTGTTGAGACAGTTATGATATTCATCTATATCCTAAAAGGAGACCAAGTCTCCAGCAATTTTGGTCCCTGGCGCCGGTGGCATCATCCTATCATCATCATTGTTTCACACTGATGCAACAGGCAATACATATAGTCTCAAGGATTGCATTGATCTAGTACTATACTGACCCAAAACCAAATGACTAGATGCCAATTTGATCAACATAAATTAAATTAGTAGTCTTATTATCGGTTGGCAAAGATATATAGCTATTGGTTTATATTATTCTTTTGTGGAATAATCTAACATTTCATGAATCTGATTATTTATCTCCTTCATTCATATAATACCCCAAACAGCTTATTCATCTATACAATCTGTTTGGAGTATTTCATGAATGAAGGAGATAAATAATTGGATTGTTTTGTATTGGTTACATGTTGTTTAGCTTGGAGAATCTGAGCATATATATATATATCTATTATATATATAATTGACCACGAAAAGAAGCCTTCACGTTCGCTCTCAAGGTCTAGAAATTACTACGTTAATTCTAAAATGCTAGAAATTCCCACGTTAATCCGAGAAAATAAGAAGAGAAAATTACCCATCATTGCCATTATGAAACAATTAGTCAGAAAACCCCCTAAAAATATTTATAAAGTAGCTAAATTTGAAATAATAAAAATAACTAAAAATACCCTTCACACATATTTCTAAATTACCCACTACGCCATTATGAGTAAAAAAATAGCTAAATTCGATCTAACAAAAAATAATAAAAAATATCCTTTACACCTATTTCTAAATTACCCTCCATGCCCTTACAAGTAAAAAAAACTAAATTTGTATTATAAAAAATAGCTAAAAATATCTCTAATTCTTATTTTAAATAACCATACTATTATGAGCAAATAGCTAAATTTTGGAATAATAAATATATCTAACAAACACTTAATCCCGATTTCTAAATACACCGTGATATATGTCTAGCTAGAATGGCATATTATCTTACTTTTAATATGACACATTTTCTTCAAAAGCTTTTTTTTAGCATGACACATTCTTTTTTCCTACCATGAGTCGACATATGTTAGTTTGTTAGCATGACACGTTTGAAGTGACCTTACTTCTAAAACAAAATCAAATACATTGTTAGATGAGACACAATCCAAGAAAAAAATAATGACCCATCTCACACTCAAATTGAGAGATGATGTGAAATTCTCCAATCTATTTTCTACTATATCATAAATATAGAGTATAAAATAAATAATAACAATAAACTATATTAGGATTTTACAATAATATAAAACTATTTTAATATTTTAGTAAGCTAGTCGCGCAAATGCGCGGGCAGCAATTATGAGTTAAAAAATAGCTAATTCAGAATAATAAAAAAAATACCCTTCACACCTATTTCTAAATTATCCGCCATGCCATTATAAGTCTAAAAAAATAACTAAATTTAGATTAAAAATGGCTAAAAATGTTCTTAATTCTTATTTTTAATTTACTTACCATACCATTATGAGTCTAAAATACCTAAATTTGGAATAATAAAAATATCCAAAACACACTAAGTTCCTATTTCTAAATACGCAGTTATAAAAAGACATCGGTCTAGCTACCTGCACATTCTATTATTTTTAGCATGACATGTTTTCTTCCTAAGGTTTGTTTGTAGCACGACACGTTCTTCTCTATTTAGACCATGTACTTTGTCGGCCAGTTGCCACAATGATGATCTTTCCATGCTACTTATAAAAGTTAAATATAGCATTTAGGTAATGATGACTCATCACACACTCAAATTGACAGACTCGATGAGAACTTTCTCCAATCATTTTTAGGTATGTTAGAAATATATTACTATAAATAGTAATAATAATAAAACGTGTTTAAACTCCTACGATAATATAAAAATAATTTAAATAGTTTAATAAACCTAGCCGTGCAAATGCGCGGGTAGCCATACTAGTTTCATACAATACAGTAGAGCTCCAATTTCAGTGATCAATTACTTGCGCTGTCAGTCACGCGGTTCACAGTGGACGGGGTCGACGACTACTACGACAAGGCCAACTCCATGTTCACTCTAATCTCCATGGCTCAAGTACTTTGTCACCGCATCGGTGCCGTGATAGTGAGATACTGAGATAAAACTGCAAATTTAATCGTTTCACATGCTTTTGGTCCTGGCGCGCGTCCGGCACTCTGGATTTCGGCAGTTTATATAGGCTGGGACATGGGCGGTTTGTGTAATTCGTACGTACTTGCTGCCTTGCTGGCAGCATGCAACTACTACTAGTGACCTGCGACGCTGATGTAGCAGACACGATAATTAACCAAACTGATGCCCAAATATAAACTTGAGCGCTTGCACAAAAGATGCATGTACTATACGCCTTTATTATATTTCCGAAATATTTATTGTACAATATCCGTACTGTGGGAGTGCCATCGCGTAACATACTGGGAGTACCCATCAAAGACGCTCTGTTGCATGAACTTGTCTCGGACGTTATCCTCTCTCATCCACGCCTTCTCTAGTTGTCTGCTGCCACTTGGCCCAGGCTTTGCCGCACCGCAACCCCTGCTGGTGGTGGTGGTGGTTGCCTCGTGCAAACAAAACTCGTCCGAAGTCCCAATAATCCAGAGCAGGAGCTTAATTTGAGAAAACCTAATGGAATGTTGATGCGGGCACGAATTCAGGCAGTACCGTCCCGTGCAGTGTACTTGCTACGAACCTGCTTGAATTCCCCCACCTGGCGAAAAGAAACTGCAAAGATAACCAGGAGATTCTAACCTCCTGGACCAGCGTTTTTTGCCCCGCGAAGACACGAACAAACGAAGCTCACGAGGCGGCGCCGCCGCGTGCCCGCGCCACCACCGCATGTGAGCTCTTGGCCACACTGGCGCCTTGCCGTTCCGGGTGTTCTCACCGGTTGAGCTGTGTTTTAACTCGTCGTGCGGAAGACAGAGCTCATATGTATAACTGCCATCGTCTCGTCTGCCGCGGTCGCATCTACTGTCAGAAGAGAAACGAACCTCGAAGATTTACCAGTGCAAAGTTTTTGGCATGGGGCGTGCGCGCCTTGCTGCGCGCGTGGTCCATGTCGACGGCGACGACAACGGAAGAACCCGTCCGAGAGCCGCGATCATTTCTGGCCAGCGCTGGCGCTGCGATGGCGTGGAGATTCACCTGTGACTGTGAGATCTGGACCGGTGCCGGTGCTGCCGCCCAGTTCGTCGTCGTCAGAACGCGCCACAGGCCGCAGGTGCTGTTCCATTGGTGTTTTGCCTGCTCGGTACAGCACATTCCTCTGCTATGCTCTGTGCAGCGCAGGGATGGAATGCAGCTGGTCTGAGTGAAACGAGTCGAACAGCAGGCTAGAGTCCAGTAGATTCAGAGGGTTTCTACTCTACCGCAAGCCTACAAATTCTTCGTGCACCCTCGTAGGAGTAGCTACATATACACAACCTTCACGCTCGTTGGCTCGTTGCGCAGCGTTCCTTATCTCCGCTCTCTCTGTTCACCGTCGTCACCACACCACCACGCTCTCGTCGCGAGCGACGTACGCAGCTACTCCTACGTTCCATCCTCTGGCTGGGGTGGGGTGTCGGTCGGAATGGCGGACGCGTTCTCCCCGCCGGCGCCTTCGCCCCTCGCGGCCGACGACCTCGCGGACGCGCGGCTCGCGCCGTGGCCGTTCTCCCCGTGGCCGGCTCCTCGCCGCGACGACGGCGGCGGCAGCGGCGGCGGAGGCCGGGAGGCGAGCGCGCTGTTCACCATCCTGCCGGTCTCGGCGTTCGGCATCGGCCTCGTGCTGCTGGTCGCCGTGGCCGTGGTCCTGGTGGTGACCCGCCGCGCGAAGCCCCGGACGGCGGACGCCGGCGAGAGCTGCAGCGGCGACGGCGGCAAGCCCGCCGCGCCCGCGTCCGCGTCCAGCTGCGGCAGCCACAACACCCAACGGTGCTACGCCGCCGCCGGTAAGCAGTCGCACATGCACAGCCGAAACACCAATGCCAATTAACTTCATCGTGCGTTGAATTGCATTGCTGACGAACGAGCTCCGTTTGTTTTCTCCGCTTGCGGCGGTGTGTTGTTGGCAGGCGCGGGGTGCATCTACGGCGCCGGGCGGCTGGGTCTGGGCGGCTTCTCGTTGGCGGCGGCGCAGCAGCAGCAGCAGCAGCGGAGCCGCGGCGCGCAGGTGTTCACGTACCGTGAGCTGGAGCGCGCGACGGACGGGTTCAGCGAGGCCAACGTGGTGGGGCAGGGCGGCTGCGGCGTCGTCTTCCGCGGCCGCCTCGCCGACGGCACGCCCGCCGCCATCAAGCGCCTGCGGCTCGACCACCGGCGCCAGGGCGAGCGCGAGTTCCGCATCGAGGTACGCAAAACCAAACCAAACCAAACCGACTAGCACGTCCCCGTCAAACTCACGTGTCGTCCCTGACCCACGTCTCGCTCCGCGCACCGGCCGGGAGCTCTGCTCTGCTCTGGTTCGTTCGCTGCACCAACCCAACCTCCGCTTCGCTTGCTTGCTTGCTTGCTTTGCTGTCGCCGCGGCCAGAGCAGAGCAGCGAGTGGGGGTCCGCTGGCTCGCTCGCTCGCTCCACCGGCCGGCGGTTGTTGCATTGCCACCCGGGAAACGTGATCGTGATCGACTGATCGTTGTTGGGACGGACGGCTGTGGCTGATACGTACGCGCGCGCGTGCGTAACCCGGAAGGCAATTAACTGCACCGCACCGGCCTCCCGTCCCGCCTGCCACGGTTGCTCGCTCGGTTCGGTGCGCCGCTGGACTGACTGGACGCTGGCTCTCTTCCGTGACAGAGTGTTGGTGTCAGCGCTTGTCTCTAGCGACGCACGAGTGGTCACATACTATCCCGTATCCGGCCGATCGAGTGGGTTGGTTCGTTGCGTCGTGTGGGCGCGGCGGGGTTGCCTTGCCCTTGGCGGATGCGGAAGCAACTTGTTGCCGGCACCGGATGAGGCCGAAACGTAGCGCGCGGCGTCCGAACGAGCTGGAGGCCGCGTCGACACCAAGCTTGTCGACATGCGGGAGCCCGTGTTCAGGCGGCTCCGTCGAGCGCGCCGATCAAGTCGGGCGGAGTCGGGTGCCATGGCGCGCCGCGTGCGTGCAGTGCGGGGATGGGTTCCCGCGCGGCAGCCGGCCGGCAGCGCGTACGGCGAGTGGTTCGTTGGTGTTTCTCTCTTTCGGTTAAGCCAGCGTATCACGTCACGTGCAGTGCAAGCTACACAAATACAATACGGTTCACGTTACGCGATTGGGGTTCCCACGGGACAAGTATCACGCGCGAGCCTAATCTGGATCGAGCGTGAATATCAAAATCCAGACGGTTTGTGCCATCCGTCAACCTTGCTTTTGTCCTTGCATACAGCCCCAGCCGTAATTCATGCACGTCTATTAGCTCTAGCTGTGGCCGTCATACAGACTAGCTAGGAGCCTGATGTGATGTAGTACATTGTACAGTAGTAGTACTACTTCTTTCTTGTTCTTCGCCGTTGCGGTAGTCTTATTCGACATTTCGGGTAGACTCGTTCAGAGACGGACGTAGACCACTGCAGAATTTGGTTATGCGTAATGAACTAACTGGCGAGTGTGGGACTGGGATCTGGTTGGCGCATTTGCACTTGCACCAGGCAGGCTACGTTCCTGACCGGCAGATTAGCTACGCGGACCACAGCTGACCCTGCCGGGGCGGCGTTTGGACCCAAACATCCAACACCATTACACCAACACTGTTCGAGTGCCCAGATCGGTCGTCTGCGCGTTTGATTGCCTCCTGATCGATCGACGTGGTCCGTCTCGCGGCTGTGGGCAAGTCTGCAAGTAGAAGAACGCAACGAATCGCAAAGCGTGCACATTCACGGATACTGCTGTTCCTGGCGAGGCAGCGAGAGTTGCAGCTCGGCACGGCACAGGTGCGCTAGGCGACCTACTAACGTTTAGCTCGATCGCCACAAACAAACAGGGGGGGCTTCAGGTAACAACCTGCACACCGGCATCAAGAGCGGAGATCGAGCTGGCGGCAAGGATATCACTAGACAGGATCAGGCGGGCATCAAAGGATGGAATGAATTCGTGCATGTGCGTCGATGGCGACGGATTGCTTCGATTCTACTCTCGTTTCACTCGTGTAGTAGACCCGTAGTACTTTGTACCCAGCAAACTGTTCTTGACTTTGGTGATCACGTTGCTGGTTGAGAAATATAAGTACACAACCACGCATGAATTATTACTGCAATCGGTGCGTTGACAGTGGCTGTAACTGAGAAATGCATGGTTGGATGCAGGTGGACCTGCTGAGCCGGATGGACTCGCCGTACCTGGTGGGGCTGCTGGGCTATTGCGCCGACCAGAGCCACCGGCTGCTGGTGTTCGAGTTCATGCCCAACGGCAGCCTCAAGAGCCACCTGCACCCGCCGCCCTCGTCGACTCCGGCGCCGCAGCCGCTGGACTGGCCGACGCGGCTGGGCATCGCGCTGGACTGCGCGCGGGCGCTGGAATTCCTGCACGAGCACAGCAGCCCCGCCGTGATCCACCGCGACTTCAAGTGCGGCAACATCCTGCTCGACCACAACTTCCGCGCCCGCGTCTCCGACTTCGGCACGGCCAAGGTCGGCTCCAACAAGGCCGACGGCCAGGTCGTCACCCGCGTGCTCGGCACCACCGGATACCTCGCGCCAGAGTACGCGCCACCACTAGTGATTCTTCTGTTTCGGCTCGCTGTTGTTAATCACCAGAGTGCCTGTCGTTTAAGCTAGCTGCTGGTTGTTTGCAGGTACGCGTCGACGGGGAAGCTGACGACCAAGTCGGACGTGTACAGCTACGGCGTCGTGCTACTCGAGCTGCTGACCGGCCGGGTGCCGGTGGACACGCAGCGGCCGCCGGGACAGCACGTTCTGGTTTCATGGGTCAGTCAGAATACCCTACGAACGTTCATTGCGATTTGTCTTGCACTCTTGCTGTGTCTTTTCACGCGCGATTCAGGAATCCATCGAACTCTGAACTTCTCTTCTAACCGAATTATCCCCGCAAAACAGATATGGTTTAGTACTACTATGTGTTACCTAGCTCATGGCCAAAGAATAAGTACGTTTCTTGTTTCTGCAGGCCCTTCCACGCCTTACGAACCGGCAGAAGCTCGTGCAGATGGTGGACCCTGCCCTGAAAGGCCAGTTCGCCCTCAAGGATCTCATTCAGGTCTCCCCCTAGCTTCTAATGTTCCAGCTCTGCAATTTGCGGCACCGAATCGATTGTTACCTGAATATACGAATGCACTTGGTTTCTGATCTGCAAATTCATGAACAACAGGTCGCCGCCATCGCCGCGATGTGCATACAGACGAAGGCGGAGTACCGGCCGCTGATGACGGACGTGGTGCAGTCGCTGATCCCCATCGCCAAGACTACCCCGGCCATGTCCTGCTCCTCCACGCCGGTCAGACCCCTGCACCACGTCATCTACATCAGCCCGCACTGCGCCAACAAGACATAGTACAAGTATCCCGCTGCTGTTTGTTGATCGCCTCCTGGCGTCATCAACGGCAGCCAGGCTCGTATGATAGAAGAGATAATTACTGCTCGTTGCTCGCCTCATCATCAGCTGTCCGGAATCCGTCCGGGAGCTGTTTCGGAACGCATTTCGTTATGTATAGAGTGCCTCTATCCTCGGGGACTTGCAAAGCCATCCTTCGCGGTGGTACAATTTGTGATTATATTCAGGAGATGAGGGTATGGTGAATGTACTGTTCTTTGAACGCACTTCTTTACAAGTTAAGATGAAAATATATGGAAAATGCTACAGGTCCGACTGGAGTTGCACGACTCCAGTCCAGATCTACGGCAATGTGATTGAGTGAGTCTATGAGTCAATGACCATGATCTAATAATGCTTGAAGCTGGACCGGAGTCGGATGCTCCAGTCGGACCTATAGCAGTACTCAAAATATAATACATATTTCTCTCTCTTTTTTCCCACTGTAGCATGATTTTTTATGCGCAAGTATGACGTTTCTCTTTTAAAGTCCTTTTTTGTCCTATGCTTAGTTCTAAATTAAACTAAACACCTTGTCCTGATGACAAGAAATAAAATATGAAGGCAACAACTATTTTGCCTTTTCTTTATCTTATTTACTTGTCGTTTTATAGTCTAAATCTACTTGAGGAATTGATCTTTAATACTGAATTATTGAACAACGAGTACGTGAGGTTTCTTTTCTATACTTAAGCTATAGTATCTGGAATTTTAAACATGGCTAATTGGTAGTCAAACACTAGCACTACCATTTATTGTTTTACAGGGATCAAATCAAGTGATTGAAGTTGAAGAAGCTCCACGAATGTGACATGATTTGGGCCGGCATTTCCCTCTTAATTTCGCGAGCCCAACAGATAAGGACGTATCAATCAAATAATCCGGAGTTTCCTAAAAAAAAAATCCGGGAGTTTCCCTCAAAAAAAATAATCCGGGAGGAAATCACCTGCATGCCACATCTGCGAGCAAATCACGTATCAATCAAATAAATAAATATTTTGCAAATAACCTGGGAGGAAATCACCTGCATTATTGGATAAGCAGTGACGTCAGCGTGTTGCCCGGCGGCCGCCCTGCCGGCGATGCACCCAGCCACGTTTCCTCCGGCCCGCACGAGAACCCCCAAAAGTGTGGAACCTTCTCCCTCCTCCGCTCGTCCAACTCCCACCCACCAACTTGTCGAGAGGAGCGAGGAAATCAAACCCCTCGCTATCAAGGCACTGTCTGGTCCTCTCTCGTCGCTTGAAGTTCCAAGCGCATCCAGCCAAGGCATCTAGCCGGCCTCACTCCCTGCCCCAGCCGATCTGAGACAGCGAAATGGCGAGCTCCCAGTGCTGCGAGAACCCTCCCGTTCTGAACCCCGCCGGCGGGGAGGGCAAGGTCGTCGACAGCTTCGGCGGGCTCAAGGCCTACCTCGCCGGCTCCGACGGCGCCAAATCCGCCGTCGTCCTCATCTCCGACGTGTACGGTACGTCCTACCACCGCACCATTTCTCCACCCGTTTCTTTCGCTGGGGACAGTTTCGACTAACGAGCGGCGGCTTTTCTCCCGTTGCAGGGTTCGAATCGCCAAATCTGAGGTATTAATCTTTTTCCTCCATGAATCGTACTGAGCTCTGTCAAATTTATTAGTTTTGAGTCTTGATGAATATTCAACATGTGCGAGATCGATGGAGTGATAGGTGGGGTAGTGAGTACCGAATCTACTATCTAGTGATGTTGGACTGGTTGGTTGTATCCAGTTGCTGTGGTCTTTCCCTTAGGATTCAGGATTGAACGTTCATGCCACGAGAAGGAAAAGTACTTGTCAATCTTACGACTATAAATATTCCTCGTACTCTAAATCGTGAACCACCTACCCTGCTCCACAGTACTTGTACAAGTTTTTTTTTTCACCGAGAAAACTCATACAAGTTCATTGTGGACGCCTTGCATGTGACTCTGTGTTAGTTTTAACATGCTTCTTAAATTTCAATGTTACTCGATCTGTTCTCTTCTATATCATTTTCCTAGAATCTGTGCCATTGGTATATATAGAAAACACGAGTGTGTTAGTTGCTCTCTCACTGAAAATTCTTTGCACATAAGAGCTCATGAAAGGTAAAACAAAAAAAATCCAGGATCAGGAGCATTGTAAAGTTCAATGATGGTGGTACTTTCCCTGAAGTGTGCTGAAGTTTAACAGTACTTTTTTTTTTTTGCATGCACTAAGTGACATCTATAAATGGATTCTAATTCTGATCTTAACTGCTTATCTTATGAAGGAAAATAGCCGACAAGGTTGCTTTGTCTGGATACTTTGTTGTGGTGCCAGATTTCTTTCATGGGGATCCTTTTGCACCTGATAATGCTGAGAGGCCCATACAAGTGTGGCTAAAATCCCATACTCCGGTTTGTTGTCCCCTGAATTTTCCCCGTTTCGCTTTTTATATTCAGGGTCACCTTGTTTTTTATTGTGTTGCTAGAATAAACAAACCAGTTTTAGTAATTAAAAAAATGGTAGTTATAGAATTTTTTGTTTTGAACAGGTATCTAAATCTACATAAGAGCTATCAGGAAGCATGTACCATATTGGTAGTTTGTTTGCTTTCTCTGTAACATTGGAACTACTCTAAAGTAACTGCTTACTTGCTGATAATAATGCACTACAGATGACTCTTCCTGTCTGAATGTTGACTAAAAAAAGTAGTGTTACTTGTATGCTAACTATTTAGCGACAATATGGTCTTTCGGGTCCTTTGTAGTTTTTTCTCCGGGTCAAAATGTAGGATTGAGTGAGAGTTGTCTGTTTCTGAAGTCTTTGTTTTGTAGTCTTTTGTAGCCATATTAGAGTGATGATAGGACAGAGACGTTTGCTTTCAATTTCTAAGAAGGCTGCGTCTATACATTTATGGACTTTGTTGTCCTTGCATTATCTTTCTCTTGCAAAAAGCATAGGTTGGGATAGGATCATCCACTGTTTTAAATTGTTTTTTCTTTCCTAATGCTGAAAAAAATCATCAATGAAAAAAATCCTTTTGATAGGAAAAAGGGTTTGAAGAGGCAAAACCAGTCATTGCTGCTCTAAAGGAGAAGGGAATATTGAAAGTTGGTGCTGCAGGTTATTGCTGGGGTGGTAAGTGCCATTTTTCCGTTGTGTTGTACTTTTTCTTTGAAGGTTTGGCCATATGAACATTGTGTCTTTTCTCACATTCAGCAAAGGTAGTTGTGGAGTTGGCGAAAGCTCATGAGATCCAGGCTGCTGTCCTGTTGCACCCGTCCTTCGTTACTGTTGACGATATCAAAGGTCGAGATCCTTTCTTGTGAATTTTGGAAATGCAACAAGTTTACTCATAGCGATATTATTCAATTCCTAACCCTGTATGATTTTCTACCTAATTTCAGAGGTCAAGTGCCCAATTGCTATACTTGGAGCTGAGGTTGACAAAATGTCTCCACCAGAATTGGTCAAACAGTTTGAGCAGGTTCTTTCAGCTAACTCGGGGGTAAGTTTTTGTTTTTGGAAACTTGATCCTCAAGCAAGACCACTTTATTGAGTCTTTCATCCTGAACGCTTTGACCCTTCTGGTTTACAGACTGGTCACTTCGTCAAGATTTTCCCCGGTGTCTCACATGGATGGAGCGTGAGATACAGCCACGACGATGCAGCCGCAGTGAAGAGCGCCGAGGAAGCCCTGGCGGATATGATTGACTGG
Source organism: Eragrostis nindensis (assembly GCA_012490785.1). Classification (NCBI taxonomy): domain Eukaryota; kingdom Viridiplantae; phylum Streptophyta; class Magnoliopsida; order Poales; family Poaceae; genus Eragrostis; species Eragrostis nindensis. Next base: position 172,689 of record JAAXCT010000471.1, on the reverse strand, counting down.
TTCAACAAGAACCTGAAATGAACTCTGAAGTTGCTGCTTTCCACGTAATAAGCATATCCTAGCATCCTGGGTCGTCCTGCTGTTTAGGGGCCTGCGTACTATCAGTTGAGTAGGAGTCTCACTTTGCGTGTGCTTGTATACGTTTACTGTACATTGGTTGTGCTAAACCCGTAATAAAACGAGGTAAATCATTGCGAGGAGATGTGTCTGTAAACATTAAAGAATGTGTTTGATGGATTGGACTTGAGCTTATGAATGGAACTTCTATCACCTCACCCAGACACAATATACTCCCTCCAATCCATCTTGATGTTGCTTAGCTCAAATTTGAGGGCAATGTGAAGTACACAACCATGTGCATTCCTTTCTTCGTGTTCGATGGTATTGATTGTAGTTTTAATTTTATAGGTTTTTCTTGCAATGTTCAGAACAGACGTACTCAAATACGAGATGCAAGAGCTCCAAGTAGTACATCCTTTGCTTCTCTCAAAATGTTGCGTAGTAAAGCAGTAATATGCTTCGCTTTTCTCAAATATGAGATGCACGAGCAGTCTTTTATCACATAAATAATAAAATGAATATTCCTTCCCCTCGTGTTCTTTCCTGCCTTTTTTTTATGCACGAGCCACGAGCAGTCTTTTATCACATAAATAATAAAATGAATATTCCTTCCCCTCGTGTTCTTTCCTGCCTTTTTTCTTCTTCAGATTCAGATGTTCAAAGCATCACAGGTCGGCAACCTGAAAGTCTATCAGGTCAACGTACTAGGCTACGGAAATGGCGAGCTCGCAGTGCTGCGACAACCCGCCAGCTGAACCCTGCCTGCGGGGAGGGCAAGGTCGTCGACAGTTTCGGCGGTCTCAAGGCCTACCTCGTCGGCTCCGACGACTCCAAGGCCACCGTCATCCTCGTCTCCGACGTCTACGGTAAATGCTTTCCCCACCTAGAAATCGATCTCCCCCGGTCTCTCCGCGCAACACTTTTGCTTGGGTAGTAAAAATTTGAAAGTGATGGACTTTCTCTTGCAGGTTTCGAAGCGCCGAATCTGAGGTATGAAATCTCTCTGTCATGTGCTTCTTGATTTGCCATTTCTGTCTCCTTTATTCTCTGCTGGTTTTTGCGAAGGTCTGTAGAATCACTAGGTAGGTGAAGATTCGTTATGTTTTCGGAGTGATGATGTGCTACTGAATTCTTAACAGTGATGGCTATAGAGAATTTTGATCCTCTTTGCTGTGGCCAAGTCGCATGTTTAGAGTTTACTGTTTACGCCAGTAGGTGCTCTGTCACCACTTTTTTCTAGTATTGAGAGGAAATATAACAACGAGGACGAAAAGGAAATATAGCAAGAACATCAGACTCACTGTAGCTGTGCTTGCTCCTCTCCCTTTACATGTGAACCAGTTGCGTGTACAGGTTAATAGTTCTCATGTATTTTTGGCAAACGGATCACTAGATTGTTCACAGACTTTGGGACTGGATGCCACCACGCATGGGGTTACTGTGTGCGAATTTAACATGGTCCTTACTCATGTGTGATACTAAAGTTCAGTAATGACCTATGCCTTCTTTGAAGTCGAGTAATAAAGTCCATCGCAAGTGCTTATCTCATGCAGAAAGATAGCAGACAAGGTCGCTTCTTGTGGATACTTTGTTGTGGTGCCAGATTTCTTCTATGGGGATAGCTATGTGCATGAAAATGCTGAAAGGCCTCTATCGATGTGGTCAAAGTCACATCCTCCGGTTTGTTGTCCTCTGGCCTTTTATTCTCTTTCCTTCTGGAAATATTTGATGTCACTGTTGGTAGCCTGAGTATTTCCACTCAAATGACAAACCGAGTTAGGATGATCTTTAAAAATAAATAAACAGGTAGTTGACCAATGTTTAATTCCGTTGCATTGATATCTTTATGAAACCATTAGATGACTTTTTAATATCATGCAGTGTACTAGTTTAATGCTTTCTTCCTGGTCTTGAAACCATTAGATGACTTTTTAATATCATGCAGTGTACTAGTTTAATGCTTTCTTCCTGATCTTGAAACTGCTCTCTCTCATGCAATTGACCACTCATAGTGACGTGGTGAGAATGCATTTTCTTACCTAAATGCTGCCAAACTTAAGTTTCCTTTCTTTACTATGCAATGTTCTTTTTTTCTCATAGTTCAAAATGCATAGGATTAACTATATATTGCTTGCTTTGGAAGTTTATGGATAATATGCTATAATGAACTGGAGTCCCCATTCTGATTTTTCCAGTCTAGTTATTGTAAGTTAATATCACTTTCAGTAAAAGAGGGGTGCTCTTATGGAAAAAAGTAGAATAATGATAGGAAAACTATTTTTTAAGGTCTATACATGTAAGTTCTTCGGTGTACATATGGTATCTTACCCTATTTTCTGCAAAGCATGTAAGGGGTAGATGTCATTGCACACTGATTCAGTTTCTTGTTTCTCTTTCACTTCTTTTCTTTTGCTGAACACATTCATCAACTAAAACTAGTGTTTCTTTTTGCTAGTTAAAAGCATTTGAAAAGGCAAAGGCGGTTGTTTCTGCTCTAAAGGAGAAGGGGGTGTATACTGTTGGGGCTTCAGGCTATTGCTGGGGTGGTGAGCACCATTTTTTGTTGTACTTTGCCTCTCTGTCTATTAAGGTTTGGTCTACTGAGCATTGTATCCTGTTCACATTCAGCTAAGGTAGTCGTGGAGTTGGCAAAATCTTGTGAGATTGAGGCTGCCGTACTGTTGCACCCTACATTTGTTACTGTTGACGATATCAAAGGTCAAGCTCTTATGTATTTTTGGACATGCACTATGTTCTAATGCACATTCTGACCTCTATAATTTTTTTTTCTAATATCAGAGGTGAAATGCCCAATTTCTGTACTTGGAGCTGAGATTGACAAATTTTCCCCACCAGAATTAATCAAGCAGTTCAAGAAGGTTCTTTCTACAAACTCTGATGTAAGTTAAAATCACACCAGGTAGTCCTCAAGCGAGGCCTTTTGCTTGAGTTACAGAGTCAGCCATATTACTTTAGTTCTAAAGTCAAGATCTGAAACTTTCTGTCATCTGTTACACTTGAATTTTGCATGTATATCCCAGACCTTGCTGTTCGGAATCTGGAGCTCCTGCCTTCATTTTTTTGCTTCTATGAAGCATTCGATCCTGAAAATGCTTTTGTCCTGCTATACAGGTCTGTCACTTTGTTAAGATTTTCCCTGGCGTCCGGCATGGATGGAGCGTAAGATATAGGCACGATGACAAAACGGCCGTGAAGAATGCCGAGGAAGCTTTGACAGACATGATCTACTGGTGTCGTACGAACCTGAAATTGACACTAAAGTTGAAGCCTTCCATGTAATCGTGCTTTACCTTGAGATACATGCACTGAAGATGTTAACCATGTTCTGTTCCAAAAAAAAAGATGTTAACCGTGAGATACAGGCACTCAAGATGTTGGATCTACTTGTTTGTGGTTTTACAACTTTCTCCTTCAATCTGAAGTATTATTGGAGTCCTTCAGGCGCGAAAGGATGGAGCCCTGTCTATTAGAAACACGGAATCATGCTTAACTGACAAAAGAGGAATTTAGAAGGTTCATTAGCATCTCCAGCAATGGACCTCAAAACAAGGCCTCTACTTTTATTTTCCAGGTCGGCATGCAAAAATAAGGGCTCAAAACTTGGCTTCAACTCCAGCAATAGACCCTATTTTGTGTGGAAAAATGAAGACAACGATGGGACCTACGAATGAGAGGGAGGATGGGAGGACCCTAGAAATGGGGGCTTGGAGATGGAGTTTGAGAGGGCATGCAAAATGAGAGCCCAAGTAGGGTTCCTGTTGGAGATGATTTTTTAGCTCAAACCCTTAAATAATATAGTAGGGGCCTAAGTAGAGGCCTTGCTGGAGATGCTCTAAGTTGCCAATTTGCAATCATCGGTAAGATTGAAGCCATGTTGTGGTTTCAACAGTTGTGTAATTAATTTGTTAGCATACTCCTTCTGTTTCTTTTAAGGATCTGTATATACCGATGAAGCTCACCACATTTGGCAAAGGTGGTTGTAACTTTTTGAGATCCGGGCTGCTATATTGTTACACCCTTCTTTACTTGTTGATAACATTAAATGGGAATTGTTTTGATGGAGAATTTTCCCTAACGTACCCATTGTATTTTTTAAGGGTTTCCATTCTTGGATCTGAAACTGACAAACCATCCACTTTGTATAAAACAAAAACAGCGAATTAATCATCCGTTTGAATTTTTAAAGAAGTTTGAAACTTTGAGCAGGTTCTTTCAGCTAACTCTACTGCAAGTTCACTTTTTTCTGTAAAAAGAAAAGGGTATCCTTAAGCATGGATATTTACGTGAGAATGTGTTGGATTTTGGGGAAAATCTCCTCGTGCTCCCCTCCAGCACACTCACACTCCTTTTATTTCTTCAATATGCATACATGTCTTTTACAATCTTTATAAGTACACCAACAGAATGAGAGTGTCCAGACTCCACTAGCACTTCAATACTGAACTATTTTTTATGATAGTTTTATCCCCCCGGCCAGCTTGGACATTGAATCAGAATTGCAGTCCGAATGAACAACGGAGAAACAAAGTTTCACGCTCGATTCAGTCACAAAGATTCATGCCACCGTATAAGCATCAAGATTTTGCTGACTATTTTCGCAAAAAAAAAAAAGATTTTGCTGACTATGCTGTGTATTGTGTTATACGCTGAGTCCGATCTTTGTTACCACGGTTCTGCGCCAATCTCTACCACGGTACCATGGCCGTCAGCGGTCAGCCCGTCATAGTGGCGGTTCGTGACTGTCCAAAACCGCTCGAATCCGACCATGTCACTGTGTTTTCTTGGCGGCAGCGCAAGCGCGTCCCCAGTGTCGACTCGGACACCGAGGCCAAGCTCGTCGCTGAATAAATATTGGGCGTCCAGGCCTTCATCGTCCGTCTCCGTAGTACACCACTTCTCCCTACCCGCCGCCACTCGACTAGATCGGTTCTCGCCTCCTCGCGGCGGTCGAACATGTCCGCGCTTGCTTGTCGCGGAATCGTCGCCACGGCGGGGGAGCGCACGTCCCTGAAGCGGCCGCGAGGCGGCGTCGCGGTCGCTACTGCGGCTTGCGGCAAGATGATGGCGCAAGAGAAGTTCGCTCGCCGCGTCGTCACCAGCACGAAGCCCTCCGCGCCGCCGCCGCAGAATCGTGCCCGCGGCGACTTCGACGTCGAGATCAGGGAGGGTTCTCGCGTCTGGAAAGTGCACGTCGTCCTTGCGCCGCCGCCGTCGCCGCCCCAGCACCTCGTGGAGCAGAAGAACGGCGCGCGCATCTTAGCCGCCGCACGCCTTCCAGAGGCACGCTCCGTGGAGGCGGCGAAGAGGAGGACGAAGTCGTCGTCGTCGTCGAAGCCGGCGGCACAAGCGGCGCCTCAGCGCGCGGAACCTGCAGCGAAGCAGCATCCGCTCCCGGACCAGCAACGCGCCTCGCTGATGAGAAAGTTGATCGAGAAGGGGAAGGAGGCGCTGAAGAGGCGGCGGCTGGAGGAGATCGCGCGCGCCAGGGAGACGTTCCGGCGGGAGCTGCTCGAGGTGGAGAAGGCGGCGATGCCCGACGAGACCATCTACCCCGAGGACTTGGAGGAGCTCGGCCTCACCGCATTCCAGTACGCCGTGACTCCGACGAGGAAGCAGGCGCAGCGCCATCTCGGGTGAACGCCGACGGCCTTCACGTACGTGGCGCTAGGTGCACGATCTTCCTGAAGTCCATGAATCGGATAGGCTGTCAGCTGTGTACGCCGGGGCTGACAGCAAAGGGCCGAAGACATGTACTACGTACAGTCGTTGGTAGGATTCCGACCAGCATGCATTGATGCATAGTATGCTTGATCTTGGTCTTGGATGTACCCCGAACCTTGAATGTTTGTATGTTGTAAGCTCTGTTACTGTAGCATGGTTGACAATTCGTCTTTTGAAAGAAACATTGGTCAACACTCCGCAAGAAAGTCTCTGTAGATATTGGATCTACCTGCGCCTGGTTTTACAACTTACGCATTCCATCTGTAGTATTATTGGATTGGATACCTTCTTGCGTAATAGGATTGATTCTGTCTGTCTGAAACTTAGAATGGTGCGAAACTGAAAATAGGAATTCAGAAGGAAACCATGCGGCTCCGTTTCTTTGTCAGCAGGATCAGTATATCGCAAATTTGATAACACATTGTTAAGATTTCGGCATGTCTGTTGTGCTATGTTTCCAACAGCCACGAAATTTTTCTTGCTCAAAGAAATCAATTTGCTCCTCTGTTTCTTGTGAAGATTTGTACACTGACAAAGCTACCACTTTTAGCAACGGTTGTGGGGGAACTATACCAAACGTAAGTATCAGGTTGCTGTATTGTTAAACCCTTCTTTACTTGTTGTCTCTGACATTACAGCAAAATTATTTTTCTAGGATTTCTTCCCTGATGCAGTAAACTCGCGGTACATTGATTGATGATGAACACTAAACTATGAACGTGCGGCGTTAATTAACAAGGCTAGAATTAAAAAAGAGCTAAATGTAAATTTCTAAAGCAAATAAATAACTGAGGGTGAACTAGCATTTTGTGTGTGTGTGGGTGGGGGGGTTGGGGTGGGGGGGGGGGGGGGGGGGGGGGGTTTGGGGCATGGCCCCCTTTCAACGTGTGGGTGTCATTGAAGACCTGACAAAAAAGCTCATTGGGTTATCCAAGTGAGGGAGTCGCAGTGCCGGTGAAGGAAGTGTAGAAGAGAAAGGGCAGCGATGCAAGTGGAGTGCGAGTCGTAGAAGAGAATGTGTGGAGATTGTCGGCGGCCAATAGCATGCAGAGGGCACGATCTGCATATTCTTGAGCGGGCTTGTAATATACATTCTCGTGCGAGTTCGAGAGCGCGCTAACATGCGTGCGGATGTAACAATTCAACTCTCTTCGTTTTAATAGAATGATACGCAGTCCTCCTACGTATTCTTGAAAAAAAAAACCTTAGCATGCATGTTGGGACCCGTGGCCAGGTCGGAGCTAGGGGCAGAGCTAGCATAGGGCATGATCTGCATTGCACACCCAATAATTTCGACGAGAAAAACAAACCGTTTTCAATAGGTATAATCTATGTTGTATTTATTGTCAAATTAAATCATTACAGGCACAAATCATCTAAATAGTCCACAACTAATTTCTGCATTATTTTTTTTTGTTTATGGCGGATTAAGAATTACTCCCTCCGTCTTTAAATTATTGACACCGTTGATTTTTTGAGTTACGTTGGACCATTCGTCTTATTCAAAATGTTTTTAAAATTACCAAATATCTTGTTATGAATTGTTTTGTTACTAAAGAAAATTTTGTATATTTGAGATAATATTTTGAATAAGACGAATGATCAAACATACCTAAAACAGTCAACAGCGTCAACAACTTAAAAACGGAAGGAGTAGAAGTTTAAGCAATGGCATATAAGAGATAGAATTTCCTTAGTTTTATAGACCTTCAGTCTCACCAGCAATAACAAGCGGTCACGAAATTTCAATTTTATTGTCTCGGCTTGGACATTGAATTGGAATTGCAGTCCGAATTAACCACGGACAAACAAAGCTTCACATTCAATTCGGTCAAAGATGCATGCGACGGTACATTGACTTAAGCATTAAGATTCTGCTGACTATATTGTGTTTTGTTGTGTTACTTATATGTTAAGGCCGAGCTTTGTTACCACGGTTGTGCGCCAATATCTAACGTTGGTATGGGGTGCAACACTCTCTCAGTTCTTAAATAGTTGTCGTCGTTGACTTTTTGTAGTTGACCACTCAAAATATTTAAAAAATTAAAACATAACTAATAATTTTGCATATTTAATTTAATATTTTGAATAAAAAGTATAATAATCAAAATAACTCAAAAGTCAGCAAGAAACAATTTAAAAACAGAAAGCTATGGCGTGGCGGTTCGTAACTGTCCAAAAACCGCTCGAATCCGACCATGTCACTGTGTTTTCTTGGCGGCAGCGCAAGCGCGTCCCCAGTGTCAGACTCGGACACCGAGGCCAAACTCGTCGCTGAATAAATATCGGGCGGCCAGGCCTTCATCGTCCGTCTCCGTCGTACACCACTTCTCCCTACCCGCCGCGACTCGACTTGATCGGTTCTCGCCTCCTCGCCGCGGTCGAACCATGTCCGCGCTTGCTTGTCGCGGAATCGTCGCCACGGCCGGGGGAGCGCACGTCCCTGAAGCGGCCGCGAGGCGTCGTCGACGTCGCTCCTGTGGCTTGCGGCAAGATGATGGCGCAAGAGAAGTTCGCTCGCCTCGTCGTTGCCACGACGCCCTCCGCGCCGCCGCCGCAGAATCGCGCCCGCGGCGACTTCGACGTCGAGATCAGGGAGGGTTCTCGCGTCTGGAAAGTGCACGTCGTCCTTGCGCCGCCGCCGCCCCAGCACCTAGAGGAGCAGAAGAAGGGCGCGCGCATCTTAGCTGCCGCACGACTTCCAGAGGCACGCTCCGTGGAGGAGGATGCGGCGGCCAAGAGGAGGGGGAAGTCGTCGTCGTCAACGAAGCCGGCGGCACAAGAGGCGCATCAGCGCGCGGAACCTGCAGCAAAGCAGCAGCCGCTCCCGGACCAGCAACGCCAGAGCCCGATGAGCAAGTTGATCGAGAAGGGGAAGGAGGCGCTGAAGAGGCGGCGGCTGGAGGAGATCGCACGCTCGAGGGAGAAGTTCCGGCGGGAGCTGCTCGAGGTGGAGAAGGCGGCGATGCCCGACGAGACCATCTACCCGGAGGAGCTGGAGGAGCTCGGCCTCACCGAGTTGCAGTACGCCGTGACTCCGACGATGAAGCAGGCGCAGCGCCGTCTCGGGTGAACGGCGGCGGCCTTCACGTACGTGGCGTGGCGCTAGGTGCACGATCTTCCTGAAGTCCATGAATCGGATAGGGCTTACATGTACGCCGTGGATGATAGCAAAGAGCCGAAGACATGTACTACGTACAGTCGTTGGTAGGATTCCGACCAGCATGCATTGATGCATATGCTTGATCTTGGTCTTGGATGTACCCCGAACCCTGAATGTTTGTATGTTGTAAGGTCTGTTACTGTAGCATGGTTGACAATTCGTCTTTTGAAAGAAACATTGGTCAACACTCCGCAAGAAAGTCTCTGTAGATATTGGATCTACTTGCGCCTGGTTTTACAACTTACGCATTCCGTCTGTAGTATCATTGGATTGGATACATTCTGTCGTAATAGGATTGATTCTGTCTGTCTGAAACTTAGAATGGTGCGAAACTGAAAAATGGAATTCAGAAGGGAACCATGCGGCTCTGTTTCTTTGTCAGAAGAATCAGTATATCGCAAATTTGATAACACATTGTTAATATTTCGGCATGTCTGTTTCCAACAGCCATGAAATTTTTCTTGCTCAAAGAAATCAATTTGTGCGCATACCTCCTCTGTTTCTTGTGAAGATTTGTACACTGACAAAGCTACCACTTTTAGCAACGGTTGTTGGGGAACTATACCAAACGTTGAAGTATCATGTTGCTGTATTGTTAAACCCTTCTTTACTTGTTATCGCTGACATTACAGCAAAATTATTTTTCTAGGATTTCTTCCCTGATGTAGTAAACTCGCGGTAAATTGGTTGATGATGAACACTAAACTATGAACGTGCGGCGTTAATTAACAAGGCTAGAATTAAAAAAGAGCTGAATGTAATTAAAAAAGAGTTAAATGTAAATTTCTAAAACAAATAAATAAATGAGGGTGAACTACCATGTTGAGGTTGGGGTTTGGGGGGGGGGGGGGGGGGGGGGCGGGGGCGGCATGGCCCCCTTTCAACGTGGGTGTCATTGAAGACTGACAAAAAAGCTCATTGGGTTATGCAAGTGAGGGAGCCGCAATGCCGGTGAAGGAAGCGAAGAAGAGAAAGGGCTACGGCGATGCAAGTGGAGAGCGAGTCATAGAAGAGAACGCATTGAAGATCGTGGGCGGCCGGTGACAATGCTGTGGAAGGCGACGCAACCTCAGCATGCATGGTGGCATCCGTGGCCAGGTCGGAGCTACGGACAGAGCTAGCATGGGGCATGATCTGCATTGCACACCCAATAATTTCGAAAAAAAAAACGTTTCATAGGTATAATCTATATTATATTTATTTTGTCAAATTAAATCATTACAGGCTCAAATCATCTAAATAGTCCACAACTAATTTCTGCATTACTTTTTTTATGGCGGATTAAGAATTACTCTCTCTGTTTTTAAATTGTTGACGCATTTGACCTTTTGAGTTACATTTGACCATTCGTCTTATTCAAAATATTTTTAAAATTACTAAATAGAGTATCTTGTTATGAATTGTTTTATTACTAAGGAAAATTAAAGCATAACTTATAATTTTGTATATTTGAGATAATATTTTGAATAAAATGAATGGTCAAACATAACTAAAAAATCAACAGCGTCAATAATTTAAAAATGGAAGGAGCAGAAGTTTAAGCAATGACATATAATAGATAGAATTTCCTTAATTTATAGACCTTCAGTCTCACCAGCAATAGCATGGGGTCATGAAATTTCAATTTTATTGCCTCGGCTTGGACATTGAATCGGAATTGCAGTCCGAATTAACAATGGACAAACAAAGCTTCACATTCGATTCGGTCAAAGATGCATGCGATCGTATATTGACTTAAGCATTAAGATTCTACTGACTATGTTGTGTTTTGTTGTGCTATATGCTGAGGCCGAGCTTTGTTACCACGGTTGTGCGCCAATCTCTAGCATTGGGATGGGGTGCAACACTCTCTCCGTTCGTAATCGTTGTCGTCGTTGACTTTTTATGTTTGACCACTCGTTTTATTTAAAATATTTTAAAAATTTAAACATAACTAATCATTTTGCAATTTAATTTAATATTTTAAATAAAACAAAAGATCAAAGTAAGTCAAAAATCAACGAGAAACAATTTAAAAACAGAAAGCCATGGCGTGGCGGTTCGTAACTGTCCAAAAACCGCTCGAATTTGACCATGTCACTGTGATTTTTGGCGGCAGCGCAAGCGCGTCCCAGTGCCGACCCGACTCGGGCACGGAGGCCAAGCTTGTCGCTGAATAAATATCGAGCGTCCAGACCTTCATCCATCGTCTCCGTCGCACACCACTTCTCCCTAGCCGCCGCGACTTGATCGGTTCTCGCCTCCTCGACGCGATCGAACCATGTCCGCGCTTGCTTGTCGCGGAATCGTCGCCACCGCGGGCGAGCGCACGTCCCTGAAGCGGCCGCGAGGCGTCGTCGACGTCGCTCCTGTGGCTTGCGGCAAGATGGCGCAAGAGAGGCTCACTCGCCGCGTCGTCGCCACGAAGCCCTCCGCGCCGCGGTCGCAGAATCGCGCCGGCCGCGACTTCGACGTCGAGATCAAGGAGGGTTCTAGCGTCTGGAAAGTGCACGTCGTCTTTGCGCCGCCGCCGTCCCGACACCTCGAGGAGCAGAAGGACGGCGCGCGCATCTTAGCCGCCGCACGACTTCCAGAGGCATGCTCCGTGGAGGAGGATGCGGTGGCGAAGAGGAGGAGGAAGTCGTCGTCGTCATCGAAGCCGGCAGCACAAGCGGCGTATCGGCGCGCGGAACCTGCAGCGAAGCAGCAGCCGCTCCAGGACCAGCAACAGCAACGCGCCTCCCCGATGAGCAAGTTGATCGAGAAGGGGAAGGAGGCGCTGAGGAGGCGGCGGATGGAGGAGATCGCGCGCGCGAGGGAGAAGTTCCGCCGGGAGCTGCTCGAGGTGGAGAAGGCGGCAATGCCCGACGAGACGATCTACCCGGAGGAGTTGGAGGAGCTCGGCCTCACCGCGTTCCAGTACGATGTGACTAGGACGAGGAAGCAGGCGCTGCGCCGTGTCGGGTGAGTGAAGGGCGGCGGCCTTCACGTGGCGGGATCTCGATGCTGTCAAAGGGATGTAGAGATGGAGTTGGTAGGATTCCAACCAACATGCATGGATGCGTATGCTTAATGTTGGTGTTGAATGTGTCCTGAATCCTGCTTCTCTCCACCTCAGTGTTTGTATGCTGCTTTGTTTTTTTAGCATTGGTTAACGCTTGGCCTTTGGAAAGAAACATTGGTTAACAGGCAGCAGAAAAAGGCCCTAAAGATATTGGATCTACTTGTGCCGGAGACCTTTGATTGAAACATGTAGTCTTGCTTAACTTTGACAAGAGAAATACAATGACATTGTTTCTTTATCAGAAGGTTCAGTAAGTCGCAACTTTGCAATCAGTATGATATCTACTGGCGGTTGAATTGAAGCTCATCGGTAAGATTCAAACGTGGCTGTTGTGTTGCCATGGCATCTTTTCAATTTGAGTCCGACTCGGGGTCGGGGACACGGTTGCGTTGCTGTTACTGTTAGTACGATCAGTTCGGAATCCGACAAGACGCGAGTTTCATGTCGGTTCGCAACTTTCCGAAAACAATTCAGTTCCGATCATGATCACCAATGATTCCTTGGCGGCAGCGCAATGGAGTCGCAATCAAACACGTCCCCAGGTCGAGTCGGATGCGGAGGCAAGGCAACCGGATCGGGGTGAATAAATGGCGGGAGTGTCCAGGTGTTTCGTCCCCGTCTCGTTCACCACTTCTACTCGTCGCGCCGGCTACCAAACCATGGCCGCGCTTGCTCCTCTCGCCGCCCCCGTCTTCGGCGCCAACGCGGGTGAGCGCGCGTCCACGAAGCGGCCGCGGGGCGCCGACGCCGTCGCGGTCGGTCATGCGGCTTGCGGCAAGATGGCGCAACAGAAGCTCGCGGACCGCGTCGTCTCCACGGAGCCCTCCGCGGCGCCGCCGGCGAAGAAGCGCGCCCGCAGCGGCTTGGACGTCGAGATCAGAAAGGGCTTTTCCGTTAGCAAGGTGTCCTTCGTCCCTGCGCCAGCGCCGGGGCGCCTCAAGCAGCGGCTGGGGGCGGAGCACGCTGCCCGTGCAGCAGGCCTAGACGGCGCACGCGCCCCGGCCTCCGTGGAGGAGGCGGCGGCGGAGAGGAGGAAGGCGTCGTCATCGAAGCCAACACGAGCGGCGCATCAGCGCACGGAGCCTGCAGCGAAGCACCAGCCGCGCGCCGCGCCGACAACGGCGCAGCAACCGATGAGCAAACTGATCGAGAAGGCTCAGGAGGTGCTCAAGAGGCGGCGGCTGGAGGAGATCGCGCTCGCGAGGGAGAAGTTTCGCCGGGAGATGCTCGAGGTGGAGAAGGCGGCGATGCCCGACGAGACGATCTACCCCGAGGACTTGGAGGAGCTCAGCCTCACCGAGTTGCAGTACGCCGTGACTCCGACGAGGAAGCAGGCGCAGCGCCGTCTCGGGTGAACGGCGGCGGCCTTCACGTCGCAGGACCATGATCATGGCAAAGAGTCGCAGAGATGGAGTTGGTAGGATTGTAACCAACGTGCATTGATGCGTATGCATGATTCGGGTGTTGAATGTGTCCTGAATCCTGATTCTATCCTCCACCTCAATGTCTGTATGCTGCCCTGGTACTGTAGCTCTGTTAACACTAGGTCTTTCGAACGAAACATTGGTTAACAGTCAGCAAAAGAGGCCCTGAAGATGTTGGATCTTACTTGTGCATGATTTTACAGTTGTAGATGTAGCATCTGATTTGAAGTTTCGTTGGGGACCTTTGAGCCGAAAAGGAGGATTTCCGCCAAATCGAAACATGCAGTCTTTGTTAACTGGCAAGAGGAATCGAGACATAGAGCGACACTGTTTCGTTAGCAGAAGGTTCAGTAAGTCGCAACTTTGCAATCAGTAATCAAAGCGACTGAATTGAAGCTCATCGGTAAGATTCAGACATGGCTGTTGCGGTGCCATGTTTTCAACAACTATGTAATTAATAATTTTTTTGTATGCATACTCCGTCTCTCTTTTTTCCCATGATATCTACACTGATGAAGGTAGTGGTAGTAGAACTAGTAAAATTTTCTGAACTTTTTTTTTTCTCTGTTCTCTTCAAAACAAAATGTTTCGCTGTTATACTCAAGTAATATTTAGATGTCAAGTGGCCCATATCCCGCTTGAATTTGTAAACCAGTTTGAGATGCTGACTTTCTGCTCGCTCTGCGGCAAGTTCTCTTTTTAATTTTTTTAAAAAACTTGTTTTCAGACTTCAGACTCCATTTGCAGCTAATTCTGTTGAATCGTTTGAATGTTTTAGGGAACTAAGCCCTACTCTCACTAGCGAAGGATAACTTCAGACTGAAATGGTTTCCCTGGATTTGGACATTGAAAACTCAGGATTGACCGCACTGTCCAACTGAACAAAGGATAACTGGATAAGCAACCTTCACTCTCGAATCTCGATTCAGTCAGTCACCTCGACTCTGCTCTGTTCTGTTGAGGTATATGCAGAGGCAGAGCTCGGTGGGTTTCCTCTGTCGTGCGTCAAAACCGAATTAGCATGCTGGGTTAACTAGTAGGACTACGTTGTACTGTAGACTGTAGAGCATGGCCGTCATGGCGGTGGTAATAAATGCCCGAAAACCAGTCGGACACAGCGATTTCTTGGCGGTTGCGCAAGCTCGCCCCTCACGCCGACTCGGATGCCGAGGCCACTCGTCGGGGAATAAAAAAGCCGGGGTCCCCCGGCCTTCGTCGCCTGGCTCGCCTCCTCCTCTTCTCGTGCACCACTTCTTCTCCCTCCCCGCGCGCGCGACTCGATTGGATCCACGCGGCGATCCAACCATGTCCGCTGCGCTTGCTTCTCGGGCCGCCCACGCGTTCATCGCCTCCGAGGGTAAGAGGCCGCGGGGCGCCGTCGCGGTCGCTCCGGTGGCTTGCAGCAAGATGGGCCGAGAGAAGTTCGCTTGCCGCGTCGTCGCCACGATTCCCACGAAGCCCTCCGCGCCGCCTGCAGAGAAGCGAGCCCGCAGCGTCAGAGAAGTGCCCGTTGTTGTTCCTGCGCCGCCGCCGCCGCGGCACCTCAAGGAGCAGATGGAGGAGGATGACTCTGCTTCTGCTGGCAAGGACGGCGCGCCCATCTTGGCTTCCAAACGACGACGACCAGAACCAGAGGCGGCCTCCGCTGAGGAGGCGGCGAAGCGGAGCAAGTCGTCGTCGTCGACGCCGGCAGCACAAGCGACGCATCAGCGCACGGAACCTGCAGCGAAGCAGCAGCCGCTCCCCGACCGGCAGCGCGCCGCGCCGACAGCGGCGCAGAGTCCGATAAGCAAACTGATCGAGAAGGGGAAGGCGGCGCTGAAGAGGCGGCGGCTGGAAGAGATCGCGCGCGCGAGGGAGAAGTTCCGCCGGGAGCTGCTAGAGGTGGAGAAGGCGGCGATGCCCGACGAGACGATCTACCCCGAGGACCTGGAGGAGCTCGGCCTCACCGAGTTGCAGTACGCCGTGACACGGACGAGGAAGCAGGCGCTACGTACGGGGTGCGGGGTGACCGGTGGTGGCCTTCACGTCGCAGGACCATGATTCCAGGGTAGGCCGTGTAATGTTCCGAGGATGGGCGAAGACTTGCACTGCTTTGACCTTGGTCGTGGATGTATCTTGACTCGTGTCCCGCTTGAGACCCTCAATGTTTGTATGCTGATTTCAACATGCTGATTTTTTTGGCGTTTGTTGAAACTTCAACAAGAAAATGACATTGAACCTCTATGCTTAATCTTCTTCTGGTTAAGTGATTTTACTAACTAAAGCATTCGATTTAACCGGTTCAAATCTCTTTGGAATTGGCACTTTAGGGAATGTGGGATGATAATGAATTGATAGGAGCAATCCTCATCAGGCAACATAAAGTGAATCCCTCGCAAAAAAAAAGAAAAAAAAAGTGAATCGATATTTTTTTAACTGAAAATACAGAGTGTCGCTTATAATGCAATAAGCAGGATGATTATCTGCCCAGAATGCTGCCAGAAGTAAAGTCGTAGCTTGTTGAGAATTCGTAATGAAGCTCATCGGAGTAGGAAAGTAGTTTCAAACATGTTATGATGGCTAGATAATCTGCCAAAATGAAAGGATTCATGTTCCCAATGGGGAGCACGAATCTCCAGCATTGACAATCGAGTTTTTCCCTTGTCAAAATCGGAATTTGGTCATAGCATTCCTAGTAGTTATGATAGTTGATGGTGTAAGGTTTCACCAAGGATCAATGGAAGTTTCTGAAGTCATCCTTTGGAACTCACAGAATTTCAAACAAATAGGCTCAATTCCTGCAGGATTTGGCGAAAATCAGGCGTTTCGAGGGAGACATAGTGGCGCGTATTTGTCGTCTCGATATCACACAGTGACTGGGAATGTGATGGTCAACAGTAGACGCAAGTTCGTAACTGACTAACTGGTAGAGCACTCTGTTCTGTAATTATTTTCTCCGTTATCAGATTTGATTGATTAAACTTCTGCCTAAATAACTAGGCTCTGCTTGGACAGATTAGCACACATCAGCTTAGACTGACTTCAACAAAGATATGCAAATGCATATATGCCTTGGCTTTGGTACTGTGCATCACCAAATAGAGTCCCAACAGAGCATGCAAACAGGCAGCCATTTTGCATTGTGAAGAGAGAGGGAAGCTAAATATAGAGTACCTCTCTCCTCGTATGCATTTGACGGCCCCACCACCTCCTGCTGGCAGCGGTGCGAGAAGGCGGAGGCGGGGCGGAGAGCGGCGGCGCGTGGCGTAGCCGCGCGGGGTCGGGGACGGAGCTCGGCGGCGCGAGCTCGCGGGGAAGGCGGAGGCGCGCGCGGCGCGGGTCGGGACGGAGCTCGGCGGCGCGGGGTGGAGAGCGGCGGCGCGTGGCGTAGCGGCGCGGGGTCGGGGACGGAGCTCGGCGGCGCGGGGTCGGGGACGGAGCGCGGCGGCACTGCGCATCCCGGCCCAGGAACCCGACCGCCTCGTCCACCCTCCTCACTGCCTCGTCCCCGCAGCTGGTCCACGCGGTCCACGAACGCCGCCGCGCGCCCGGCGTCGCCCGGGTTCGCCGGCGGCACCGCCCCCCTCAGCGAGCGCGGACACGCGGCGGAACGCGCCGACACCGCCGCGGCGCAGGCCGAGTCGCGGCGGAGGCGGGACAGGACCAGGGAGCGGTAGCTCTCGTGCCGGCCATGCTCGCCCGAAAGAAAATCCCGCGAGTGGAGACGCGAGACGGCGTCGGTGGAGATGGCGGCGCGTGCGCGGGACAGGGTCGCGGCCACGTCGAGCGTCTCGGTGACCGCCGCCGCCGGGGAGTGGCGGCGGGAGACGACCGGTCTTGGGGCGACGGCGAGGACGGCTGCTGCTAGGAGCAGCAGAAGCGGGAGGAGGGTAGCCGCCACGGCCTGGGACTGGAGGTGGGACGTCGATGGCGAGGCGCTGGACAGGAGCTCAGCCAGGCGGTCGTCGACTGCATCGAGGTCGGCCGCGGCGGAAAGGACGGACACGATGGCAGCTTTTGAGGCATGGAGCTTTGCGAGAAAAGCGGCGTCCGTGTCGGCGTCGGCATCGCCCGTCGCCGGCGTTGACGCGTTGGGACGCATAGTCGGCTGCCATCAAATTGCGCTTGCTCGGCCATGGCCTCGCCCGTGCTTGCCTCTTCACTTTGCCTGTTCTTGTTGGAGATGGAAGAAAAATGGGCTACTGTAGACGTGAGGTAAATGGAGTTTTGCCTCTCCAATTTGCCTCTTATTGTTGGAGTCAGCCTTACACGGGAACAGATCATGAACAAAACAGAGTAACAAACCTCTGGATTCTGAAATGCTCTTCTATCGTACAACACCAATCAATGTTAGGGCAGACAACACCAATCGTCGCATTAATGTTAGGGCAGACAACACCAATCGTCGCATTTGGTAACAACTTTCTGTATGATGTGGCCTCCCTTGTTCAGAGATCGCGAGTGGAATTCACAATCCGAATGGGCAAGTTCACATGCGTGGCACAAAAAGTTCCTGAAATTTGGCGCTGCACTTGCAAGGACTCTGCTTAATTTCCTCTGTTTTCTGGAGTTAGATTAAAAAACCAGCAACGCCATAAAATTTTAGCCCCCTGTTTAATCATGTTGTACCTGCGGAGCGTTTGCATGTACATCAGTCAGAATTACTCGCAAGTTCACTACGTCTAGCACGCGCACGGTGCCATGGTGACCGTAGCAGCAACGCAACCGCGTCCCGGACACTCGGACTCTACAGAGCGGGAAATAAATACCAAGCCATTTGCCATCTCCATCTCCATCTTCCATCCCACACGAACCATCTCCCGGCGAACCATGCCCACGCTTGCTCCTCGCGCCGCTCCCGTCTTAGGCGCCGCCAGTCGCTCCTGCGGCTTGCGTCAAGATGGCGCAAGACATGTTTGCTCGCCGCGTCGTGGCCCAGGAAGCCTTCTGCAGCGCCGGTCAGGATGGAGATGGAACGCGCTACCCGTGCAGGCAAGGACAGCGCGCGAATCTCGGCCGCCAAAAGATGAAGTGGCTGGCGCCTTCCGCAGAGGAGGCAGGGAAGAGGAGGAAGACGTTGTCATTGAAGCCAGCACCACAAGCGGCGCATCAGCGCACGGAACCAGTGAAGCAGCAGCCGCTCCCTGATCAGCAGCGCGCCGCGCTGACAACATCGCAGCGATCGATGGCCGGCCTGATCGAGGAGCTCGGCCTCACCGCGTTCCAGTACGCCATGACACGGACGAGGAAGCAGGCGCCGCGCCGTCGACTCTTGTGAACGGCGACGGCCTCCACGTGGCGCGAGGTGCACGATGTTCCTGATGACCATGATTCTGATAGGGCTGTGTACGCCGAGGATAACGGCGAAGAGCTGAGGAGATGTAGGATGGCAACGAACATACATTGATGCATATGCTTGATCTTGGTCTTGGATGTACTCTGAATCCTGAATGTTTCTTTGCTGTTCTGTTAGTGTAGCATGGTTAACACTTAATACTGCGTCTTTAGCAAGACACATTGGTTAACACTCGGCAAGAAAGTCTCTGTAGATACTGGATCTACTTATGTGCGGTTTTACAACTTTCGCATTCCATTTGAAGTGTTATTGGAGACCTGGGTCGCAACAGGATTGTGTTCTGTCTGTCTGAAACTTGGAATCGTGCAAAACTGAAAAGAAGAATTCAGAAGGGAACCATACGACTCTGTTTCTTTGTCAGAGCTCAGAAGGATCAGTAGATAGCAAATTTGCAAAACTGTTAAGATTTCGGCATGTCTGTTGAGCTATGGTTTCCAACAGCCAAATTTGTCTTGTGAAAAAAAAAATGTCACCCGGGTGAAATTTCTTCCTCAATACCCGAATTTTCAACCATCACATCTAAGATCGAGTGGCTCCGGTTCATCTTCCTCCTCCCGATATCCCCGCCCCCACCCCTACGCGCCCCTGCCCCTAGGCCGTCGAGGCACCCTCTTTCCCACCCCCTCCTTCTGCCGCCATCGCCATGCTCGCCACTACCCCGAACCTGGCCCGACAGCCTTCTCCCGCCACCGCCGCTCCGGCGGTGCCCCCCGCCGCCTCCTGCCGTCTCGCGCGCCATCATCGCCGGGCTATCCTTCCTCCCCCGAACCTCCTTCTAGGTTTGATGCTCTTCGGTGAGCCCCCCAACCCCCCAACTCGGAACATAACCTCGACCCTACCTCTTGCTAACCTAGTTGGAGTGACGTCGGAGTCGGGGAAGAAGATGAGCTCGCCAGATTTGATGACCGAGGCTGAAGGGGTAGGGAGGAAAAAAATTCAGGTGATGGCATGGCCGTTTTCACACCGACTTCAATTTAGCTTCACAACCCCTCCCCCCCCCCCCCCCCCCCCCCCCCCCCCCAAAAAAAATCATACGCATACACCCTCTGTTTCTTGTGAAAACTTGTGAAAATCTGTATACTGATAAAGCTACCACTTTCAACAACGGTGGTTGTGAAACTACCAAACGTTTACCATCCAGGCTATAAACTCTTCTTGTTGTCCCTGACATTAGAGCAAATTATTTTTCTAAGATTTCTTTTCTGAGGCAGAGGTTAAATCCTAAAAAAATAATTTTGTTAAACTGAGAGAGGGGGAGGGGGGGGGGGGGGGGGCATGCCCCCTGCCAGGCCCTCAAGTACAAGTAAGCCACTGATATCTTTCATATACATAGATGGCACGAGAATCATGACAAAAACGACGATAAGCAGGACAAGGGCGGCGGCGGCCCACAGGACCTTTGAAGTTGGGTCCGAATAGAGAATGGTGTCACAATCTACGAGCTGCTTGTTGTGTACTGGTGCTAGTGCGAGTTGGGCACCGTGATGAAGAAGATACCACGACCACCGACATGTGGGACGGTGCCAGTAGCTCAAAAGTCAAAGGCGGTGCCGGTGAGGAATAAGACACGACTAGCTCGTTATGGCTCAATGAGCTAAATATAAACATAATTATTATTTAATTAGACTTTTAAAATGGAAAATAAGAGCAATGCATGCATAAATAAGCTTAATTTTGCACCTAAGATCAAAATATGGTAGAATTAATCATAACATTATTCTTTTCTTCCTAGTATTTATTATATTTGTCCAACATGGTATTTATCATTACCATAAGACGGATATTTTTGATTTTATATAGCTAATTAGGCTCATGAGCTAACTCGCGACCAGCTCGAGTTGGCTTGAAAAATATAACGAAATAAAAACAGCTCAACTCGTTTAAAAATGAAACGAGCCGAATCGAGTTTGTTCCGACCTGAGCCAGGTCACGAATTATGAATTCTATTGCCACACTAGACGCGACAACCGGCATGCGAGCCGAGGCACGGCTGCAGGCATGCGTTCCGGTGCCGATGTCGAGGTTGTGGCGAGGGTGTCCACGAAAATGACACCGAGCTTAACAGGCTATGCGGGTGTAGGAGCCGCAATGCCGGGGAGCACATAAAATCTGCTTCTGCATGCAAGAATGGTGCAAAAGCACTGCCAAGTCCAAACTGTTCATATTTGAAATTTCGAATCAAATCAATGCATTCAAGTATTGTCAATTATAGGATTGAATGGCAACGAGCAAAATTTGCACATAAGTGAGCCCAACCAAAAACATGTGAACATGACGTAGTGGGGCCGCTTCCAGGTGTCAAGATAGAATTTTGGGCAATTTTTTCAGAATTTTATCAAACTCCTAAATAATTTAAATAAAGCAAAAGGCCCTCAATCATTACTTGTATTCCAGGAATTTTCATTCAAATTTGTTTTCGAATTTGAAGAACTTCTAATAATAAAAGTTGTCCCACCTGAGATGATCCGTCCCATCGAAATTACTCAGAATTTTCTGAGCTTTGGAAGCTTGCGTTTGTATCAAAAAACAAGTACCAGCGTTAAATTCTTTGAAAAATAAGTTAAGCTCGCGTGGGGACCCACTCTGCATCCTCATCCCCTGTTTCCCTTCGCTGCGCCACTGCATTCTGCTCAGCGCCGCCGCCGTCGTTTGCAGCCTGCTCGCAGGCACGCGCGCGTGCGTGCTCGAGAGCACAACGCCAGCACGCCATCACTCTCCCCGCACGCCAAGCTCCTCCTGGTGAGAAAGGCCTGCGCAACTACGCAAGGTCATGAGCCGGTTGACGCAGACGCTGACGCCCTGCCCCGCCGAGCGCGCGTCTCGAGCGGGAACGTCTCGCTGGGGATGAGCCAGCAGATCGGGCCCCAGGACCAGGCGAAGGAGGAGACGAAGGTGCTGGCCATGGCGACGACCATGACGGTCCAGCCGTGGCCGAGGTCGTCGGAGCGTCGGCGACCTTGATCCGGAACACCACGGCGACGGCCACCTGCGACAGGAACATGTACACGCCGCCCTCCAGGAGCAGCATCCGCCGCCCCACACGGTCTACCGTGTACATCGATCGACACCAGCGTCGACAACACGTTCACCCCACCTATGATCACCGCCGAGTAGAGCGACGCGTCGCTCTTTAGCCCCAGTACGGTGAACAGCACCGGCGCGTAGAACGTGATCGCGTGTTGATCCCCGCGAGCTGCTGGAACGCCTGCATCGCAATGCAGACACTTTACATGGTGCACACGCCAAAAAATTATATGCCAAAAATGCTGCGTTCATGCGTTGTTATCTTGCTGAGAAAAACAGCAACAACTACCTGGAGGAGGACGGCGATGACGAGCTGGGGCCAGTTACGGCGGTGGAGGAGGTTGCGGAAGGGGTGCTTGACCTCCTGCGCGATGCGGCTGGCCCGCAGGATCTCGTTGAACTCGGCCTCCACGTTGCTGGTGCCGCGGATCTTCATTAGCACGGCCCTGCCCTCCTCGAGGCAGCCGCGCTCGATGAGGCTGTTGGGCGTGTCCGTCAGCACGAGCGCGCCGATGGTGAACAGCGCGCCCGGGACGCCGGCGAGGGACAGAGAGAGTCTCCAGCCCCACGGGTTGATCTTTGTTCGTCTGGTGACCGCGAGCTCGTGCAGCAGTTGGTGCCTTGCAGCAAAATCGTTTGACTTCGAGCCAAAGCGAGTTCGATAGTTACAAGGCACCTCATGTCGAGGGGTTGCACATCAAATGCAACCATTGGTTGCACTGCAAATGCAACCGTTGCGTAGGTTGGATTCCGGACACACTGCTTGCAAGATGCCGAGTAACCTCCATGGCGCCGTACACGAGCTGGGTGTAGTGAATGCTAATTCCCGTGCGTGGATATGTAATCAGAATTAGCATTAAAAACATTCAATCAAGGCAAACCTG
This sequence comes from Eragrostis nindensis, assembly GCA_012490785.1. Lineage (NCBI taxonomy): Eukaryota > Viridiplantae > Streptophyta > Magnoliopsida > Poales > Poaceae > Eragrostis > Eragrostis nindensis. The sequence continues at coordinate 150,011 of JAAXCT010000471.1, read as the reverse complement.
ATTTATGTAGCACCCGTCAGCCAACCTGATTTCTAAAAGCATGGCGAACCTGATTTCACGTGCGTGCCTCGAAAAGTGCCCAATGTCACTGCATTGCCCTTGCAAGGACTCTGATTTTGCTCTGTTTTCTAAAAGCATATCCACGCATTTGGATACAATCAAGAGTAGCATACCTGATTTCTAATGCTAATTCTGATCAAAAGTAGAATCAACACACATGTCCATTGTATTTCTTGTAGTGTTAACTATCGTTACAAAATCTGTATCTGACAGCAGCATACAAACAGTGATGTTGCAGAAATCAGGGCACATCCAAATAAAAATCATGCATGCGTCCTACAATTTTGCCAACTCCAGGCCACGACGTCGTCCCTGGAGCACTTCTACTGTCCAAAATAGTGACCATTAGTTTCTCAAAACTAATGGCCATTAGTTTGATCCGACGGTGTAGATTTAATCTCAGAAAACCATTACTAATGACCATTATTTTATAAAATTAAGGGTAATATTGGAAAAATTAAGAGTGGTAGAAACTTTTACAGTGTCCATAAACTAATATTAACCCTTCGATACTTTTGATCTAAGTACAGAGATTAGTTAGGTTTGTCATCTACTCCACCGTAAGGATCTCATGTAAGCGGAGGGGCATTAACTTAGGGTAAGATCATAATTAAATCACACACGTTACTGCTACCCCATGAATTGAAAGGAATTAATTATTTCTCAGAACCCTAGCTGCAAATCGGATTCGAATTAACTGGTACGCATCAATTGTCACCGAATGCAATTATGGACAGTACTGATTATGGATCAACCGTTTGCAACTGTACAGGCGCCGGTGACGAGGAGCTGGAGCACAACTCTTTGGCGGCCGGCCGTGAGACAGATCATGGTGCTTGATGATGCAAACTGAATATTGTTGTGAACAAGAATCGAACTGGGAAGCTAAACACAAATCTGCACATGGAAACCCTATCGGAGGCTGCAAAGACTCCACGGTGCAGGAGAGCCTTTTGCATCTGTGATGGCGTAATCATGACACTCGCGGCAATTGGCATCGCTTCTCTAGCCGCACAGCTGAAATCGATATCGCCTCCCTGCCCCGCCGTCGTTATGCAAATCGGTTCTCGATCGTGTTAGCGATGAACAGTGGCAGCTTTGGGTACAATTACCGAATAAAAGTTAACAATGCCACTGCATAATGAAGGGTTGGATTTGATTTCTACTCCTATCTTGGACCAAGGTGTAATTACAAAACTACCCTTAAACTAATGGTCATTAGTTTTGATAAACTAATGGCCATTATTTTGGATAGTAAAACTGCTCCGTCCCTGGCCTTCACGAAGATCGTGCACCTCCGTTCACCCGGCACGGCGCTGCGCCTGCTTCCTTGTCGGAGTCACGGCGTACTGGAACGCGGTCAGGCCGAGCTCCTCCAGCTCCTCCGGGTAGATCGTCTCGTCGGGCATCGCCGCCTTCTCCACCTCGAGCAGCTCCTGCCGGAACTTCTCCCTCTCGCGCGCGATCTCCTCCAGCCGCCGCCTCTTCAGCGCCTCCTTCCCCTTCCCGATCAACTTGCTCATCGGGCTCTGGCGTTGCTGGTCCGGGAGCGGCTGCTGCAGCTTCGCTGCAGGTTCCGCGCGCTGATGCGCCGCTTGTGCCGCCGGCCTCGATGACGACGACGACTTCCTCCTCCTCTTCGCCGCCGCCTCCTCCTCCTCGGAGCGTGCCTCTGGAAGTCGCGGGGCGGCTAAGATGCGCGCGCCGTCCTTCTGCTCCTCGAGGTGCCGGGGCGGCGGCGCAAAGACGACGTGCACTTTCCAGACGCGAGAACCCTCTGTGATCTCGACGTCGAAGTCGCAGCGGGCGCGATTCTGCGACGGCGGCGCAGAGGGCTTCGTGGCGACGACGCGGCGAGCGAACTTCTCTTGCGCCATCTTGCCGCAAGCCACGGTAGCGACGTCGACGACGCCTCGCGGCCGCTTCAGGGACGTGCGCTCGCCCGCGAAGACGTGGGCGGCGCGACACGCAAGCGCGGACATGTTTCGATCGCCGCGAGGAGGCGAGAACCGATCAAGTCGCGGCGGGTAGGGAGAAGTGGTGTGCGACAGAAACGATCGATGAAGGCCTGGACGCCCGATATTTATTCCGCGACGAGTTTGGCCTCAGTGTCCGAGCCGGCATTGGAGACGCGCTTGCGATGCCGCCAAGAAATCACAGTGACATAATCGGATTCGAGCGGGTTTTGGACAGTCACGAACCGCCACCATGACGGCCCGCTACTGCACACCCCACCCCAACGCCAGAGATTGGCGCAGAACCGGGCCAACAAAGCTCGGCCTCACCTCAGCATATAACAAAACAAAACACAGCGTAGTCAGCAGAATCTTGATGCTTATACGACCGCATGCATCTTTGTGACTGAATCGAGCGTGAAGCTTTGTTTACCCGTTTTCGGACTGCAATTCTGATTCAATGTCCATAAACTATTATAAAAAATAGTTCAGTATTGAAGTGCTAGTGGAGTCTGAACACTCTCATTCTCACGTAAAATATCCATGCTTAAGCATACCCTTTTTTTTTTACCAGAAAAAGTGAACTTGCAGTAGAGTTAGCTGAAACCCACCGTACAGTCCCAATGTAACATACTCCTCAACCGAGGAAACCCACCGAGCTCTCACCGAGCTCTGCCTTTGCATATACCTCAACAAAACAGAGCAGAGTCAGCAGTCTTCAAATTCATGCCTTTTGGTGCTGTACCTATTCATTCGATCGAGGTGACTGACTGAATCGAGAGTGAAGCTTGCTTGTCCGTTGTTCATTTGGACAGTGCGTTCAATCCTGAGTTTTCAGTGTAAATGAGGGGAGCCAATGGAGTTGGCTGAAAGCTCTGAATCACCAATACGCGCAGGAGGACGCCGTACCCATACCCGATACGGCCCTATACGATATGGTGATATGGGGATACTTCGATACTCTCTCTATAAAACCATTGTTTTGGTTTGAAACTCGTGCATCGTTATATCGTATCACCGTGCCGGTGTCCCCGTATCAGTGTTAACCATCATTACAAAATCTGTATCTGACAGCATACAAGCACTGAAGTTGTAGAAATCAGGGCACATCCAAAGCAAAAAAAAAATCATGCATGTGTCCTACAATTTTTGCCAACTCCATGTCATCGATCGCCGTCGTCCCTTGGCCTTCAGCAAGATCGTGCCGGCTCGCGCCACGTGAAGACCGCCGCCGTTCACCCGAGACGGCGCTGCGCCTGCTTCCTCGTCGGAGTCACGGCGTACTGGAATGCCGTGAGGCCGAGCTCCTCCAAGTCCTCCGGGTAGATCGTCTCGTCGGGCATCGCGGCCTTCTCCACCTCGAGAAGCTCCCGGCGGAACTTCTCCCTGGCGAGCGCGATCTCCTCCAGGCGCCGCCTCTTGAGCACCTCCTGAGCCTTCTCGATCAGTTTGCTCATCGGTTGCTGCGCCGTTGCCGGCGCGGCGCGCGGCTGCTGCTTCGCTGCTGGCTCCGTGCGCTGGTGCGCTGCTTGTGGTGCTGGCTTCGATGACGACGTCGTCGTCCTCTCCGCCGCCTCCTCCTCCACGGAGGCCATGGCGCGTGCGCCGTCTAGGACTGCTGCTCGGGCAGCGTGCTCCGCCACCGGCCGCTGCTTGAGGCTCCCCGGCGCGGGCGCAGGGACGAAGGACACCTTGCCGACGGCAAAGCCCTCTCTGATCTCGACGTCCGATCCGCTGCGGGCGCGCTTCTGCGCCGGCGGCGCGGAGGGCTCCGTGGAGACGACGCGGCGCGCGAGCTTCTGTTGCGCCATCTTGCCGCAAGCCGCATGCGCGACCGCGACGGCGTTGGCGCCGAAGGCGGGGGCGGCGCGAGGAGCTAGCACGGCCATGGTTTGGTAGCCGGCGCGACGAGTAGAAGCGGTGAACGAGACGGAGACGAAACACCCGGACACTCCCGCCATTTATTCACCCCGATCCGGTTTCCTCCGTATCCGACTCGACCTGGGGGCGTGTTTGCGCTGCCGCCAAGGAATCATCGGTGGTGACCATGATCGGAACTGAATAGTTTTCGGAAAGTTACGAACCGACATGAAGGCAACCGCGTTCCCGACTCGGACACAAATACGGATACCCGCGAACCATGCCCACGCTTGCACCTCGCGCCGCTTCCGTCTTCGGCGCCGCCAGTGCTGGGCGTCGTCGCCGTCGCGCCTGTGACTTGCGTCGAGATGGCGCGAGACACGTTCGGTCGTCGCCAGGAAGCCCTGCGCGCCGACGGAGCAGAAGCGCGTCCGTAGCGGATTCGACGTCAAGACCAGGGAGTCCTTTGCCAAGGTGCCCGTCGTCGTTTCGCGGCACGGAAACAAGCAAGTTCCCTTCACCCGCGGTATGTCAATCGATTAATCACTGTTTGTATGCTGCTGTCAGATACTGATTATGTAATGATGGTTCTTAACACGAAATACATTGTAAATCCGTGTGACTGTCAATCCCTGAAGATGGGCCACATACTGTCATGTTTTGCACACATTCGAGATCTGTTTGTGAAGCGACAAGGAAGAAGTGGCCGTTGCCGGACCGTGAACAGTTGCCTGTTTCGGGACCTGACTGGCTGCTCTTAGCAATTCAGGTCATGAAAAAGAGGACGTGGCTACTAACGTTATGGCGTAACTGGGATGACAAAAATAATATCAAGGCCCCGTGTTTTGGAGAGCTGAATATAAGCAGGATAAAGAGAGATCAGAATGTTCTTTTTTTTTGGAGAACGTGCTGAGCACGTTTTTCATTAAGAAGAGAAAGAGATAGTTACAAGCGACCAACGCAACCAAAATTACATGCAAAACGAGAACAACGATTACAACAAAGAAGAGAAGGTAGAAGAAGCAAAACACGCATGGCGGGAGTAAACTCCCAGAGCCTAGCCTAGAAGAACCTAGACAGGTGACGACCTAAACCACTAAACTCGACAGGGGAAGACTAATTCTTGGAGCTTGGAAAAACCCGCAGCCGCCCAGGTCAACGCCTCATCGATAATCTCTTGCGCTAGAGCGACCGATTGGAGAGTTTGGAACTCGAAGATTCGTTTGTTCCTTTCTTTTCAAAGCCTCCATGTGACCAAGATGATGAAGGTGTCAAACCCGCGTCGTCTCAGTTTAGGGACTCTCTTCCGCGACCTTACCCACCAGTCGACAAAAGCATCCAATAATGTTGGGGAGATGTGGGCTAAGCCAACATATCCCCAGTGAAGTTTGAAGCTCTCGCCATCCGAGGCTCCAAATTTCAGAGATTGCAGTGCCGATATTTCAGGGCAGCCAGAAGCTAGGGAGCGGCATACTTTTGACCATGCGACCGTGCACTTCTCCCCTGAGACAACATCCGTTCCTATCCAGAGGAAGGCCTTCATGATTTTTCCAAAAGCATCGATAGCCAAGCTTGATAGGCATACCGCTATAGAGAGGCATATTGGGATAGCAGCGAGTGTATCCTTGATGAGGGCTAATCGACCACTCCTATTGAGAAGGCGACCCTTCCAAGTTGTAAGTCTGTCAGCGACCTTATCTACGAGGCTGTAGATCCGCCTTCTATAGCTTCCATAGAGATAGGGTTACTCCCAAATATTTGCAGGGGAAGGATCCTGCCTGGCAAGGTAGATTGGCTTGGACAGTGGCAACGTCCTGTTCCGAGCACCAGACGACCAAGCAACGACGACCACGAGTTTTGCGTTAAGGCGACGACGACCACGACCAAGCGATGACGACCACGACCAGGCGACTACGACCACGAGTTCCGCGTTGAGGCGATGACGACCACGAGTTCCGTGTCCAGACGACAGCGACCACGACCAGGCGACGACGACCACGAGTTCCGCGTCCAGGCGACGACGGCCACGACCAGGCGACGACGACCACGAGTTTCGCGTCCAGGCGGCGGCGACCACGACCACGCGACAATGACCACGACCCCGAGTTCCGCGTCCAGGCAACGACAACCACGACCACGAGTTCCGCGTCCAAGCGATGATGACCACGAGTTCCACGTTGAGGCGATGACGATCACAAGTTCCGCGTCCAGACGACAGCGACCACGAGTCCACGACCAGGCGACGGCGACCACGTCCAGGCGACGACAACCACGAGTTCCGCGTCCAAGCGACGACGACCGCGACCAGGCGACGACGACCACGAGTTCCGTGTCCAGGCGGCGGCGACCACGACCAAGCGGCAACAACCACGACCCCGAGTTCCGCGTCCAGGCAGCGACGGCCACGACCACGAGTTCGGCGTCCAGGCGGCGACGACCACGACCAAGCAACAACGACCACGACCCCGAGTTTCGCGTCCAGGCAGTGGTGACCACGACCAAGTGACAACAATCACGACCCCCAGTTCCGCGTCCAGGCAGCGACGACCACGACTAGCGTCCAGGCGGCGACGACCACGACCCTGAGTTTCGCGTCTAGGCAGTGGCGACCACGATCAAGCGACAGCGGCCACGAGTTCTGCGTCCAGACGTCGGCGACCACGACCACAAGAATCCGACGTTCCGCCCTGAGACGGTGGCGACCACGACCATGCGATTTCAGCGTTCCGTCGAAGTTACAAGCCCCGACCGCTGTCCACGCAGCCGCACGGGCTGGTGGCGGGCCACTGCGACGGCCGGGGGTAGTCGACCTTGACGTGGAGGCTACAACGACCTCATACGCACTAAATCCGGACTGTGCGGGTCCGGATCTGGCCAACAGACGTCCAGAACAACGGTGAATAGCTTGCTGCTCGGGCGACCGGGTCAGATCTTGGAGTGGCTCGGGCAACCGGAGGCGAGCAGCTTGCTGCTGGGGCGGAGGGGGCCATCGCCTTCGCGTGGATCTGGGCGAAAGTGAGGATGAACACCAACAGCGACCTTGAAAGCTCCAATCTTGGAGCGGCGACTTTGGGAATTCCGACCTTGGAAGCAGCAAGCTTGTCTTGGAACCTTGAGTCTTGAGAGCCCCCTTGGAAGCGGCGACCTTGGGGGTAGCGGGGATTAGGCGAGGTCTGACCTCGGGGCGACGGCGAGGGGTGCTGGATCTCCAAGTTGAGCGACTGGCAGCGAGGGCGACCGGTCCGGGTCCTCCCCGAGGACGTCCCGGTAGGAGCGCGCGAGCTCCAGGAAGCAGTCCCGGCGGGTCGAGGCGGAGGAGGCCGAGGAGGAGTCGTCGGCGTCCTGGGCGCGGAGATCGCCCATCGACGGGATGGGACAAGCCCGGCTCGTCCATCGCTCCCAAGAAGGAGCGGGCGCCGGCGTGAAGGGGAGCGCATCAGGGGAGCCGGAGATGCTGGGGCCCATGGCCGCCGGTGGGGAAGATGAGAGGAGAACCGGCGGTGAGGGACAAAATCTGGTGGGAGGGGAGCTGGGGGTGCCTGCTGCGAGAGAGATGAGGACGGCTTCAGGGGAAGGCGTGGTCGCGTGGAGGAGGAGCGGGCCTCACGGCCGGAGGAGCCACGGCGGCCGGCGGCCGGCGCCGGCGGCTGGGGAAACCCTAGGCGGGTCGCCCCCCGCGTCGCTCTCTCCCCGCCGGGAAAGGGAGCTTTTGAGACAATAGATCACAATGTTCTCGCACATGAGTTAGCCACATGCTCGTGTGTTGCTAACAGCTCTGCAGTTTGGTTGGTCGGGATACATAGTAGCCTGGAGCGCATAGTGAACGCTTCATGTTACCCTCTAAATCTAATGTAATGAGATCTCTCTTTATTCCTTCGCCAAAAAAAATGACACTGTTTCTCTATGACAAATGAGCATTACAGCTGAAACGTCAGAGATTTTTTTTTTTTTTGAGATCAGCTGAAATGTCAGAGATAAGACCTGGTCCATGGCCACAGTTTCGTCGGGCCTTCTTCTCCTGGGCCTCCTCTGGGTTATTGGACGGGCTGTGATTGTAAAGCGCTCTCCACTGCAGCAAGCAGACAGATAGGAAATGGCATCAGCAAAAAAAAAAAAAAGACAGATAGGAACGACCAAGCAAGGCACTATGATCTCAGAAAAAAAAAAAAAAAGCAGCCACTACCTCGAATGGCATCAGCAGTGAGATCACAACACCCGCACCACTTTATCTGTTTTGTTTTTTCCAGGAGAAAATATTGCCTCGAGTCTTTGTCTGCACTCGCCGTCCACGTCAGTCGATGCCATTTCTTCCTGGAGCAAAGCGTTTCCCTGTCCAGATCGCTCTGAGACTCACAGACAGTCCACAGAACAGAGGAAATGGCGAGCTCGCACTGCTTTGAGAACGCGCCGGCGCTGAACCCGACCGGCGGAGGGGGCGAGGTCGTCGACGACTTCGGCGGGCAGAAGGCGTACATCGCTGGCTCCGCCGAGTCCAAGGCCGCCGTCATCCTCATCTCCGACGCCTTCGGTAATCGCCCGAGCTAAGCTTCATGGACCAGAATCTTTGTACTTTGCGAAACTAAAAACCATTCATCCTTTTCAGGTTTCGAAGCGCCGAGCCTAAGGTATTTACTATTTACTTTCATCCGACGATTTGTAAGCTCTGAATCTGAATTTCAGGGTAAAGATATGGGACTGTGGAACCAACTTTTACCGACACCCTCGGATTTGTGTGTCACTTTCACATCCATCTCCCGTAGCTCCATGATTGATTCAAAACTGTTATCATTGACATTGATAGCTCTGAAAATGTGTTTGTTCCGTGTCATATGTTAATCTACCTACGCTTCTGAGCATGTTGTAGCGAGTGCTAAATGCTGATAAGTAGTATGAAAGTTTACCTTTAGGATTAATTCTCCTGCTTGAAGTAAAGATTTGTTTACTTTATTTTGGATAAGTTTGATGCATATATTTTTTGTTTGTTTACTCAATCTTGACCTATAGAACCTTAGATTTCAAGTGGAGCATGCCGTTCTAGCCGCACTGTTGAGCAATCTGAAAAACTGGTTGTCACGCCGGTGTAAACTCTTTCGCTTTCAATATAAAGCTGGGTCTGTGGCCTTTGGTCTAAAAAACTCAATCTTAACCTGGAGGCACAATATTTGACTTTTGATAATTCCCATGTATTATAGCCTGTTAGGACGTGATGTTAGATGGCGAAAAAAGTGTTTGTAATCTGCAAAAGAGAAAAGCCTTGTATTTTTCACCTTTCACGCTGTTTGATATAGATCGTCTAGTTCTAATTCCTTTACTCTGCTTAGGTTTCAGAATTTGGCCAACAGATTCTTTGAAGTTTGGATTGCAATATTTTGTTACTGGTGTTAATGTTCAGTTATGCTTCGTTGATGCTGATGTTATTTGTTACCCCATGAAGGAAGATAGCGGACAAAGTTTCTTCGTCCGGTTACTTTGTTGTGGTGCCAGATTTCCTGCATGGAGATCCATACGACCTCAACAATCCCAGCAATCCTGGAATGTGGTTACAGGCACATGACCTGGTTTGTCTGAACCTTCCCCACTCTTATTTATACAGGACATTTCGTTTCTTAATCTTTTGTTGAAAATGTATTTCTGTGGAAATATCCTAACTTCCATGAGTTTGGTATCCTACTTTGTATGGATATAATACACCGAGGGATTTTTTGCTAGGATACTGATATAAGGGTTGTTTGAAAGAACCTTCTTTCTTCATAATACTCATAATTAGTTTGGTCTCCTTTCTCCTGGGTTGTACTAAATTTTAAGGTTTATATGTGACGCTGATAGATGATGATTTATTTTTATATCTTTTTCATGAATGCGCATTCTCATATTTTGTGTTTATATGTCGAAAAAATTATCTTAGTAACAGCTATGGTTTCTTTTAATAGAAAAAGGCATTTGAAGAGGCAAAACCAATAATTGCTGCTCTGAAGGCTAAGGGAGTGTCAACCATTGGCGCTGCAGGTTATTGTTGGGGTGGTAAGTATGATTCTTCAAGATGTTTTATGGTAAGTTAATTTGTATACTTCTTCCTCTCTTACTTCAATCTGTGCATGCTGATAAGGTTATAATTTCAGCAAAGGTTGTTGTGGAACTAGCAAAAGTTCATGAGATCCAGGCTGCCGTATTGTTACATCCTTCATTACTTGCTGTTGATGACATCAAAGGTCAATTGTTTTACCTACATACTAGACTCATTCTATTGTAAGGGCAGAAAGGCTTACTCTGTCATACCTGACTAATATTTAGAGGTCAAATGTCCCATTTCTATACTTGGAGCCGAAACTGACAGATCAACCCCACCCGAATTGGTAAAGCAGTTCGAGCAAGTTCTTTCAGCTAACTCTGAGGTAAATTCTCGCATCTTGAATTAAATCTTTAAGATAGAAAATCCACGTTAATATGAAAATGTGCAGCTTATTCTTGCGTAAATTTGTGGCCTTTTTTTGTATAACTTTTTCTTGTGTACAGGGATCCAAAATGCAAAAAGTGCAACTGTTCTTCAGTCTGAGTATCTGACTGTATAGTTTGAATATATGCTATAGCTGCTTCAAATTTTGTGTGCCCATCAAAATGAACAGATTTGCTTTTAGTTATTTCTTGCTCACATCCCTCACTTATTTCTCGAGTTCAGAAATCAATTCAGCTTAATAGCTGTTTCCCATTTCATAGACCAAAGCGTTTTTTCCTTCTAAAATTAGTATGGACTAAAAGGCAAAGGATTGTCTTAGATTTTATTTAACTGAAAGGAACTATCAGATTTGCATCCTTTATCCTACCAAATCTTCTCAAGTTTTGAGCCGCAATGCTTTCATTTTGTATTGTAGATTGGTCACTTTGTCAAGATTTTCCCTGGAGTTGAGCACGGATGGGCTGTGAGATACAGCGACGAAGATGAAGCCGCCATCAGGAAAGCCGAGGAAGCCCTGCAGGACATGATGGATTGGTTTAACAAATACATGAAATGAAGTGAATATTAACTAGCAGTTCTCCATGTAATAAGATCTTGATGATGTTCGTCAATCAACCATGCCTAGTTCGAGTTTATCTGCCATTTAGGACCCGCAACGTCAGTTGTATGTGTGCTGTAAATTTTTGCCAGTCTATGGTACTTGGTATATTTTTTCAGAAAAAACCTTCAAATATTTGAGATATGTGTTCGTTTGCTTACATATTTTTGACGTGCATCTTGAGCTGAATTACTTGAACGTTGATATAATAGCAATCACTTGGACTGCAGAATACTGAGACTCAACACTGCCAAATCAAATCGTCAATCTGGGATGCTTACAACCTTCAGTGTCAGCTTTCGTGTGCACTGTGATGTGCAAGTACAATTGATAAATTATGTACTCATTTATTAAAAATAAATGCATATGTTTAATTTGCATACTTTGCTTCCATGGAATGGGTCCAATTTTCGTCCATGAGGATGCGGTCAAGAACGAACCGCACACCACTACAATCTTTTTTCTGAGAAAAAAAAACTGTTATGAATTTGAATCACGTCAGCACTCTGCCGTTCCGTGTCAAAAAAAAAAATGAAGAAGCAAGTATTAATGAACGGGAGAGGGAAGTAAACGAGGTTCAACAAGGGTAGTAAGAAATGGCGAGCTCGCACTGCTTTGCAAACCCGCCGGAGCTGGACCCGGCCGGCGGAGGAGGCGTGGTTGTCGACGACTTCGGCGGGGTCAAGGCGTACATCACCGGCTCCGACGAGTGCAAGGCCGCCGTCGTCCTCGTCTCCGACGCCTACGGTAACTAGTCAAGCGGAACGTACTGCAGTGATAAGATTCTCTACTGCTTCAAATCTCTACGATGTAAAGTAAACTCCTAATGACCATTTCTCTGTTTGCAGGGTTCGAAGCGCCAAAGCTGAGGTATGGTACAATGGTTAACTCTGTGTTGTTGGTTGTTTTCCTCTTTTTACCGGAATATTGATATTGGAAGTAATGCTTTGATGCTCTCATTTGAAATTTGAACTCATAGGTTTGAATCGAGACTGATCCTAAACAATTATCTTGTGAAGGGAGATAGCCGACAAAGACGCTGTTCGGCTGGAGGAAAAGCAGCCGGCTGCTGCTGCTGCTGCTACTTTCCTCCTTCTACTGCTACGTGCTGCTTCCGCTACAGTGTTTTCTCTGTGAAAGCGAACAGCGACAAAGTTGCTTCTTCTGGTTATTTGTCGTGGTGCCAGATTTCCTACATGGGGATCCATACAAACGCAGCAGTTATCCCGATCCTTTACCGTGGATACAGTCCCATGATCCGTTTTGTTGTCTCAAAAGCCTTGCCCCCTTTTGGTTCAAGGTTTCAGGGGTGAAATCGTACTTCTCGTCCGTCTTTTAACAAATTCATAAACTTAAAAACGGTTTCTTTTGCTAGTTAGAGGCATTTGAAGAGGCAAAACATGTCATTGCTGCTCTCAAGGAGAAGGGAGTGACTACTATTGGGACTGCAGGTTATTGCTGGGGGGGTGAGTACAATTTGTCCTTGTACTAACCTTCTTTTGTTGTGATCAACTCGAATTCTGAAAAAAAAAAATTGGCGTGCTGAACGTTGTGTGCCTTCATTCTCGGTTTCAGCGAAAGTAGCTGTGGAGTTGGCGAAAGCTCGTGAGGTCGAGGCTGCAGTAATGTCGCACCCTTCACTTGTTACTGTTGTTGATATCGAAGGTCAGGCTTGTTGCTTAAGAACTCTGGAGATTTACTGTCATTTTGCTATCCATTAAAGGGGATAGGAAATATCCTAATATCAGAGGTTAAATGCCCAATCTGTGTGCTTGGTGCTGAGATTGACCAATTTTCCTCGCAAGAATTAGTCAAGCAATTTGAGGAGGTTCTTTCTGCGAACGCCGGGGTCAGTTCTCGTCTTCAGAAACTTAAACCCCAAGCATACCGAAGTTTCAATGGAGATTTTGATTCTGATTACTTTTGTCCTTCTGAACAACACACTCGCCAGGTTGCCCACTTTGTCAAGATTTTTCCTGGTGTTACGCATGGATGGGCCGTGAGATATAGAGACGATGACCGCCGCCGTCAAAAGTGCTGAAGAAGCACTGATGGACATGGTGACATGGTTTGAAAATACCTGAAGGCTGAAGTGACATCTAAACTATAGCTGCTCTCCATGCAATAAGCTCCTGATAGTGCTCGCTATGCAATTACTACCGTGTGTTCGTGTTGTATGCCTCTGCCATTCAGAAGGTTTGATTGTGCCAAAACTTCACTCTGCCTGCTATGTTTGTTATGTGTTTCGGTGTGGTTCTTATACTATTTCTGGTTTTGTGTTTATCTCCACTGGATTAAGATGCTCATCTTCAGTTGAATTACTGACTGCTCGCCGTGCTTGATCTGGACACATTCACCTCGAGAGTACTATATTGAGACTCTGCCAGTACTAAACAAAATTGTCAGTTTTTTTTTAATGTACTTGGCAACGTTCAGCTTTGTGATCTGGAACTTGGGTTAGTATGTAATTCATGTACTTAAACTAGCATAAACCGTACTCCATTTCTTTGCATCCTTAGCAGCCCTTGCTGCTTTTCTTTAAAAAAAAAGAAATAGTTTTTATTTGCCTGCCATGGAATAGGTAGGTCCAAACAAATATCCAATGAAAATGTGTGATGCATTCGGTCAAAAAAAAAAGTGTGATGCAGCAATCAAGAAATCAGTCAGTCAAAGGTATCGATGAACGAGGAGGCTCAACTGTACTGCATTTGTTTGCATCCTTAGCAGTCCTTGCCGCTCTTCCCCACTAGTAGGTCCGAATAGATATCCAATGAGAATGTGTGATGGAGCTATCGAGATATTTGTGAAGTCAAAGGTATCCATGACTAACGAGGCTGAACGAGGCTGAACTACTTGCTCAATTTGAAAAATCTTTCACGGTAGATATGGTGAGATCCTGTGAAACATGAACTTTATTCATAACCGTGCTGTTACAGATCGGTGGGACATGTAGACACACCTCAATAACTCAGCAAAAACCACGATTTGTTTGGTGACCGACATCTTTGGTGATCTGGACAATTCACCTCGAGGGTACAATACTGAGACCCAACCAGTTCTGAACAAAATTGTTAGATTTAAAATCACTTGGCAATCATCCTGTGCTGCTGGCAACTATGGAAGCACGGCAATGATGTGATTTTCAACTCTAATCAACCTTCATTACCGCGGGTTTTTTTTTTTGGGAAACACACTACACCGGTTGTTGTCTACTTGTTTGAGCTACTTTCTCCCGAGCTGTACTTATTTTAAGGTTGTGTGAACAGTGATAGATGATGACATCTTTTTTATTACCGTTTACATGATTGCCATCAGGTGCATTCATATGTTTTGTTTTGTATATGTTGACAAATTTTAGCTAAGCAAAATATGTGGTTTCTTTTAACAGAAAAAGGCATTTGAAGAGGCAAAACCAATAATTGCTGCTCTGGAGGCTGCAGGTTATTGTTGGGGCGGTAAGTATGATTACTCATGATGTTTTATCGTATGTTAATTTCTATACTTGCTGCCTCTCTTGTTTTAAGCTGTGCAGGCTGATAAGTTTACTATTTCAGCAAAGGTTTGTTGTGGAACTATTAAAAGTTCATGAGATCCAGGCTGCTGTATTTTTACATCCTTCGTTGCTTGCTGTTGATGCCCTGACATACTAAACTCATTCTATTATAACTAGGCCAACTGCCCGCGCATTTGCGCGGCTAGTTTTTTTTTTATTTCACGACTTAGTTCCCTTTTATTTTGTGTCAATTACATCAATCTAGTTAATCCAATTCAAAATCATTTTGAAAGGAAAAATCCTTTCCTTCTAACCTCACGTAAATTTTAAAAAATGAGTTCTCTTTATCAAGAATTTTCGTGAGTTTTTCTTTTTTGTTATTTCCATGAATTTTACTATAGTTTGTCATTTTTTAACTTTTAGAATGCTTTTCGTATAAAAGTTAATATGTGATAAATTTAGTTGAAAGTTAATGAGTTGGCATACATACTTTTTTACTTAAAAAATTCAGTTATTGCAACTTCTAAAAAAACTTCTATAGAAGTTGAAATATATTAGTTCTATAACTACTGTTCACTCTAGAACTGTCGACAATCAGTTCTAGTAGATTTATCTGTGTCTATGGCTGATAAAAAATATATATAAGTCATCTATTTTTGAACTCTTGACCTTAGACATATATCAATATAGAGTAGCATAAAAGAATGCATGATTACCCTAGTGATTGATTGGCGAAGACACAATTTCAGAGCTGGTTGTTTTTTTGGTGTTGTTTCCACGGCAAGCGCAGCATGATTCGTCATTTCATTTTTTTGACAGCCATACCCTCAATGCTAGCTGAATCATTATCCGTGCTTTTATTTCTTCAACTATACTGGAATGCAAGATTTTCTTGATCTGAAATTACTACTCAATGGTTGTAAAAAAAATAGTTTGAGAATCAGGTGCACTTGCAACTGGTTTCCTTAAGTACTACCTAAATATGAACAAAAGTAATACGGAAGAGATTACATCGTGTGCATCAAACTGATTTGCTTTTCTTAAAATAATACACAGTAGCCAGTTGGGTGCATGACTATCACGCCGACAAAGAATCAAGAATTGGAGACTCTTCGCTAGATTGTTTTCTCTTCTTGCATTCATGCTTGAACGCGGTCAATTGTCCACCTCTGCCATGTAAAATCTGACTTATGATGTCTGCTTGCGCTGAAAATGAAAGGGCATGCGGAGAACAGCTTGCCCATGGATAGAAGCAGTGGAGAACATCCACGCCGAGCACCTCGTGCAGATCGTGTTGCGCTGCTCTGCTGCCGTGCGTATATGTGGCCTCTCCTTCGAACGTACGTGTATTCGTTGCTAGCTGCATAATGCCCAGGCTGCTAGGGTTTTTTTTTTATGCTATTTCGCTCGCTTGACGGGTTCTTTGTTGCATCGGTGTTTTGTTAGAAATTGATATACCTTCGTCTAGGTTGGTTTTGGTTGTGTTCTTCAATCTTTTTGAGGTCTAGTTTGTAATTTGAGGTTGTAATACTGGTAAATCTTAATATATAACCCTTCGCAAAAAAAGAGGAGTTTGTGGTATATTTTTATAACGGTAGAGGTATGTAATTTTATAAATATTTATAGGGGGTATTTTGACTAATTTTTTCATAATGGCAGTGGTAGGTATATCTCTTCTTATAATATTTATAAGAGGTTTTCTGACTAATTTTTTCATAATGGCAGTGGTGGGTAATTTTTTCTTCTTATTTTGTCGATTAACACGAGAATTACTAGGCTTTGAGAGCGAACGTGATGGCTCCTTTTCTTGGTCAATCATATATATAAAGATTTATAAGGGCTGAAAGACTTACTACGTCATACCCGACTATTATTCAGAGGTCAAATGTCCCATTTCTATACTTGGAGCTGAAACTGACAAAGCTAGTTCTTTCAGCTAACTCTGAGGTACTTCTTGCGGCTTGAATAAAATTTTTTTTCCTAGAAATGATCCAAACTAGGAGGAACTAGAACTAGATTTTTTTTTCATTAACAGATTGAATTGAATCTTTTAAGACTATCCTTGTTAGCACGAAAATGTACAGCTTATTCTTGCGTAAATTTGTAGCTTTTTTTTGTATATTGCTGTTTTTTTACTGGGATCCATGGTTGGAGCTGCTCCAATGTAAGGGAATAATAGAGGAAGATTAGATATCCAACTTTGATCCTATCAAACTTCTACAGTTTTGTTCCGCAATGCTTCATTTTGTACTGCAGATTGGTCACTTCGTCAAGATTTTTTCCGGGGTTGCGCATGGATGGGCTGTGAGATATTGGTTTAACAAATACATGAACTGAAGTGAAGATGAACTAGCAGTTCTCCATGTAATAAGATCCTGATGATGCTCGTTAATCAGCCTTTAGTAGTTCGAGTACTCTGCCATTTAGGACCCGCACCGTCAGTTGTATATGTGTTGTAAATTTTTGGCAGACTATCATTCTTCATATTTTAATCCAGCAAAAACCTTCACATATTTGAGATATGTATTTGTATGCTTAATTATGACGCGCGTCTTGAACTAAATTACTTGAACGCTCTGCGCTCATAAAAGAGATATCACTTACTGCAGAATAGAATACTGAGACTCAATACTACCACCAAATCGTCAAACTGGGAATTGCTTGTAACCTTCAGGTCTGGGCTTCGTGTGCGGTGTGCTGGACACTTGACAAATTCTTTACTCATGTATTCATATGTTTAATTTGCATACTTTTCCGTCCATGGAATGGGTCCAATTTGCACACCACTACAATATTTTTTTCTACGAAAAAACTGTTATGAATTTGTATCACGTCAGCAATCTGCCTTCCGTTCAACTCGTTTTTGTTTCTTTTTGGTAGCATATGCGATCCTGATCCAAGTATTAATGCAACGGGAGAGGGAAACAGCAAAGGTAAACGAGGTTCAACAAAGGGTAGAAAGAAATGGCGAGCTCGCACTGCTTTGCGAACCCGCCGGAGCTGGACCCGGCCGGCGGAGGAGGCGAGGTTGTGGACGACTTCGGCGGGGTCAAGGCGTACATCACCGGCTCCGCCGAGTGCAAGGCCGCCGTCGTCCTCGTCTCCGACGCCTTCGGTAACTGGTCAAAGACTCAAGCGGAACGAACTGCAGTGATAAGATTTTCTACTGATTCAGAAAACTCTACGATGTAAAATCCTAATGACCATTTCTCTGTTTGCAGGGTTCGAAGCGCCTAAGCTGAGGTATGGTATGATGGTTAACTCTATGTTGTTGGTTGTTTTCCTCTTTTTATACTCATTTTTGAAGTGTGTACTCGTGGTAACCTTTGGGTTTGAATCGAGATTGATCCTAAACATTTTTCTTGTAAAGGGAGATAGCCGACAAAGTTGCTTCTTCTGGTTATTTCGTCGTGGTGCCAGATTTCCTGCATGGGGATCCATACGAACCCAACCATCCCGATCCTTTACAGTGGCTACAGTCCCATAATCCGGTTTGTTATTTCAAAAACCTTGACTGCCCCCATTTGGTTCAAGGTTTCAGAGGGGAGGGGGGGGGGGGGGGGGGGGGGGGGGGGGTCGTATTTCTCATCTTTTAAAAAAAAAACAAATTCATAAACTTAAAAGGTTTATTTTGCTAGCTAGAGGCATTTGAAGAGGCAAAACCTGTCATTGCTGCTCTGAGGGAGAAGGGAGTGACGACCGTCGGGGCTGCAGGTTATTGCTGGGGGGGTGAGTACTATTAGTCCTTGTACTAGCCTTCTTTTCTTTTGATCAACTCGAGTTCTGAAAAAAATGGTGTGCTGAATGTTGTGTGCCTTCTCTCGCTTTCAGCGAAAGTAGCTGTGGAGTTGGCGAAAGCTCCTGAGGTTCAGGCTGCTGTGATGTCGCACCCTTCACTTGTTACTGTTGTTGATATCGAAGGTCGGGCTTGTTTATTAAAGAACTTTGGAGATGTACTGTCATTTTGCTATCCATTACAGGGGATATAGGAAATGTCCTAATATATTCTTTTCATCTAATATCAGAGGTTAAATGCCCAATCTGTGTGCTTGGTGCTGAGATTGACCAATTTTCCCCGCAAGAATTAATCAAGCAATTTGAGGAGGTTCTTTCTGCGAACGCCGGGGTCAGTTCTCGTCTTCAGAAACTTAACCCCCAAGCAGACCGAAGTTTCAATGGAGATTTTGATTCTGATATACTTTTGTTCTTCTGGACAACACACTCCACAGGTTGCCCACTTTGTCAAGATTTTCCCTGGTGTTACGCATGGATGGGCCGTGAGATACAGGGACGATGATGCCGCCGCCGTCAAAAGTGCTGAAGAAGCACTGATGGACATGATGACATGGTTTGACAAATACCTGAAGGCCTAAGTGACATCTAAACTGTAGCTGATCTCCATGTAATAAGCTCCTGATAGTGCTCGCTATGCAACTACTACCTTGTGTTCGTGTTGTCTTCCTCTGCCATTCAGGATCATCCAGTTGGGTAGGTTTGACTGTGCCAAAACTTCAGATTCTGCCTGGATACGTTTGTTGTGTGTTTTGCTTTTGTTGTTATACTATTTCTGGTTTTGTGTTTATCTCCACTGGATTAAGATGCTCATCTTCAGTTGAATTGCTGGCAGTTCGCCCGTGCTTGATCTGGACACATTCACCTCGAGGGTACTATATTGAGACTCTTTTTTTTTTTGCGAGGATACTATATTGAGACTCTGCCAGTACTAAACAAAATCGTCAGATTTTTTTAATGTATGGCAACGTTCAGCTTTGTGACCGGGAGCTTAGAGCGTCTCCAATTGTTGCCTCTAAGCTGCCTCTTAGAATTGTTTATTGAAGAAAAAGAAGAGAGAGAAGGCAGCTAACTCTTCATCAAGAGGCAGTCTATAAGAAAAATAAGTGACTTAAACATGGGCCCTACTCCTCTTCAATTCTTCACAAGAGCTAGCTGTTACCTCTTAGCTGTCTCTATCATTGGGGACGCTCTTAGGGCTTCCTTAGCAGCCCTTGCTGCTTTTTTTATTAAAAAAAGAAAAGTTTTTTATTTGCCTGCCATGGAATAGTTAGGTCTAATCCAATGAGACTCTGCCAGTACTAAACAAAATGTATGATGCAGCAATCAAGAAATCAGTCTAGTGAAAGGTACGAGGCTGAACCGTACCGCATTTGTTTGCATCCTTAGGCTGACTTCAAACAATGGCCTGCAAGCATTTTTGCCTACTCTGCCGACACTGTCATGGTAATTCCTTCTCAACAAGGGCATGCAAATGGCCATGCAATTTGCATGGAGGAGGGAGAGGAGGGACGCTCCCCATTGGCCTTCCCCTCTCCTCCCCTGCCTTTGCTGTCACGGCCGGGCCAACTTGGGCGGAGTCCTGCGGGTGGCGGCGCGGCGTGTGGAGTCTGTGCGGGTCGAGGGGCGGCGTGTGGCCGCGAGGGTGGAGGGGGAGCTGGCCGGTGGGCGAGTTGGAGGGGAAGGAGGGGGCGAGCGTTGGCGACGGAAGTGCGGGGGCGTCGAGACGCACGGAGGCGCTGGAGCGCGAGGCGCGCAGGGTGCCGAGCCACAAGCGGAGGAGGCGGCGGGGACGTCGGGCCGTGGCGGCGTTCGTCGCAGGGGAGCACTCGCGATGCCTTCAAGCGACACAGCCGAGGACGAGCTCGTCGACATCCTTGCGGCACGGGAGGGCAGGCGCTCGCCTCAAGACCGAGGAGCCGCGGCGGGGCGTGAGCGCGGGCGAGGCGGCGCCTGAGGAGGGGCCGCGGCCGCGCCGCCGGGGACGGGAGTGTGAGCCGGAGGGGCGGGGCGGCGCGAGGGTCCGCGGGGCGGACCGGCCGGGGGTCCGCAGTGGCGCTGCTGGGTCGCGGTGGGCGAGAGAGGAGGATGGAGGAGGAAGGAGGAGCTCCGGCGCGGCGGGGGGAGGAGGAGGAGGAGGAGCTCGGCGCCGGCGGCGGGGGGGAGGAGGAGGAGGAGGAGCCGGCGAGCGCAGCTCTCCAACGGCTGAGGCGCTAGTCCTCCGTTTAGCCTTGCAGTATGCCTGCTGTGTTGAGATTGGGGAAATTGGATTACCCGGGAAGAGAATCTGCCACGTCAGGCGGAATGTTCGTTTTGCCTCTCCGAAATGGACTCCCTTGTTGGAGTCAGTCTTAGCAGCCCTTGCTGCTCTTTCCCTTCCAACCACCCTCACAGCTTTCCAGGACTAGGTCCGAATAGATATCCAATGAGAATGTGTGATAGATCTATCAAGATATTAGTCAAGTCAATTTGCAAAATCTTTTCACGGTAGATATGGTGAGATCCTGTGAGACATGAACTTATAATTCATAACCGTGCAGTTACAGATCGGTGGGACACGTAGACACACCTCAATAACGCAGCAAACACCACGATTTATTTGGTGACCTGCATCTTCAGTTGTCGTCGTGCTTGATCTGGACAGTTCACCTCGAGTGTGCAATACTGAGACCCAGCCAATTCTGAACAAAATTGTTAGATTTAAAATCACTTGGCAATCATCCGGTGTTGTTGGCAACTATGGAAGCACCGCAACGATGTGATTTTCAACTCTAATCAACCTTCACTGCTACGTTTGCTGTCTCACTTGACAATGCTCGGCTTTTGTGAGCTGGAACTGAACATCAACCGTACTGTTTTACCCAACAAAAGAAAAAAAATCACAAACCGTACTGCATTTGTTTGCATTCTTAGCAGCCCCGCTGTTCCGTAGTACTACCCCCTAGTTTTCTGTTGCCTTCCATTGAATTAGGCCCTGTTTGGCCGCGCTTCTGCTTCGGCGGCTTCACGCGCGGCTTCGCCAACGATTGCGCCAAACGCGGTGCTCCCGCAGCCGCTACTCCGAAATTTCCGGGCGAAGCCGGCCGCGAAAAAGAGGCGAAGCGGGGAGCACCCGAAAGGCAGCTTCGCCAGCTTCCTCTCCCTCCACGTCAGCGGCATCCGAAATTGCCCCGACTGGACGCAGCATCGCGGGAGGCCCCGAGCGGCGCGTCATCGTGGGAGGTCCGGGCACGGAGGCGCGGAAGGCGAGGGACGCGCAGTGGAGCGGGGGACCGGCGCCGCCGCGGCGGCGCGGGAGGCGCGGGCGACGACGACGTCCTGGCGAAGGTCGCGGGGGCGGGTGGCGTGGTTGCGTCGGCGAGCGGTGGCCGCTGGAGCTCGTGAGCGGTGGCCGGCTGGAGATCGAGAGGCCTGGGCTCCTGTACTGAGCGATCGATTGGGTAGAGGAGAGAGGAGATCGAGAGAGATCGAGAGGAGAGAGAGATTGGGTAGAACAGATAGGGGAAAAAGAAAAAGGATATGGTCGGAGAAGAAGATAAGGGCCAGGGAATGATGATGGCCGGTGGTTATGTGGGCCCATGATTGTTTTATTAAAAACATTAGATATTAAACTCTTATTTCACTATTTATTATTTTTTTACCATATGAATTCACATAAAAATGATGAAAGTGGTGTAAAATGAATACATATGTCCAAGGGTATTACGGACAATTGTCTTTTTCATCTATTCTTACAAATCAGGAGAAGCCGCAAGTGAAGCTATTTTGCCAAACAATTTCAGACACAGCCACAGCCATAACCAGCACAGCTAATTTTTCAGAGAAGCCACAGCCACAACCGAAGCCGACACAGCCGAAGCCGTACCAAACAGGCCAAGTCGATCCGGATAGATATCAAATGAAAATGTGTGATGGTCTGATGGAGCTATCAAGCTATTTTAGCCAAGTCAATGGTATCGATCGTGACTGACGAGGCTGAACCGCTTGCTCACTTTGAAAAATCTTTGGACGGTACAAATGGCGAGATCCTAAGAGACATGAACTTTATTTTATTCGTAAACCTGTTGTCACAGATCCGTGGGACACGTAGACGCACGCACCTCAATAACGTATGGCAAAACTCCACGTACGATTTATTTGGTCACCACACTGACAACGTCACATGAGTTGTCTGTTCGTCGCAACAACGTAGCACGTTTTCACTGCGCCGCCGCCAGCATCCCGCCGACGACGACCCGACGTTGAACGGTCTCTGGCCGCCGCAGTCGAGGTTGTCCCCGTAGCGGATGCCGAAGACGTCGCAGTAGCGCTTGTAGAAGCCGATGCGGTCCGCCACCCGCGGGTCCGAACCGTGCCCGCACTCGATCCCGCCGTTGATGATGTTGGTGATGACGCCGTACCCGGGCACCCGGCCGGCGTTCCGGTCCGCGTCCGTCGGCGTCCACTGCCCCGTGATCACGGCGTGGCACGACGGCTTGTTGTCCCGCGGCGTCATCCAGAACCACAGCGCCGTCTTGAACGACACCACCGCGTCCGCCGCCACCGCGTCCGGGTTGTTCAGGAGGTCCTGGCCGATGGCTTGCCCCGCCGGCCCGTAGTTGTAGTTGCTGATCGACGTCCATGGATTGGGCGACGGGCGGGCAACCAAAGATAATTAGCCAGGATTTTACACGGGATTAGTTCGTGAATTCTCGGAGAAAGTTGCTTACTGGGTGAGCTGGATGGGGCCGCGGCCGAAGTACTTCTTGCCCGGCGCGCACGGCCAGTCCTGCCGCGGCGTGCAGTACGTGTAGTCCCTCGACGGGTCGGTCTGCTGCTCCTCCTTGAAGCAGTAGCCCCAGGCGAAGGGCCCGTCGGGCGCGCTGGGCCACCCGCCGGTGGTCTCGTGGGAGGTCTGGCCCAGGAATGCGGCGACCTCGCGCTTCCTCTGCTCGTCGCCGCCGGTCGTGCCGAAGTCCGGGAACGCGGCGGCCGCGGTGAGGAAGGCGTCGTAGCTGTAGAACCCGCTCGCCGGGCACGCCGCGTCATTGCGGTGGAGGAGCAGCCGCTCGAAGAGGTCCCGTGGCACGACGGACCCCACGCCGGGGCCGACGGGGCCCGGGCCCGGGCCGGGGCAGCCGCCGCACTGGCTCTGGCAGCCGGCGCCGCAGTACGGGTCGGTGTCGCCGCAGAACCCGAACTGGCTGCAGCAGAGGCAGTTCGGGCACGTCGCGCCGCCGGCCTGCCTCCCGCACTGCTCGGCGCGCACCACGGCGGCGGCGGCCAGCACGCACAGGACAGCCATCGCTGTCGCGGCCAGGCTCGGCGCTCTCGATGTCGCCATGCTTTTGAGATCTTCGCTTGATCCCGAGCGGATAAAGGCGCGAGCTGCCCGCGTTTTATACACATGAATGAATTCTGGGATTGGTGGCAGGAGTCGTTGCACACGTTCTCGTGTTTTGCTTGTGCAGCCGGACATGTAACATCAGATAGGAACGGGTCGGTCGTGTCATCGTGTGGATATTGAGAAGAAATTAAGGAGACAGGTCCAACTCATGTGGCAGCTGGAGGGCATTCATTGAGGACGTGTAACATCACTTGGCAACGGGGTCGTGTGGAAATTGAGGAGGAGGGAGAGAGTCCAACAATACATGGTACGAATACGGGACTGATGGAGCAACGTCGTTTTTTTTTTTTCGAGGGATGGAGCAACGTCGTTGCCCACACGTTCTCTTGTTGCTTGTGCAGCCGGACATGTAACCAAGGTTCACCTTACCGATACAACCGTTCCAACCGATCAAAACCGATGAAAATCGAACAAAATTCATCGAATTTTCAAATTCTTCAAATTCAAAATCAAAAACCGGTAAACCGAAGAAACCGAACCGAACCGGTAAGATCGGTTACCGCGATAACTGACCGGTTACCGACGGTTTTGCAAACCCTGCATGTAACATCACTTAGCGACGGGTCGTGTTGGATATCGAGAAGAAAGGAGAGAGGTTCAACTCATGTGGCAGCTGGAGGGCATTGAGGAAAGCAAGTCAAGTGAAGCAGGTACAATGAAACGCAGAAGGTACTAATTGAAGCCAACAATACATAGTATGAATACGATATTCATTCTCCGATAAGTGTGACACTGTACGCATTCCTCTGTGCGCGACAGAAAAAATGATGCCGGATGAAGTGGCTCACGTAAACCTTTTTTTTTTTTTTGCACTTAGCACTCAAAGAATAATTAGAATACAACACATGTGTCTAGTCTAAAACTTAAACCTGATTAAATTGGTTCCACCACTAGAAACCTAACCAATTGTGGGCCTGACTTTTTTATTTATTATTCATAATCCAACATGATGAAGAAAATAGAGGACGAACCTAGAAAAAACCCAATAGTACAACGATATCATGGCCGAGGATGCATAATTATGATTTAGAAAAGATGCATATACGATCAAGATAAACAAACATTCATTATTATTATTTTGGAGCATATGCCACCACTAGCTACAACACAACTTTGATCCTGAGAATAACTAGTGCATTAGGTTGGTGTAAGTGCATCATCTTCTTGTCTCTGTGATTGAATTGGTTATCATCGCAACTATTGAATTTGTCCCAACCATTGAATTTGTTGTAAGTACAGCCAAAGTTAGGTTGGTGAACCGTGTAAGTGCATCATCTAATTGTCTTTGTGATTAAATTTATTGCTCTCGCATCTATTAAATTTGTAAGTGCATCCACATGCTGAACAACACACAAAAAAAAAAAAAAGAAGCGAGTGATATGTACCTACACATAGCCTCATAAAAACAAGCAATATTGCGCAACACAGATGTCAGCAAGCTCAAGTTGATATTTTCTTTGAAGATGTAATGGAAAAATCCGTCAATGCTATTGTTGCATGACAGTGTGGGTTAGTATACAAATGCATACCCCATATGCAATCTTGAATGACCATAGTCAGTGATGAAGACAGAGGGCTAGCAGGGACCAATGCCCCCCCCCCCCCCTCCCCCCACCCCAAAAAAAAATACCCACCCACCCAACCACCCCAAGCTCGAGAACTTTCCTTGATTAATCACCATGCATCGCCGAAAGCCTCAAAAGTCCTCATCACATGACCTATATGTGAGTCATCAACCTAAGACAACGTTGGCACAACAAGCAACTAGACTAAAAAAATTATTTTATGAGTAAAATGCACTAAAGGTCTATGAACTTGTTTCCAAGTGTCATCTAGGTCTATGAACTTTTATTTTGCAGTTTTGGGTCTATGAACTTGTCTGTTTGTGTCATCCAGATCCATAAACTTTTACTTTGGAGTTTTAGATCCACAAACTTGTTTGTCTGTGTCATCCAGGTCTAATAACTTTTTTGTTCACACCACAACAAGAGTTTGACCAAAGTCAAGGCTGGTGAAACCTTGCAGAGAAGGGGGCTTGTTCGTTCATGCATATGCATCTGTAATCACCATCCTCAGCACATGCAAGTGTTTAAACTGAAGTTCACACCAAAGATCCTAATCCACGACGACGTGGTGCGACAAGGTCGTGTGTACTACGAAAACTGCCAGAAAAGGGAGCTCAAAACAACATACATTCGACGGAGGAAAATGTCGATCAATAAACACAACCGGAGGCACGAGATGATTTACTTGAATTTGAGTGAAAGGATAGGGCACTAAGAAGTGGGACTCATATGCCAAGGTCACATGATGTGCGTATGTCAGGATCTAATGCTTAGTGAAGGTGTATGTATGTGTTGTATACCTCTTCACAAGTTTATAGACCTAAATGACACAGACAGATAATTTCACGGACCTACAGTTACAAAGTAAAAGTTCATGAACCTAGATGACACAAACATAAGAGTTTGTGGACCTAAAATTGCAAAATAAAAGTTCATGGATCTAGATGACACAGACAGACAAGTTCATGAATCTCCAGTGCATTTTACTCTTATTTTATTTCCTCATTCTTCTTAAGACGTCGACTGCTAAGCATAAATCTATCACCTTACATGGATTGCTTTGCATGTTCTCTCCATCCCTTCGTTGCACGTATGCCATGGATTATGGGCATAGTTTTTTTTTAGGGCAAATCACAAGACCTTCGTTACCTCACAGCAGAATTACAGTCAGCATAATTACGGTCCTTAGTTACAACTCCTAAAAGCCAGTCCGGGGCATAACCAAAGCTAGACCACATACTCTCATTAACGGTGGGCATCTTCGCACAGCAATGAGCTGCCAAATTTGCCTCTCAATGTACAAACGAAATATGAAAAGACAAAAGTGATCTGCCTAGCTCTTGGATTTCTTGCCAAACTGTTCTTATTGTCATCCTCTGATCCATCACTTCAATTGAGGGTGTTCGTTTCTTTAAGACTAATTTTAGGCCTGCTAGAATCTTGTCATTTAAAAGTATTAAATAAAGTCTAATTAAAAAACTAACTGCAGAACCCTGTGCTAATTCGCGAGACGAATCTAATGAGGATAATTAAGCCGTCACTAGACGATAGTTACTGCAGCATCACTGTAGCAAAACATAGATTAATTAGTCTCGTTAGATTCGTCTCGTAAATTAGCACACATCTGAAAAAAAGTTTTGTAATTAGACTTATTAATACTTCTAAACAATAAGAGTAGTTTTGATGTGACTTTTAAGACTAATGAAACGAACACCTCCAATTGTTTCAAAGGATCAGCTTGCTGCCTTTGCCACGAACGTGGGCTGTACCGCCGTGCGACAGAGGCGAGGGAGTCAGGGATTCGTCACGCCGTCGTACGTTGAGAAGACCAGTTGACGATGTCAGTGGTGGGAAGCCGCTAGCCGCCGCCTGCTCATGGTAACGTTGCGCCACGAGAAGGACCCGTCGGGCGCGGTCGATCACCCGCCGCTGTTCTCGTGGGAGGTCTGCCCCAGGAACGCGGCGACTTCGCTTGACCTGCTCGGGGCTGCCCGTCACGCCGGAAGTCCGCGAACGCGGCGGCCGCGGAGAGGAGCGCGTCGTAAGGTGTACGTAGAACCTGCGCGCGGGGCACGCCGCGTCGTTGCGGTGGAGGAGCAGTACTCGTCAGTGTCGTCGCCGCACCAACCGAACCGGCTGCCCGGGCACGTCGCGCCGCCTGCCTGATACCCCTGCTCAGCTCGGCGAGCGCGGCGGCGGCCAGGCTCCGGGCTCTTGATGTCGACATGCGTCTTTTGATCTTTAGCTTTTGCTGCCGGCCGGCCGGCCCGATAAGGTGCGAACTGCCCGCATTTTATACACATGAATTCTGGGATCGGTGGCGAACAGTAGGTGTGCACAGTTCGTGTTGCTTGCGCATCCGAACATGTCAGATCACTTGGCAACCTGAAGATGTACACACATCTGAATAGGGGAACATACAGAATTCTTGCTGTAACATTCCCACTTTTATTTCGTTGTGTACCATGCGAGATGCCACCTCGGGTGGCAAGAGATTTATTTATACAAAATAGTTCATTTAGTCCTTGCAGCAGTAGCAACCGAGTGCATGGCACTTGCCGCGGTGGAATCCTTGATTTTTGCAGCACTCGTCACACTTGCCTGGCCTGAAGCAACGCCCCAGGCAGTTTGGATCTGTGAAGACGCCGCATGAATCCGAATCAGCGCCGACCCGCATAACACATGTCCTCCTCTGCATCCATATCAATCCACGACGTACCCAACCAGATGAGGAGATAGGGTTAATTAGCGGATTATAACGGCCAGTACAATTCAGAGGTCAAAATGCACTTACGGGAAGCGATGAGGATGACGATCAGGAGGATCAACGGGAATAGGAGGTTCTTCCACTTCTTACCACTCATCATCTCCATTTTCATCCGCTGCGCCCTTGGCCTGGTGAGAGTACAGGTACTTGCGAATTCTAGAACCATTTTAAGAATGGAAGCATATTTTGGTTTAGGAAAAACTGAGAATTGATTAACCAATTGTTTGGAACTTTTTATATTTAGGTGAATGTTCTTTGGAAACTTTTTTTAAGATGGTAGTGTTTCTTGCTATAGGAAATTATAGAGCGAGATTTTGAGATCTGCATGCACCCGTCTGTCTCTTGTGGTGATTGAGTCGAGATCTTTTATGCATGCATCCGTTACTGCCGAGTGCCGGCGATCAAGTCCAGATCTTCTACATGTACGCATTCACTCGTGCCGGCCGCCGAGGCGATCTCGATGCATGAATATTCGCGAGCATCTCCAATCACTTATTAGCAATTAATTTCTACAATTGTATTCATGATTAAAAATACATACTCGGGTTCTCCAAACTTCCTTTCAATTGCGATGCTTTTCACGACTGAAATAATCCATGGCTTTAGGAATTTCGTAGAAGTCGTCTATTAATATCTATATATCTATATATCAATCTATTAATTTCGTAGAGGCTCGTCTATTAACCCGTTGCCTTAGTGTTCCCAAAAAAAAAAACGGTTGCCTTAGTGCCTTTTTGATAGGGCTTTTTCGTTGGCTTCTCATGATTTCCAACCAAAGGAGGTGCTTTTTCATATGCTACTCCTTAAAAAAAAAAGCCATATTCAAAAAGGAGGTGAAATAGGAAGTCACGAAATGGTACCTTCACTGGCTTGTTTCTCCCAACCCACCTTTCTCTATACATAAATTTATCCCTAAAAATAAGAAAAAAAACTGCTGGTGAGGCCGTTCTGCCAAAAGTTTATGGCACGGTCACAACTAGCAAAACCTTTTTTCCAAAAAGCCACAGCCGAAGCCAGCACAACCACAATCCTACTAAAGAAGCCTTCAATCCGTCACCAGAGTAAACTGAGCCGAGCATCGCAAGCGTATAAGACAGAACAAAAAAAAACTCGAACATTTAAATTTGAATCAACCTCAATTCAATTTCGAGATGAACTCACATGGCAGAGGTCTGAAATCTAATGCTGAAATTTTAGGATGATGACCCACTTTAGACTTATATCAAGTAGTAGAGATGAAGATTCAGCAATTATAAGCTGCTGCCTCATAGGATTACAAGAGCCTCAGTAGTACCTCAGGTCATGGGTTCGACTCTTCGTGAGAGCGAATTTTCTAGGATTTAATGGCGTTGTAATTTTAGTGCTAGGCGACGTGGCCGTCGACAGCGAGACGCCAGTGGTGACTTCGTCAATCTCAAGGATTTGCCGGCTCAGTCTTCGAAGATGCTTATAGAGGTAGAGTTTACGTATGTACGTTCATAGGGGTGGGTGTGCATGCGTTGTGAGTGTCTAAGTTGTAACTGTATAATTCGCAAAAAAAAAAAAAATACAAGCTGCTACCTCAAGAGCAGGAGGAACTCGAGCCAGCCAAACTTTTCCTAATTCACGTGCTATAGAGTCCTGCAGGACATAAGTACTCGTACTTGCGACAAGGTCTGGCTGAGTTAAAAGTAACTTCGATAAAGAGATATCAGCCGAGGGGCACCTGTCTTGAGGCTACTTGTATTCCTACATCAATAAGAGTACAATAGTACAACATTTGGATAAAACGTTTGGGGGGGGGGGGGGGTGCGAGCAGGGGCCTGCCCCCCCCCCCCCCCCCCCTAACAAAGATAATTTTCTTCTATAACCCCTCTTAATTACCTACTAATTACTATGCTTAGGCACTAATTGCCCCCCTCATGAAGTTTTTTGCAGCTAGGCCCCCCTATGTCTAAATTCGGGCTCCGCCCCTTGCCAGGAGGGCTGAAACCATACACTATGCGGCCGGCGGCAGTCTGCTAGACTATTTAGAAAGCCAGGGACCGAGCTTGTTTCAACGATAAATTGATAAAGGCTCCTAGTGACATTGTACTATCATTTTTTTGTTTTTTTGACTTTCTGTGCAGATCTGCTGAAGGAGCTCTCAGAAGGACATCCTGATCCGTGGCGTCAAAGTGCTGCAGACTGCTTCAGTAGCGTGTCTTTTTCTTCTTCGCTATGGCTTAGAATGGCCCATCTTTCTGGTGTAATTCTGTCTGTCAAAGACTTCTGTCCTAGCTTTATTTTTAGTGAAAAAAAGCATCCTAGCCTTGACCTCCTAAGAGCATCTTCAGCAGAACATATAAAGAGGACATCAATACCTAAACCTGTCAAAAAGGTCAAAAAAAAATAACTGCTCGAGCAGAGTACCTGTCAGACCCCATTTCTGGAATCTGCTGTGCATCCTGTATCAGTCCCTGGATCAGTAGCTGATACGCACGAGAACACATATATGATAATTAAAAGCTTACTTCGAATAGATAAATAAGTAAGATACCTGATAAAAGACCCTTAGTGGTAGTACGACAAGGATTCAAAACTATCCAGGTCAATACGCCAACTAACGGTGAAGCAGACAGCGGAAACCATGGCCCAACGCCACAAGCAACCTTGAGAAGCAGAACCGAAAACCCAATCGTCGTCGTTCTCTACGAAGTCTTCTCCTACTAAACCAACAATTGCAAACACGTGAGTACATAAGGTACTCAGCAAGCCCTACACTACACAAGGGTATATATACATGCATATTTGGTCTTAGCAAGGAATAGGCTGTATGGTTTATTTGCAACAAGCAGATTTTATGCAAGGTTCACTAAAGCAAGTGAAGGAATTCTTAGATAAAACAGAGAAGTACTGTCAATATTTTAGTTGGTTGGCCCTGGGGGAGTATGAGGCATTCCCGCTAGTTCCCAAGTTTTAGTGGGCCTTCTGACCTTAATGATCATACCGACCCGGCATCCATGCCATCACTTCCAAAACACGAGCAGACTACTGCTCACTCACACTTCAAGGAATGAGATGTGGCTAATTATATCGAACTCAACATAGATGCGTCATATGCCATGACAACGTCCATCCGGATGAATTTTACACTCTGCAGAGGTTGTACATCTTTCCCCACGGGCTACGCACCCTTAGCTAGAGGATACGTAACGCCTAGCCCATCTTCTCCGAGTACCACACACAATGCCACCTACGAACCAACCCAGGGGCTTTTCATGCGACTATAATAGTCTTCATGCGGAACCACAGCACATTTAATGTGGGGATCTCGGGCCGGAGCTCCTAAGCGCTACAAACTCCAGAGTCTTCTCCTGGTTGCTCGTTTGCACTACTGCCCCTCCAGGTGGATCAAAGTGGTAGGCACGAAGAAGCTAGGGTAAGTCCTTCCCATACAGGTTCCGTGGTTGTACGAGAATCATCTTGTTAAAGGTTGAATGAACCGGTCCTTATGTGGCCGGGCAAGCACCATGTCTCCCGCACTAGGGGACTATCACTCTATCCATCACATCATCATTCACTTACTAATGGCCTTGCCCGCGATCCAACCATCCTATCACTGTCTCCATCATCACCTAACACAGTTGTGCTACTCCCAACTCCAAATATCACGCACACCACCAAATTCATTTCAACATATTTGCAAGAGTAAGTATGTGAGTAAGGTGTGGCAATGTAGTAACATTGCGAGAGGTCCTAAGCATTCTAGTAGCAAGGTAAAAGCGCCATCATAGAAATGATGAGACTATCCTAGGGTTATCAAGGTGACAGGTAAACAATGGTAAACAAGGATTAAGATATTAATGCCCAAGTAACAGACATCAATATCAATAAGCAAGTAGGACCATAACTACACAATCAGTAAAATAACAAGTAATGCATAATACGAGAATAGGCCATAGAGGTGCATTGCGAAAACAGTAGGTTCAATCATGATCAAGGAGAAGTAGAGCTTGCCTGAAAAACGCTATCCTAATCTTTCAATTCTGGATCTTCAAGCTCTTCTGTCGAAGTTGATGTCTTCAAATCCTTTCTCGAAGCTTGTATCTTCTGACTTGTCCTTAGACTTGGATTCTTCAACTCATCCTCGAAGCTTGGATCTTCTAGATCTTCCTTGAATTCTTCTGACTCTTCCTCGAATCTCGCGTAAGCTAACGCATAGAAACATTACGTATAAATAACTATCGCAAAAGAAATAAAGATCGAAAAGAGCCAATAAAATCCAATTATCTTCAATAAGAACCGATAAACTCCAAGAGAAATGGCTATGGTTATGCAGTGCACATTTATTTATGAAAGATTATTTATTATAAGTTATATTTATGGCCTTATAAGGGCCATATTCACCTAGACAAACTATTAATTACCTAATTTCTCTTAATGAAGCGAAGGTGCAACCTTATGGTGAGGATAATGAGGTGCATGTGCTTTATTGATGGTGATTGCGTGCATATCTATTATATAAACTCTAAATTATTTCTATTAAAGAACATGAGTGGTTCGGGGAAAAGGATGTGCAGATGCAGAGGCGTATATAATCTAGGCATGCATGCATGATATGAATGCATGGTGGCAATTGAAATAGCAATGAGCAACAATTCCAATGAGATTAAGCGGAAGGTCAAATATAAACACGATCGATAAATCCATAAAGCAAAGTGGCGATTAATGGCAACATGGGATTAGGTTTGATTGAGCGATGGCTGAGCGAGGTTAAGGTTGAAGCTAGGTCGTGATGAAAAGAGGTTACTATACTTTAGTGTGGAATGACACGGCGAGATTGATCAGGCTCAATATCAAAAGGTGAAGTAACATTTGTGTTATGCTAGATTGGCGACGAATGATTTAACGAGATAGAATTTGTCGGGCGAGGGGGAAACTTAGGGTATCGACGACTTGTAGATCCGATGTGGAGCTCTAAAAGCAGTACCAAAAGGTACTACGCGTTGCTAGGAACGCGTGAGCGCAAGAATCGCTCAAAACGGAGCTCGGATGGAGAAGATATAGGTGTTTAAAGATTCTAGGGGTTTGTTTGCAATTACAGAAAGGTTATAGGGACCCATCTGCAAGACCAGAAGAGTTCTAGGGACCTATATGTAATTATGAGAAAGTTTATGGACCTTGGTGTAAAAAGACAGGGACTAAAAGGTAATTACATAAAGTATAGGGGGGTTTCTGTAAAAAGATAGGTGCTAAACAGAAATAGAATAAACTAGAGGGGCTTATCTGTAAAATTACAAGGGCTGGGAATTTCTGAGATTTCGGATTTATTTTCGTATGGAAAAAGCGGTGGACTGGGTCCACGGTGTTCGTGGACCGGCTGGTGGCCGCGGTCCACCGGTCCACGATGGACCGGGGTCGCTGGAACAGGGCCGTGCGCGGCGGCAGCTCGCCGGAAGGCTCGCCGGCGGCGCGTGTGACGGCTAAACGTCGACGAGGAGTGGTCCCACGTGCTTTACGCGCGACGGCGAAGCGAGCAGGGTAGCACATCGACCATGGCGGGGAGCGGAGCGGCGGCGCGACGTCGTTGGAGTTGGCGGCGCTCCGGCGAGTGAAGGGGAAAGGATGAGGGAGTGCGCGGAGTGTGAGTTTGTGCTGTTGTGTGCGTGCGCGTGAGGGCGGCGAGCCGTGACGAGGGCTCGGCCGGGCCGGAGGGAGCTCACGGCGGCCGGCGGCGAGAGGGGAAAGCGGCGGAGGAAGGGTGGAGGAGAGAGAGGAAGGCGCAGAGATGCTTACCACACACTCGACTTGACTGGAGGGAAACGCGGTCTCGCCGGCGACGAAGAGATGGCGGTGGCCGGAACCCTAGGTCTCGTGCACTGGCGCTGAGGCGAGGGTAGTGGAGCTAGTGCGGTGGAGGAGAGCGACTCGACGCCTTTTATAGGCGGAGGGGAGAGAGAGATCGAGGGGGAGCGGAGGAGCTCGGTCGTCGCTCCGGTGACCGGCGGCGGCGGCAATGAAAGCATTGCTTGATGTAGGGGTCAAGGTTGCGGGGCACATGGAGCGCGTCAGGTCGGCGCCGCAAGTCGAACGGCGATTCGCGGTCTTCGACACTTGGACGGCGACGACGAGCTCCGGCGGTGTAGCGTGAGAGCGGAGAACGCGGGAGGGGATTGCGGCGCCCGCAACACTAGCGCTTCCTCGGGCGCGGAGCTCTGGCAGGGGTGACGTCTTCAGGGCGTGGCTACAGGGCTAGGGAAAGCGACCGGAGAGAGAGAGAGGGGGAGGAGACGGCGGCGGCGACGCGTGCCGGATAAGCTCGGCTGAGCTGGAGGTGGGAGACGGTGGTGACACGGGCCGGGCCAGGCCGAATTAGGCTGGAGCAAACCGAGCTGGGCCGGAAGGGGAGAAGAGAAAGGGGGCGGTCTGCTCAGAAGATGAAGGACCGAGAAGGCGACCAGAGGGGGGGGTGAATGGGAGCCGATAAAAATTCTTCACAAGAACTTGACCTATGTCCCAACCCACCTCAAGAACAACCACCAAGATCACACACATACATGGAACGTGGATATGTTGACCCTAGGAATGATTGTGGAAGAGATACAAACACTTGCGGAAGCAAATCAAGCAAAGACACACTCAAAAAGATGATCTGAAAAAGTCAAAACAGAGACCTCCCACCGGATAATCCGGCCAACTATCGGATACTCCGGACCTGGGAAAGTACCGGACACTCCAGAAACTTGTCGGACACTCCGGCCACCGGATACTCCGGCAACTTGCCGGATAATCCGGCCCTGACAGGACAGCACGCGCGCAAGCTCAAGAAAAATCTCGAAACCGGGTCAAACGACCTCCAAAAATCACGAAATTTGAATCATAGCTTCGTCTTGAGATGGAGAACATCATCCAACAAGAATCACATCAAAAACCCTAAGAAATCCATGCGGATTTTGGATTCTATCAAGAAGGATAGGGTTTGGATGAACAAGAGAGGGAAACTTCACCAAATCTTCAAATCGAAGGTGCTCGTGCTATGGATTCGGTCAAGGACCTACCAAGGATTGTTCTAGCACATCCTAGCACCAAGATCCCCCAAGAAATCCGCCCAAAAACACATCACAAAAGGCGAATCGAAAATCACCCGAAATAGTTCCGAAAATGGGGAAAATAAGAAATTCGGGATTCAAGATGAGGAGAACACTTTGAGGACGAATTGATGCTATGTATTGCTCAAGATGTAGATGTCAAGCCACTCCCTAGCACACACAAACTAGAGATGACAAAAGCTCAATCCAAGAGCCATCTCCTTTCTTCTCCCCTCTCTTCTCTCAAGCCTCTCCCACACACACAAGTGAGAGACAACACAAGGCTCAAGGAGGGCAGCCAACCAGCCACCCACCTTATCTCCTTGGACATTTCCACATCCCGGAAATGCCCCTCACACTACAACATACCCATACAACACATAAGGGCGTTTCCGTCCAACTCTTTTTCCTTCGCCCGAACGCCGTCGGGGCCTTCACACCTTAGCTTCACCTCGAAGCTACCTCCACGATGGTGCCACATGCACCTTCATCCGTCGCCGCCGGTTTTGAGGCCTAAACCGGGAAACCGCCTGCACGCTTCTCAAAGCACGACTTCCACCACCGGTTTTGAGGCCCAAACCGGGAAACAGTCCACCGCCGGTTTTGAGGCATAACCGAGAAACCACCCACCACCGGTTTTGAGGCCCAAACCGGGAAACCGTCCACCACCGGTTTTGAGGCTCAACCGGGAAACCATCACTGCCGGGTTTAAGGCCAAACCGAGAAACCGTCGACCACCGGTTTTGAGGCCAAACCGGGAAACCATCTCGATGTCGACGCGTGTCACCTCGTCCCGCGAACCTCGCCGTCAAGTCTCCTCGGTCCCAGCCCGTCGGGACCCTTCACTTGCACCGGCCTCCTGTTCGTCTCTTGACCTTGGTCAACACGCCGTCTTCATCACCTCCACGGTTTTGAGGCCAAACCGCGAAACCCTCCGTGCTTCTTGTCCGCCACGTGTACGGTGTGGATCACCCTTGACCTCACCCGGCCTCGCGATCGCCCGAACCCAAGCCTCCTCGGTCCCAGCCCGTCGGGACCCTTCGCTTGGTCCTCCCGATCCTCCTGCCGTTGACCATCAAGTTGACTCCATTGACCTACACATCATTAGACAAGCAAACACGTTTCCTTCTCCGCCAATCATCCCATTACCTGTACCAACTTCGGTTAGCCATAAACATAATCATGCATATGCTTATGCAACCCTCAAAGTCCCGCATTTCAACCCCAAACCTCATGTCAACTCAAATCAACACGGTTGTCAATTACTCATCATCATCGAGAACCATAGCACATCTCAACATGGTTCCTCAATCTCCCCCTTGATGAGTACATTGACAGCAACACCAAGCACATGAATCTGAACTTGAAATGCAAAACCAAAGAAGCTAACTAAATGGTCCAAAACCAAGGTAAAAGGTAGAAAACGACCATCTAGTAGCAAAGGATCACACAAGCCAAGAGTTGGCAAAGAAAGCGGCTCATACACGCAAAGATCCCAAAAGACTCAAGAAAAAGTCAGAACGTAATCACTTGATGTAAAGCTCCCCCTCAAATGGTGCTATCTCTTAAGCAATACGAAATGACCGGATGGTCCGGTACAACGTCGGATAGTCCGGTACCGGAAGGTCCGGTAAACTACCGGATAGTCCGGGGTTTGCTTTCACGATCCATAAAATGCATTTTCAATTAAACTCAACAAGGAAGTAATCAATGTCAATTACTCATCACAAACCAAGCCATGGCACATATCAACATGGCTTCACAATCTCCCCCTTGATGAGTACATTGACAACACCAAATGCACAATTATTTGAAATTGAAAATGCGAGTCCAATGAAGCACAACTAAGATGACCAAAAACCAACAAAGAGTCGAAAGTGACCACTTAGCATAAAAGGATCGCAAACATCAAGAGTTTGGCAAGAGAGCGGCTCATGGTCCATAAACTAGAGCAATTGTTCATCATGACCATTTCATCGCCAAGAACATAAGAGACTTGAGAAAATATCAAACACGTGGAATTCTCCCCCTCAAATTATGATTGCTCCCCCTCAAGTTATGGTTACCTCTCATGCAATGCATATGCTACATTCATTCACATTTTCACATATTGTGCATTACTCTCTTTGAAATCTCTCCCCCTTTGGCAATGAACTCATCAAGACATAAAAGAGAGCCAAAAATGCAATGCATGAGGTGAAAACCTATCAAGCTTCAACAATCATGTCAACGAGCATTTACCATTGCTATGAATCAAGCACAAAGCCTTGAAGTGTAAAAGCATGAGCTCACAATCGCACAAAGGCCGTAATAGAGAGCATAGCACAAAAACAAAGAGCTAGACAAGCTAAGCAAGAAGATTGAATTGATCAAGATAGATTCAAACTTGCTATATCATAATAAAATCTGCCACCACATGTATAATTACCGCTAGCCAAGGCAAAACAAGTATTAAGTGAATCCAAGAAAACTAGCAAGTGTCAATCTCAATTCAG
This sequence comes from Eragrostis nindensis, assembly GCA_012490785.1. Lineage (NCBI taxonomy): Eukaryota > Viridiplantae > Streptophyta > Magnoliopsida > Poales > Poaceae > Eragrostis > Eragrostis nindensis. The sequence continues at coordinate 112,537 of JAAXCT010000471.1, read as the reverse complement.
GCAACAAACATTCGGAAAGATGTGCTTTGACAAACGCTCACATATGCAACAAAGACTCAATTTGATCAAGTGAGTAATCAACAAGTGAGATATAAGATTTAGGAACAAAAGCAATTACTCATGTTATGTTTATCCTCAAGTAACCTCTATCCATGCGGAGGGTCGCACGACTGGGTACGGCAAACACCCCGAGGCATCAAGGCACCGTATTGGATTTTATCCTCAAGTAACCTCTTATCCATACAGAGGGTCGCACGACTGGTTACGGCAAACACCCTGAGGCATCAAGGCACCGTATCGGATTTATCACATTAAGCACAAAAGATCAAATTGATTTTAGAAATTTAAGCACAAGAGCAAAAGAGCATGCCTTTTGGGAAAAGGAACATTTGTTCCCTCAAAGTCCCATCATGAGCTAAACATTTGCAAAGACCATCCCCCAAACAACAAGTTGCCGAAGCCAAGACATTTTCAAAACTAGCCTTAACACAAGTCTTGACAAGGATAAAAGCAAGTATACAAGTGGCATGCATAGATCATAAGACTCACAAAAGCCAATTTTCATATTTGAGATTAGCTAGCTTGCTCAAAATGCAACTATGCCAAGCCATCTAGAAAAGCCTAAGTTTGAAGGTTTGCTACTAGCAATCACACAACTTAGCTCAAACTCAACCATAGCAACAATAAATACAAGAAGGCATAAGAATTGAAGCTTCTACAATGCACATGTTACATGATAAGATGCGATGCAAAGTTAAGATACAAATTTTACAAGAAAAGCATCTCAAAGGTCCAAAGCAAAAGACAAGCTCCAAATGTCAATGGAAAACAACAACTCCAAAAGTCCAAAGCACAAGACAAGCTCCAATATCAATGAAAAACAGCAACTCCCCCTCAAACCAAGCCAATCTCCCCCTCAACAAAACAACTTTAGAATCATTCAAAATGAGGACAAAGAGACACTTGAAAGAGGTAAACATTAAATAATCAAAGAAGGGGGTGTGCGAATAAAGCAACAAGGAGCATCAAACTCAAATGAGGGCAAGCACATAAGCGTAACTTGCAAAGCATGGAAAAACATGAGAGGACCAAGTAATCATATGTCAAAGTAGAGGATATACAAATAACACAAAAAGAAACATATATCACATGAGGGTAAGCATGTGAGAACCACTAGCTAATCATGAAAAGATATAGTATGGTTCACACAAGGTACATGAAAAAGTGACAAAAGCTACAAGCGCGATCAAAGTGAGGATATGCAAACAATACCATAAGGAGCACATGGCACATGAGGGCAAACACAAGAGAAGCATTTGCAAATCATGTTAAAACATGAGAGAGGATACATCATAGATCACACAAGGTAGCATGAAAAAGTGATCTACAATACAAGAAAGCTCACAAAACTAGCATGGTAGGTTATTAGGCAACATCGAAACATGCTAGTCAATGATGTACAAAGATAAAGGCAATTTAGAACAAGAGAGTATTGAAAGCATCAAAAAGGAATCCAAAGGCCAAGAGCATACATAAAGCAAGCATGGCTGGATATAACAAGATGTTCACATGCTAACCAAAGGTATACAAATAAAAGCAAAAGAGATCGAGAGAGAACCGAAACATGATACATGATATACATGAATAGTACATGTCGAGAGGGTCAAGTGAGCAAATGAACAAGCACCTCACACCACAAATAAATGTATATAAATGTAGAAGGTATGAGTGTATAGAAAAGCTCACAAAATACAGGTGAAGACGCCACAATGAAGCGCATGCCTCTTGGAGGCCATGTACAAGGGTATGGAGAACCATCATGTCTCAATCACGTCAAGCAAAAGACCGAGACCAATAAAGCTCTTGTCCTCCAACCCGCGTCCCCAACCTACACATGAGAAGAGAGAGATGTCCGAGTCTTGGATCCCGGAGGGTTAGTAAGCAAATACTTGGGAATCCAACACTTAGACACATGACCAATAGATGTACTCAATTTATCACGAGGGTTAGCATGATGCAAACTTTGGCTCAAATTTGATGACTTTGAATCACCCTTAGAAGCATGTCGCGAAATGGCAACTCGAGAAGAAAAACGAGTGCCACCACTAGAAAAACGACGAGAACCTCTAAAGGGAACACCATGAGAAGAACCATTGAAAGCATCATGAGAACCATGTCGTGGACCAACACAAGAAGAATTAGAAGCATGTCCACGAGCACGTTCAAACCCACAAGAAAATGAGTCAAAGAAACCATCAATAAAGCGATGCCTCATGCTAGACTCCCGAGTCTTCATGCTATGGGAAAAGCTATGAACACCCGAAGAGTTAGAAGCATGGGATCGGCGCAAGCGTTTGGCACGCCTAAAGCAAAAGTCAATTTGATGCCCATCATTCCCACAATAAGAGCAATGGTACAATGACCTATCGGGAGAGACGGTTTGAGATGAAGAAGTACCATTCTTACTCAAGTGAGAAGTCCTTTGAGACTTGCATGAAGAACTAGAAGCATCTCTTGACTTTGAGTCAACATTAGGTCCACACATGCCATGGAAAGGACAATGTGTGTTCCTAAAAGCTTTTGCACGAATGCGACGCTCGTGTTTCACACGGCGAAAGCAAAACTCAACAACATGCCCTTCTTTCTTGCAAAAGGTGCAATGGTACTTTTCTTTCAAAGTTGATGTACCATTTGAGCAAGAAACACCTTTGCCATTTGAAGTCTCTTGGGCAACACCGGAAGAGCCAATAGCATGAGTAGCCAAAGAAGCATCATCCAAAGCAATAGCACAAGTGCTAGCATCCAAAGACTCACACTCAACATGAGAAGAATTCAACTCCGAAGACAAAGAAGAAATATTTGGAACATGCACATCGGAGTGAGAAGAATTGCGTGAATCAAGAAGCTTAGCATCTAAGCTCTTGCATAGTTGGAGCAAAACCTCATTTTGTGATTTGAGGCGCTCACAAGTACCACATGGAGTATCTCTTAAGATTTGAATCTCCTTCTCAATGCACTCGGCATATGTGGTACGCAAGAGATCATTCTCCTTCTCAAGGCTAGCACTCATATCATTGTGCTCAATCAACTTAGCGCTCACATCATCGCACATTTGCTTCAATACCTCGACCTCATTTTTCAAATCATGACATGATGTGCAAGAAGTAGATGGAGCATCACTCATATGCATATCATGCAAAGCATCATGATTAGCATTGGAAATAAGACAAGCATCATCATTCATAGAAGAGTAGCAAGTGCTACAAGGCATAGATTTCATCTCAACAATTGTAGCCCTAGCAAGTTCAAGTTGCTCTAAGCGAGTGGAGTGATCTAGCTTCAACATCTCATTTTCAGCAAGCAAGTCAATACAAGAATTGCAACCTTTTCTAGCCAAGGACATAAGATTGCCTATTTCAACTCTAGCACAATCAAGATCTTTATGCAAAGCAACACATGAATCACATGGCATAGAAACATTTGATTTCAACAAGTCAATTTCATCATGCAAAGACTTGCAAGACATGCATGGCAAAGAAGCATTCTCATTCAACATGTTGATAACAAATCTAGCACTTTCCAATTGTTTTTCACATGAAGAACAATCATGTATCAAATTATCATTTTCAGATTTCAAGCGAGTCATAGAATCATTCAACTCATCATTCTTTTTGAGCAAGGCAACACAATCATCACAAGGCAAAGAAGTACTAGATTTGCAAGAGGACAAAGCATTCATATTATGAAGTCTAGACAACAAGCTCTCATCACTAGGCATAGAAGTTTTCAATTTTCTTTTGAGTTTGGCAATTTTAGCATCACAAACTTGAACCGTAGTGAATAAGCTCACAATGCTCATGACGAGATTACCTTGGCTCATCTTGAAAAGTTCGGAGATGAGATCCTCATGAGACAACTCATTACCTCTTGAAAGCTTGAAAAGCTCGACCAATTTAAGTTCTTCCTCCGTGAGGTCCGCCTCTTCCTTCTCCTCGGGATCACCCTTGCAAGCATCCACTACTCGACTCTTCTTGGTCCCATCCTCAATAGCAATTCCACACCTATCCAAACCTGAGGACAAAGACAAACGGGGGCGAGCACTTGGCGCCATGAATTAAGCACCGGTTAGCGTTAGTAAATAGCCGAAGCACGAACAAGCAAGTGCAAAAGGTCGCCTATGGATCACAAGGCCGGTAAAAGCCAACAAGTGATCAAACCGGCTCTGATACCAATTGAAGGACCGAGAAGGCGACCAGAGGGGGGGGTGAATGGGAGCCGATAAAAATTCTTCACAAGAACTTGACCTATGTCCCAACCCACCTCAAGAACAACCACCAAGATCACACACATACATGGAACGTGGATATGTTGACCCTAGGAATGATTGTGGAAGAGATACAAACACTTGCGGAAGCAAATCAAGCAAAGACACACTCAAAAAGATGATCTGAAAAAGTCAAAACAGAGACCTCCCACCGGATAATCCGGCCAACTATCGGATACTCCGGACCTGGGAAAGTACCGGACACTCCAGAAACTTGTCGGACACTCCGGCCACCGGATACTCCGGCAACTTGCCGGATAATCCGGCCCTGACAGGACAGCACGCGCGCAAGCTCAAGAAAAATCTCGAAACCGGGTCAAACGACCTCCAAAAATCACGAAATTTGAATCATAGCTTCGTCTTGAGATGGAGAACATCATCCAACAAGAATCACATCAAAAACCCTAAGAAATCCATGCGGATTTTGGATTCTATCAAGAAGGATAGGGTTTGGATGAACAAGAGAGGGAAACTTCACCAAATCTTCAAATCGAAGGTGCTCGTGCTATGGATTCGGTCAAGGACCTACCAAGGATTGTTCTAGCACATCCTAGCACCAAGATCCCCCAAGAAATCCGCCCAAAAACACATCACAAAAGGCGAATCGAAAATCACCCGAAAATAGTTCCGAAAATGGGGAAAATAAGAAATTCGGGATTCAAGATGAGGAGAACACTTTGAGGACGAATTGATGCTATGTATTGCTCAAAGATGTAGATGTCAAGCCACTCCCTAGCACACACAAACTAGAGATGACAAAAAGCTCAATCCAAGAGCCATCTCCTTTCTTCTCCCCTCTCTTCTCTCAAGCCTCTCCCACACACACAAGTGAGAGACAACACAAGGCTCAAGGGAGGGCAGCCAACCAGCCACCCACCTTATCTCCTTGGACATTTCCACATCCCGGAAATGCCCCTCACACTACAACATACCCATACAACACATAAGGGCGTTTCCGTCCAACTCTTTTTCCTTCGCCCGAACGCCGTCGGGGCCTTCACACCTTAGCTTCACCTCGAAGCTACCTCCACGATGGTGCCACATGCACCTTCATCCGTCGCCGCCGGTTTTGAGGCCTAAACCGGGAAACCGCCTTGCACGCTTCTCAAAGCACGACTTCCACCACCGGTTTTGAGGCCCAAACCGGGAAACAGTCCACCGCCGGTTTTGAGGCATAAACCGAGAAACCACCCACCACCGGTTTTGAGGCCCAAACCGGGAAACCGTCCACCACCGGTTTTGAGGCTCAACCGGGAAACCATCACTGCCGGGTTTAAGGCCAAACCGAGAAACCGTCGACCACCGGTTTTGAGGCCAAACCGGGAAACCATCTCGATGTCGACGCGTGTCACCTCGTCCCGCGAACCTCGCCGTCAAGTCTCCTCGGTCCCAGCCCGTCGGGACCCTTCACTTGCACCGGCCTCCTGTTCGTCTCTTGACCTTGGTCAACACGCCGTCTTCATCACCTCCACGGTTTTGAGGCCAAACCGCGAAACCCTCCGTGCTTCTTGTCCGCCACGTGTACGGTGTGGATCACCCTTGACCTCACCCGGCCTCGCGATCGCCCGAACCCAAGCCTCCTCGGTCCCAGCCCGTCGGGACCCTTCGCTTGGTCCTCCCGATCCTCCTGCCGTTGACCATCAAGTTGACTCCATTGACCTACACATCATTAGACAAGCAAACACGTTTCCTTCTCCGCCAATCATCCCATTACCTGTACCAACTTCGGTTAGCCATAAACATAATCATGCATATGCTTATGCAACCCTCAAAGTCCCGCATTTCAACCCCAAACCTCATGTCAACTCAAATCAACACGGTTGTCAATTACTCATCATCATCGAGAACCATAGCACATCTCAACATGGTTCCTCAGAAGAAAAAGAGGAGAGGAAAGGGGAAGTGGGCTGGGTCGGCTAGGAGAAAAGAAGAAGGTTCGGCCCAAAGGAAAGGAATGTGTTTAAACATTTCCAGGGTTCAAACAAACTCAAATTCTAAATGGGATTTCAAATATTAAATTCAAACAAACCTCCAAAAATAAAAACAAAGGATCAAGAAAATGCATATGATGGGATTTGCATGCAAGTTTTCAAATTCCAATTTTAAATTCAAGGTGAATTGTCTAACATTTATTTTAATTTATTGTAAATTCAAAAAGTTTCAAATTTTAGTGGATTTTAAATGAAGCAATCACTAAAGCACAAATTTTATATTTCAAAATTTTCAGATTCTACTAAGTTGGAGTTATTTCAATGAATTTTATTTTGAAAACTCATGGCAAGATAAGATTTAGACAAAAATTTTAAATCTGAGTGTTTTTATTCCATTTTGATTTTGATTTGAAATTTTTGGGGTGTTACAGTACCTAAATGAAACCAACTGTACATGGTATGAACACGAGATTTGTTCCCATATAGGCGTGAATGCATTCTCTGTATGCACGACAGAATAAAGGAAGTTCTGAATTCGTGATTGAGGAGGTGTCTTTAGTTCCATATGTACATCTAACTCGAGTGTGTATAAATTGAGGACTCGAAGCAATGTGGTGCGGCCAAATTATTTTGCCTCGTGTACAATCTGACCCTTCCGCATTCACGACCCAATATGCTGAGGAACACGTGCGGTAGCTTGGTGTATCTGATGGTCATATTCCTCTTTGCGTCCGCTGTACAATGTAAGTGCATCATCTTCCTGTCCTCGTGAATGGATTGTCTGTATTTGCATCTATTGACTTTGCTGTAAGTGCATCCACACGCTGATGAACACGACAATTGAAGCAGGTCGTGTGCACCGACTCGAGCTTGGGACTGCAACGAACCACACACGTGGCCTCACAAACACAAACAATACTGCTACAGCACTAGATGAGAGCAAGCTGTCGTTGATATTTTGCGAGGAGAAGCAATGCGAAGATCCGCGTCGGTGCTACTGCTGCTTGAATCAACAGCCAGAGTACTGTTACGACAGTATGGATACGTGCAGAACCGTGTGCCCCGTATGCGATCCTGATTGCCGTAGTCGCCTCTCGAATCGACAACTGCATAAATTGTACAAATCGCCCGTTCTAGGCCGTCCTGAATGATTTGCACACAAAAAAACTATAAATTGTGTACTGATGCACATGATTATTGCTAACAAGGCTATATATGCCAGTTTCATTTATCTTCGCGTGTTTTCTTCCCATTGCTTTTTATGTCCCGTTCAGATCGACTCCCTTTGGATCCTGAGAATCCACCTTTCCCTTTATTTTCGTTATGGAGATTAATCTGCACATTCAAGTTAATAAACATGGAAAAGATTCCCTAATCAACTGTGCAAAGACTTGTCTTCCCCTAGCCCTGTTGTCTCGTATATACAGAGTATTGCTTTCATTGTGTGTCGTTGTGTACAAAGAGAAGCAACATATTCTCCAGAGCATAATCAGATCCAATTGGTGACCCATGCATAGGCTCTATTCTCCCTCAGAAGTGAGTTCTTTACATCTTGGTCCCATATGATACGAGCCCGGCGTTTTTTTGCCAGTCCAATCGACTAGGCTTATTCTATAGTATACTTAAACTAGGCAATGATGATTATTACTTTTCTGAAGCTGTGTGGAATTTGATAATTTTGAATTGCTCTAGTTTCCATCCTCCGATCCACCACTTCAATTGATGGTTTTGGCACTTGCCCCACGCCACCATTGTTTCAGAGGTTCAGCTTTATGGCGCCCTTGCCACGAACTTGAATCGCCCTGCGACAGCGACCAGGAGGGATCCATCGTGGCGTCGTTGACAAGACCGGCCGACGATGCCAGTGGTGCGAAGCCGTTGGCCACCACGGCCTGCTCGTGGTAACGTAGCTGCTCCGCCGGCAAATGCACAGCCTCCCGCGGCCACGTGGGCCCTTGGCGCCCGCCGTCGCTGGCCGCCAGCTGCTGATAGCCATGCAGCTGCACGTCCTGCCGCGGCCACACCGGCAAATGGACCGCCTGCGGCGGCCACGCAGGCTCTTGGAACTCGCTGTTGGCCACGAGCTGCTCATGGTTTTGCATCTGCTCCCACGCCGGCAAATGCATTGGCCACGCATTGGCCACCGGCTGCCCATGGTTCGGTGGTACCTGCTCCATGGCCGGAAAATGCACAGTCTGCTGGTGCTGGGGCCACGCCGTAGGGGCTAATTGATGGGCGTCAACGTCGCTCAACCAAGCCTGCAAGGTCTGCTGGTCAGGCCACTCCATCATGCTGACGGGGCCATCCGTTTCTTCCGTGGCGACGAGCCGCATCGCCGTCTCGGGCACGCGCATTCAGTTGCGGCCACCGGTGCGGTAGGCCTGGATCAGGCGATCGAGCCGCCTGCGCTGCACCTTCAGATCGATCATGCAGTAGTATTCCTGGAAGAAGCCGTGGTTCTGGTCGCGGATCTCCTTGTACACTGGATGCCAAACCAGGGCGGGCATGTCATCGACCGATCGATGCGTATCAGTTTAAACGAACTTTAATGATGTGGTAGTAAGATCGGAAGATCCGCAAGCGGAAGTTCAAGATTGGAGCGAAGCAAGCTGGGAACGCGTGACGAACTCACCAGCAAACGCGGTCCCCGGGTGCAGCCCCGCCTCGCGGATCGCCCGGAACATCTGCGCCTTGTCCATGCCCTGCGCCAGGCATCTCTCCACAGTCTGCTTAACCTTCATTGAGAAAGTAGCAAGGTTAAGCTTACGCATTACCCTTCGCGCTCATCGATCTGTCACCGGAGCTAGCGGCAAGGCAATGGAGCCATGAAGGTATAAAGAAGAGATGTTTTGTTCATACTTGCGAGATGAATTGGCGCGCGTCTTCCTCGACAGCGTTGCCAGCAGGGCCGCCTCCCACCAAGGCAACCTCGGAGCCGGGCATGGTGATGCGGTTGATCTTTTTTTTCTTTTTTGGGGAATCGTGATTCGGTTGATCTTGCGTGCCTTGCCTTTGATCGATTTCTGATGATATATCAGTCCGTACCCTGTCGCCGACGAGGAGACGCAACAACTTTTGGCGGCGGCGAAATAGGAAGCAAAACAGAGCCCGAGCAGTGGACGAACGACCGGTGTCGGACATGCGGCCACGATTTCACAGCTTTCCATCCGACGGTGAGTTTGCATTTGTGACGAATGAAACGGCTGATGGCTCGATCTGAGCATTTGTGACCTTTCCAGAAAAATTAACGCGCGACGCTAGATCGACGAAGCCCGGCTTCTCCAAATGCGTAGGCATCAGTCATGGCAGACGTGAATCTGAGCGATGCTCGCGTCGTGGTGCCCGAAAACATTGTAACCATTTACCCATGCAGCCAGTCAGCCACCGATGCCGTCGGCAGTCGCAGCTGCTGAGACCAGTCGCGGCAACGTTTCACGAGACTTTCGAGCATGTCAGACACGGGCATGATTGATCAGGGTAATCCAGGGAGCAAGCGGATGGTTGGGCATGATACGATGCGTCATTGCTTCTGACTGTTATGTTTCTATTAGACATAGTTTTAGTGTGTGCAGTGATCCATCTATAACTATACAATTAGCCATTATAGAGAGTGCACCTTGCTTCGCAGCTCAGAAGCTCTATATAAAACGGCCGTGCAATGCTCGATTCACCACAGCTCATCCGTGGCGATCGTGAAACATGGCTGAAAAATCCACCAAGCGTAGGCTCGTGGCAGCGAACCTGGCCGCGACGGCCCTGGCGCTGGCCGTGCTGGCCCTCGCCTACGCCGCCGCGCCGGCGCACGCCGAGCGGTGCGGCGCGCAGGCCGGCGGCGCGTCGTGCAACGACGGCCTCTGCTGCAGCCAGTTCGGCTACTGCGGCCGCGGCGACGGCTACTGCGGCGCCGGCTGCCAGAGCCAGTGCGGCGTGATGACCGTCGGCGAAGGCGCGGCGCCGACCGTGGCGGTGGCCCGGGAGCTCTTCGACCGGATGCTGCTGCCAGCCCGCCGCCACGACGTCGCGGCGTGCCCGGCCCGCGGGTTCTACGCCTACGACGCCTTCCTCGCCGCGACGCGCGCATTCCCGGCCTTCGGCGCCACGGGCGACGCCGACGCGCGGAGGCGCGAGGTCGCCGCGTTCCTGGCGCAGAGCTCGCGCGGGACCTCGTCTGGTGCGCAATGCAGCGTAACTAGCTCGATCGATCGGTTTGGCACGTACGTACTGCTTGGAACCACTCACGTTTATACGGTCGTTGCTGCGACATCATGCAGGTGGTCAGTACTACATGGGCGGCTACTGCTACAAGGAGGCAAAGGGCGACACGTCGGACTACTGCGTGCCGAGCGCACGGTTCCCGTGTGGCCGTGTGCCCCGAACAAGACGTACCACGCACGCGGCCCCATGCAGCTCTCCTAGTAAGCGCCTCGGTCTTGGGAACACTAGCAAAAACCAGAACAAACAGTAGGACAGATTGACGATCATACCAACTAATTGAGACATGCATGCACACGGTGTAACCTTTCATGGTTCATACTTACGCATCATGTTCAAACCGGACAGGAGTATAAAACTTACACTTTGACGATATAACCGTGGCAAAGCTCTGGATTTCTTAACGAATAACCTGAACCCTGCACGTTTCAGCAACTACAACTACGGACTGGCCGGGCAGGCCATCGGCGCGGACCTGCTCCGCAACCCGGACCTGGTAGCGACCGACCCCGTCGTCGCGTTCAAGACCGCGCTGTGGCTGTGGATGACCCCGGCCGCGCCGAACCAGCCGTCGTACCACGCAGTGGCCGCCGGGCTGTGGACCCCGACGCCGCCGGATGTGGCGGCCGGCCGCGTCCCGGGCTACGGGCTGACCACGAACATCCTCACCGGCGGCCGCCACTGCGCCGCCGACGCCGGCGCCCGGGTGGCGCTGTACAAGCGCTACTGCGACCTCCTCGGCGTCAGCTACGGGCCCAGCCTGGACTGCCGCGGCCAGGCGCCGTTCGACGGCGCCATCGAGTCGCCGGCGAAGTAAAAGATGTCGCGCGGGAATGCACGTACGTGTGCGCGCGTGGCATGAATAAAATCCCGACTATATATGTAGTACTCCATCATCGTGTATGGTGATGAATGATGATCTCCGGCGAGGAGGGTTGTGAGGTAGTACTCGTTGTTTGCTAAGTTTGGTGCGTGTGTTCTGCACGCTGTGACCACTGCGAACGCCTATGTATGTTCAGTTCTATGGAATAAAAAGGTTGATACGGTGACGCTGCCACCCCAGCGTCTCTTGTCTAACACTCGAACAACATATGGCTTGCACCATTGAAAACCTATATATGCATGCAAGCCAGCGTGGGTATATGTGTCTCCACTGGGAAATCCCAATGAAGCGCCATATAGAAAACCCGTCATGAGGTGCAAGGTACGTGGGGGATGGATTATCTATATGCATGGGATGGAATATGAGTAAGTTTGAAATCTCAGTTTATTTTTCTCTAGTCCATTTCAAATACCGTTTCGACGAATTTAGTGTTGTTCATCAATTATATTTTGATTTCATCTGTATTTTGATTCAAAGAAAAATAAAATAACCATTCATGTGTACTATTCCACCATTTCAATTAATTATATGTATTCTTTCAGCCAACTTGTATAAAATGCTGATCTTGTTTTTAAAATGCAAGAACAACGCCTAAGAAATGTAGAAATAGATCTTCATTGAGCAAGTTCCCCTTCAAAGGTTCAGGTCGTGCTACTTAACCGAACGCGATTCTTCAAAAAATGGCGTTCCACGCCGAACGTAGGCTTTGGGCGCAAATTAGAGAGCCTCGGGTGAGTGGCGGAGTCAGGAATTTTACATAGTAGGTGCCGGCAAAACACGACCGACATAACACACAATGCTTTTTTTGCGACTGAACACACAATGCTATATGTATTACTCCACCAAAGTTTTGATAAATAATTAGTATATATAGAATTGTTAGTATCAAGTATCAATATATTTCAGCATTTTTTTCACCATTTATGTATGCACCAAGTATTTGCACCTTGGAATTTCCAATATGCCCCCTGCGCCCCACTAGCTTAGCCACTGCCCCGGATATTGTCCCGGATCCTCATGGAACCATGGTTTTCTAAACCAGCGAATACCGCGCAAAATTTCCATAAAAACTAGAGAAACTAGTCTAGTCCGGTATAAACGGACGTAGAAAACACCAAGAAAATCAAGAGGTAAACCGTAAAAGCCGAGCGGTTGGCTTTCAAAGAAGAAATTTTGTCGATAAACTGAGAAAACTACCAAACCGCTCGACTAGCTGTTCCAATTTAGGCAAAATTCATTCTAATCCGTATTTTGAATATTTTGGCGGATTATAATTCCTGGCCCTCCTATCCCTCATCCCTTTTCCCATTGCATCTCTCTCTCATCGACATGGAAGATCTCTTGTCAGAGGTGGGCTGGCTAGCCCTCCGGCCGACGTGGCTCCTCTGCTATCTGCCTAGACGTGCTTGTACCTCGCCAACAAAAAGGGTATGGCCAAACATCGGTGGTCCACATGCTCGGATTCATTTGGTGATGCAACATTACAAGCGACGAACAACGATTTGTCTGTGACGGATATCTAAATTTGATCTTGTTGGTCTAGAAAGCATGGCAACAACTTGTAGTGGAAGATGCTAGGAACTTTGAGGTTGGCCGACATCCTTGGATGCTGTCATGGGGAGGGTTCCAGCCCCGTATATAGAGCTTCATCTCCATGGACAGTGTCCCATCATCCTCGCACGACCGATGGAAGAGTGGCAAACTGGTGCTCCTTCGGTGCTATGGCGATTCCTTGAACCTGAATGTAACCTAGCCTATGGCTAAGCTGTGAAAGCTCCGGTTGATCTCAAAAAAAAAAAAATCATCCTCGCACGATCAATCATGCTGGATCGCATCATCATGAAAACAGTGTTGTCCCCGTGTCTTGTAGCTAACCTCACTGCACGAGAGTGTCATTTCAGGTAAGCGACTAAATTTACCAGAAGTGTGTCCCGATGAAGGAGAGTGTGGAGGCACGATTGATGAGCGTGTCACAGGTGACGATGATCAAGGCATACGCCCCGCACATGGTCTCCGCTTCACATCGCGAAGTTTGAATTTCCTTCCAAGAGTGGTTTTCATGAGCCTAGGGGCATATGCCCACCCCAGCTTGATTTTTAATTAATCAAAGTAAAATCCACAAGTCGAATCAAGATTTATTTGTTTTTAAACTTTTTTTGTGTGTATTGTTTTCTTGGCTGTATAAAATGAGTTTCGTCCAAATTGGTGACTTTTGCATTATTTTTGTCTCTGAAATCTATATAACTTGTACACATTATATTTAATAATTGCACAAAAAATATTTTTTGTGTTATGTTAGTTTGAATGTACAAGGGTGAGTTCTGATTCATAATTGTGACATCATATTTTTGTGTGCACATAAAGTGTATCTAAATTCTCCATAAAAAAATAAAGTGTATCTAAATTGTACACATTATAACTATACAAGTCTGCAAAGAAAAAAATATGAATAGACGAATATAATGCTTTGCACAGTGGTACGGAATGGGTGCAACTTATAAGTTAGTCCAAATCTGTGGACATAATCATGCTGACCTGCATGATTATGCACTAGTCGTACCTCATAAAAGTTGATCTCAGGTGCGGTACATGAATAAAATTTCAAAATATGATAGCACAATATTTGTAGACAACATCGATATGGCTGTGTTTGGCAGGCTGTTTTGCAGCTGTTTTATGTAACGGCTGCTGAAGAAATAACTACGAACACTGTAGCGGCTGATAAGCAGCAGGCTCGGCGAACAAGCTTAGATGATTCAAAATTCAAAACGCATTTTGTAGTACGTGAGAAAAGTCCAAATACAGACACAGGGGCCGCGTACGTACGGATCTCCTTGGCAACTTAGGCATCACTGCAGTCTACTAGTACTAGATTAGTGTGGCCCTGCAAAAGTGGCAGGTTCATTAATCATTCTGGGGTCATCGTCCCGGCCGATCCGCATGGACCATGGAACGCGAGGTCAGGAGATCGACTGATGAGTTCTGACTCGCCATCTCCCCCCGTGATTAGTTTACGGCACGACGGACCACGACGTGTCTCTCTCCGTCGAACGCCACCGTTCCCCCCGGGCACGCACGCCACGCACATGGCGGGCTCGCTGCCCGAGCGCTGGGTCTCCATTCTCCCGGCATCAATGGCGGCACCTACCTCGCGCGCTCGCTCGTGTCGTGCGACTGACACGGCCGTAGCCGCACATGCCTCGCTGTGCCCGATCGCACGCTAGTCGCGTTTAATTTCCTCGGCGCCCATCGCGCTATAACACGCGCCCGGGGCAGCATCGGCGCCTCCATCCTCCACCTCGCGACACTACTGCCACACCACCACCGATAGCTTACCCGCCCGCGCACTGACTGAGAAGTGCTGTGTACCCGAGCGAAAAGCCAAGCCGCCGCCATGGGCCGCGCCGCCGGGGCGACGCGCTCCTCGCTCGTCGTCGTCGTCCTCCTCCCCATCCTGTTCGCCGCGGCCGCCGTGGTCGACTCAGCTGAGGAGACGGACGTGCGGCTCGTGCTGCCGTCGGCCGGTGCGGGGGCCTCGGGGTCGCGCCACCCGTGCCTGGACAACCCGCCGGACATGACGGCCACGGGCGGCGAGGCGGGCCACGTCGTGCGGGACTACCACGGCCTCGAGGCGTACCTCACCGGCTCCAACGGCGCCGGCCGCGCCGTCATCCTCGGCTCCGACTACTACGGTATGGGCAGCTAGACTCTTTCTCGCTGCGTAACTTGCGCGCGTACGTCAGTCGATTCATTAGCGTCGCGAAGAAATGTTCTTTGTTTCCCCATCTTGCTATGCTAACATGGGCGACGTTCTTTTCTGCAGGGTTTGAAGCACCCACACTGAGGTACGCGCACATGCTGCTGAACCCGTGAACCGCTTGTTTAATTGGTTGCCCTGAAATATCAATGCTCTGCTTTAGCTTTTACTAGGAGTAGGTCAAAAAAAAACGCAATTATTGTGGATAGGATAGGGCAGAGTAGTTGCTTCACCTTTTGTGGTGTGGATAAAATGGGGTTTCTTCAGTTTTCTAGACAGGAGTTTTTTACTAAAAACAAAATGAAATAGAAAGCTGAACATCTGTGGAGCGGGAATGCAGAGCAGAACCATGTGTTCTGAAAGTAATACAGAGTAGTACTATGGAAAATCCATGACACGACCATTAATCTAGGGAGCATGTTGCATGCATGATGGCTGATTCATGGGAAATCCATCCTATCACGTCCTTCTTTACTTTTTAGCTGTGTATTTTTCTAGGGAAAGAAGTGGGCGCATGTATTTTTCTTCTGCAGCAATGGTTAATCCAGCAAAAGAAAAATGCGGACATTATAGAATGTGAACAGGTTGTGGCAGAGTATTACTGCATCACAGACTGTGGACATTGTTATGCAGTTGATGCGCGATTAAGGATTCCAACGCATTTCAGTTTTCATTTTCCTGTACTATTCATTCCCCATGGTGCGACGTGATATTGACACCTGTTCTTCGCATCATGTTTTTCAAAGGAAAATAGCAGATCAAGTTGCAGATCTCGGGTACTTCGTCGTGGTTCCTGATTTGCTGCATGGTGATCCTTACAAGGATGGGATTTCATTTCCGGAATGGATCAAGACACACTCCCCGGTTAGTTATTTTATCATTGATGAAGCTCCAGTTAATTGTTTCATGAATATGGCTCATGGGAAAAAGATTCAGGTTGCATAATGCGAAATGTTGTTCTCTGTGATCTGAATAATCTTGTGGCAGGCCGACGTGGCTGAAAAAGTTGCGGCGCTTATTGCTGCTTTAAGGAAAACAGGAAAGACGGTTGGCGTAGGCGCTTATTGCTGGGGTGGTGAGTATATGAACAGTGACTGTAAATAATTTGCAGCAAACCGCTTCCATTTCTCATTACGTGACGTTTCGCCATATGACCTGGTTTATCTCCCTCTCTCAACAGCTAAGGTGGCCGTGGAATTAGCAAAAACTAGTGAAATCCAGGCGGTGGTCATTGCGCATCCTTCTTTAGTGACTGTTGATGACATCAAGGGTATGAGTTCATTTGACATATTAAACGTTCAGTCACAATGCAACACTTTTTTTTTTCTGAATCCATTTCTCAAACTTGAGCTTATCTGATGCTCAGAGGTCAAATGCCCAATCGAGATTCTTGGAGGTGAATATGACCCCGTTTCACCACCGAAGCTGGTACACCAATTTGAGAGTGCCTTGGAGCAAATGAAAGGGGTAAGTTTGTATTGATGGATTTATCTGGTCCCGTTAGCACTTGCATCTGCAAAAACATTTTTTTTTTTCTATGGGAGGTTCTTGCTATATGATGCAGCTTCATCCCTTTGCTACTGACATCTGTTTTCACCCACTGTTGGGGTTTGATCCGATGCCATCAGGACTTGAAAAAAGCACGCTAGCTTAACTCTGCTCTAGCATTTTCTGATATTGAACGGTTTCAAGCTCCTAACTCCTAAGGCACTTATGAATTTTGCTTTGGATGCAGACTGACCATCTTGTGAAGATCTTCCCGAGGGTATCCCATGGTTTCGCCTGCAGATACAATTCCAGTGATCCATTTGCTGTGAAAACCGCGGAAGAAGCTCGCATGGACATGATCAGCTGGTTCAGCAAGTATCTGAAGCACTGAAAGTAAGAGCTTCAGCTGCAGGGATGTAGGAACACGCCTCAAGTTTTGTATCAGCTGAATAAGTGGATCCGGCCTTCGCAACCTTATGTGTTAGGAAGTAGGAACCTTATGTGTTTGGCTTTGGTCATCTACTGATGTAGCACTGGTGTGAGTTCATGGGCTGTTATGTTGTCCTGGGAACATGTAATGTGAGATGAGTTTTTATTTCGAAGTCTCTATTCCCTTGTTCGGTTGGCACTGTTTTTTTAGGAAAAAATGATGTTGGTTATTCGGATTTCGCTCAGTAAAATCTGACGGAGATTAAGGATTTAGGGACGGCTGCAAGGGTGAAGGGGGAAAAAAGGATTCCGTTGCCGGGACTCGAACCCGGGTCTCTCGGGTGAGAGCCGAGTATCCTAACCAGCTAGACTACAACGGATTGTGCTGGAACAAAGAACTAAGATATAATTGTCAAATTGGCTTGATCCCTACAGTGGATTGGCTGTGTTCGTCCATGAGTTTAGCAGATTGCGTACTCTGGTGGCCCACACAATAGTATGGATTGCGGCTGCACGACCGACGAATCTGCGTTGCTCCTCCTGCAGGGACTTGGGGGATCCCTCGCTTGCGCAGAGCAAAAGCAACGGACCCCAACTCTCCAACAGCTGCAGCAAGGAATGGCAGCTGGCTTACTCGCAAAGCAAAAGATGCCAGAACATATGGCTTCCTTCGATGCGGATGTTTTCTTTCGGCAAAGAAAACACCTCTAATTTACTGTACAGCTTAGCATCCGTCGACTTTGCAGCACATATTTATACCCGGTTGCACATCGGCCTTGAGCACCAGAACGACCACACACATACACAACACAAGCGCCAGCGACGCGCGCACGGTTCCGGCGGCGCACGCACGCTTTCTGATCTTTCGTCCCCCTCAGCAAAGCGAGCAGCATGCCGACCGGCGGCGGCGGCGCCCGCTCCATGGCGACCGGGCTCCTCTTCCTCAACCTGATCATGTACCTCATCGTCGCCATCATCGCCGGCTGGGCCATCAACTACAGCATCGACGAGAGCTACAACTCGCGTAAGTCAATCAACTGCGCGTGAAGCGTTTTCTCCACGTCGCACCAAGGCGTGTACGTGGCCTCCGATCTTCTGCAACCTCCAAATGCTGATTTGGTTTGTTCCCGTTCGCGTGGGCGCGTGCAGTGAAGGGCGCGTCGCCGCCGGCGCGCCTGTTC
The DNA here is from genome assembly GCA_012490785.1 of Eragrostis nindensis. Lineage (NCBI taxonomy): Eukaryota > Viridiplantae > Streptophyta > Magnoliopsida > Poales > Poaceae > Eragrostis > Eragrostis nindensis. The sequence continues at coordinate 94,332 of JAAXCT010000471.1, read as the reverse complement.
CCGATCTACTTCCCGATCGGCAACCTGGCGACGGGGTTCTTCGTCATCTTCGCCCTCCTCGCGGGCGTCGTCGGCATTGCCACGTCGCTCACCGGCCTGCGCGACGTCACCGAGGGGTACCCCGCCAGCATGATGTCCGCCGCCGCGTCCGCCATCGTCACCTGGGCCCTCACCCTCCTCGCCATGGGGTACTTTCACTCACTCTCGCTTGATGAGCATCATCTGAATTACACGCACATACATCATCTTCTTGTTGAGCAGATACGTTCTGACAAATTAGTTGCCGACTCGTGGCAGGTTGGCGTGGAAGGAGATCAGCCTCAGCTGGAGGCCCGCGAGCCTGGTAATATATCGATCGACGGATCTTCCTCCGATCCCCTGCCTTACCATTTCATATCGTTGTACATGTCCTGTCTTTGCGCATTGTAAGCTTATACGTTCCCTTTTGCTTCCTCGTACGTGCAGCGCACCCTGGAGGCGTTCACCATCATCCTGACCGTGACGCAGCTGCTCTGCGCCGCGATGCTCCACGCCGGAGCGCACAAGGCCATCCTGGAGAGGCCCATCGGCGGCAGAGTCTGATCACTGGAAGAACGGGGCAACGCCTTTCGCGTCGATGAAGAGAAGCAGCGAGACAACGCGTCATCTTGGCAGCAGCATTGCGTGTGATTGGTGGTTTGTGTATGCGTGCCATCGATGTGTGTGGATTTACGTGTGCCGTGTGTGTGTGTGTGCTTTCTGGTGAAATTGCGTGCTAATTTGTACCGTGTGTCCTGTATAGTGATCAACGATGATTCTTTCCTTCCTTATATATGGAGCTAACGGAAATCGTGCCACAAGTAGATGAATTGATGAAGTACACGGTACACGTACGCGCTGGGGGACGCCGAGTCCTTTCATCACAAGCTGGCAGGCTGCAGATGGGTGCAGTCTGTCGTGAATGTTTGTCAAATTTCGGGAATGGTTAGTTCTGCGTTAAAAAAACGCTGCATGGTTTGTGTATGCGGCGTGCCATCGATGTGTGGATTTACACGCGTGCCGTGTGTCCGTGCTTCCGGGTAAGATTGTGTGCTCATTTGCATTGTGTTCCTATAAAGTGATTAACGACGATTCTTTCCTTCCATATAGAGTTAACCAGTGGCGGACCACGGATGAAATTTTAGCTGGTGCGGTTAGTTATAGTTGCAGTCGCGTCCACCGCGTGAGCAGAGCAACCATGAATTTAATCTTAGCTTTTTCTTTTGCGAAAGGAGAATTTCATTGATCTTAAAGCATATTACATCCCCTGATTACATTAACAACGCAAACAATGCCAACTCCATTGATGGGACATAAGAAACTTTGAAAGTGCCGCAAATTCCACCATCTAGGATCACCATCCCAGACGGATATGCCACGGACGAAATCTCCGATCTGAACGAATACGGCCATCTCACCATCCACCACCGTCATCCTCATCTCCGACGGAGGAAAACTGAAACCCAACCCTTTTGCAAAAGAGGGGTAAATACTTCCACCCGCAAATACGATGAACTTGTCGCCGACGAGCTCATCGAGCCCATCGCCGCCTCCTTCATCAGAATTGTCATGGGAAAACACAAATCCGAGCAACACCCAGATGGATGTCACCGGAAACCAAACTCTTATTAGCCCACAACCATGGTCAAGAAGAACCACGAGAAGACAAAGGAGGGGCCGGAGTACCTTATTCTCTGTTAATGATGGCGCTTTCGACTCGCCACCACCGTCAAGACACCTCATCCTCCGTTGCTCCATGCCGACGAACTTGACGACGCCGCACTATCGTCGCCACCTTCTTCGATTGGATCAAAAGAGAAACCCTAACCCTAACAACCACCGCAGCCGCCGCCGAGAGCGACCACCACGGGAAGACCTAACTATCTAAACCTAGAGGTAGACAAACTACCGGATGCCGGCCTCCCTCCTCCGCCGACGGCGAGGCCGCCGGAGGCGAGGGGGCCGACTAATCTTCTTTCTGTCGGGAGCCCCTGAGTCGCCGCCGGGTGAGGCTCTGTTTTTCTTGTCTTGTCCTGGCTCGTGGAATTTTAATCTTAGCTTCTATAGGAGGAATCAGGGGCTGCCCATGTACAGAAGCAAGGGCGGTTCGGTGGCTCTCGCCGCTGGTAGCTCGGGCAGCTGCCCCACTCTGCAGTATGGGGTGGTTCGTCCTTGGAGTTAACATGAATTGGTACTAGCTAAATGTCCGTGATACAAATTTCATAACAAAAACACAACACTATTGTAATCAAGTAACAAATTCGTTAACAAATTCTAGATCAAACGAGTATAACTAGTATCATCAATTAACAATTTCATTAGCTAATTGATAAATCAAAGAAGCATGTGCCTGAAAAACGATTCTATGTGACAAATAGTCATTTTTTAAAAAAAATATTAAGGAAATATGTTTAAATCATCCACCTCTTACTTAATTGGCAACGTATCATATGAGAACCAGGTTCGTGTGAGAACTATGAGAACTCCAATTAGTGCCTACTTAATTAGTGCCTACTTAATTAGTGCCTCCAACGCCTCTTTTGTGTCGCATCGCATTTCATTTCTATCTCGTCCTATAATTTAAGAGAAAAAGTTATCATAATCAGCAACCTGGAAATAAACATCCATAAATCCAAGTGCTCCATTTGATATCATTTATGTTTCGCATCAACTTTGAACTAATGTACCTATCTTCACGTATAAATGAGAACATATACCACTCGCAAAAAAAAAAAAGAAGAAGAGAGAGAACATATACGTGAATAAATGTGAACCCACATGTAATGATCTAGATATGTGCCAAGACTAATGGAATAATTTAAATTAATTAGTGTCATCAAAGCTATCAAAAAAAAGAGAGAGAGCCAACCCATGGGCATTTTGGCAAAACTTTGGAATGAGATTATCTCAGTTTTGCAACATACTCTATTCGTTTTTAAATTATTGTCGCCGTTGACTTTTTTCATTACGTTTGACTATTCATCTTATTCAAATAATTTTTAAAATTATCATATGTTTTGTTATGATTTGTTTTATTACTAAAAAAAAGTTGAAACATAACATATCATTTTGTATATTTGAACTAATACTTTGAACAAGATGAACGGTCAAACGTAACGAAAAAAAATCAATCGCGACAATAATTTAAGATAGGAGGGAAATCAGTTTTAAAAAATAAAATAGTAAAACCCTTAAATTTAGATGAATCTAAATCCTTCAAACTTTAAGACTCAGACTTTATTTTGGCCTGTCCATCATCCTGAGTGAGCCGGCCCACCTTAACATCATCTAGCCAGGAATTAAATTTAAATGAATCCAAATCCTTCAAAATTCAAGACCCAGCCCCATCTCAGCCCACCTTAACATCATATAAGCCCATCCACCGTTAGTCGGGAAAAAATAATGTTGCAAGGAGGTGGGATTCGAACTCAGGTTTATGATGTATCGTTCAGCTTCTTCAATGGCATCAGAAAATAAGTTTCAAAAAATGAGTTTTGGGGAGGGGGAAGGGGGCATTGGCCCCTTCCATCCTCTCTCTCTCTCGGTTCCATCACATGTTGCTTTATACACCTAGTTTAGAAATTTTATCGCCACTAGCCTTTGCAACATTTTCGAATGAGGAGGAAAGTTAGTTGCTTCCCTTTCTTAGAGGAATGACGCTCGCATCTACGTCTTTAACAATGATGAGACAAAGCTCAAGGTTTCTCAAACCCCTAACCCCCCCCCCCCCCCCCCCCCCCACACACACACACACACAGACAACAGAGAGGGAGAAGGGATGATATAAAAGGGTGAGCGAAAAGGAAGGGGGAGGAGGTGAGTTGGGACAAGATAAACGAGCACCTTCTACTTTTCTTCGGTTAGAAAAGAAGATATACCACTAGAGGTGGCAGTGGGTAAAATACCTGTGAGTTTTGCATGCCTAAACTCATACCCGACATGTGAAAACTATACCGTCTTTGTACCCACACCCCCTCCCAGGCGGAAATTCGTCCCCATACCTGACCCCATGCGGGTAATGGGAACCTCATACCCATCGAAATTTGACAAAACGTCAATACCTTAATAGTTAAACAAGTTATAGCTAGCACATCATATATAAATAAATTATCATATCAAGTTGAACCATTTCTAGAGCTAATAGATCATTCAACAACATGCCAATAATACAAGTCCACAAAGCAATCATAAATTCAAGCCATAACCGGATGACAGGGGTTGCCAGTGGAGTATGTTGCAAAACTGAGATAATCTCATTCCAAAGTTTTACCAAAATGCCCATGCGTTGGCTTTTTAAAAACGAATAGAGTATGTTGCAAAACGGAGATAATCTCATTTCAAAGTTTTACGTGGCGCGCAACGGCGGGGCGCGGTGGTGATGGCGGCGGCCTGGCGGGCTGTTGCGCGCTGATTTGAGCGCTGGGCGGGGTAGGTCAGGTCTTATCTATTTTGTGTTTCACTATAAGTACAATTTCTATGTTTTTTCAGCCTCTCACAGCTCGGTTCGGAGTGAGGTGGTGCAGCTTGTAAGGGACCGATTCTTCTCTCTTTAATACAATGATACGCAGCTCTCTTGCGTATTTGAGAAAAAAAAAGCTTGCCCGCGACCGGGCGCAGTCGGGAGCTTCAGCTCGGGCGTGGCGGTGCTAGCACGGCCAGGAGCTTCGGCACGGGCTTGCTCCATTTTGGTTAGAAAGAGTGGGATCAGTGCTAAGACTAACTCCAACGGGTGCCCCATGGGCATCCTATACCTAAAATGGGTCTTTAAACCCGAAAAACGCTCTCCAACCGGCGACCTAACGCGGCACCCATTTTAGAGCCCGCCCGCCCCCGCCACCCACAATTGGATCACTTCGCCGCGTGACCCAATCGCTCGGAGCCGTCATCCCGCGCCCCCCACCCTCGCTTCCGCGGTCCCCGCCCCTCCCCCCGCCCCCGACGGGCGCACGCCGGCCCGCGCCTCCTCCCCCCCCCCCCTACCCCCGCCCAGGCCCTCCCGCCGCACCCTCCTCCGGAGACGGGCGCGGAGGGAGAAGGGGAGGGCTGGCGGGGCGGTTGCCCTTTGTTGGTCGTTTGTACGCACCTACTTATATACTGCAAGTGGACGGTGTACAGTTGTAGCTTTTTCTCCCAGAAGAGTATTCCAAGGTTTAATCGAACCACAAGGACCAATGGGAATTAAGCAGAATTGTCAGTAAAAGAGTTAGCCAGGCTTTCTAGTGAGCGTGAGCGCGAGTTTTGAGAGAATTGGGGGATGTGCCGATCGGCACAAAAGGTGTGCCGGTCGGCACAGAGGCTGAGATGACCTTGAACAGCCTAAGGAACCTGATTAAATCACGAGGTAAGTTAGCCAAAGTCTGCTAGTTGAGATCGTAACCAAAAAGCTTAGTTAAATAGTATCATAAACGGATTTATTTAATTATTGATAACCGAAGATCGGTAGGAAGAAACCCCTTTCCGACGTGCCCTGTCACGACCAGTTCGCCTTAGTCGGTAGCCGCTTCCCACTCTACACATCATCTCAAAGATCTCGCATATTCCAGCGCGTTGAGGTACGGAGACAATATGCAATTATGGCGCATTACAAGATCCCGATACTACCTTAACCACATGGAGATAGTGAGAGATTGAATCTCTCACCTCTTATTGCCACCACAATTAAGATAACATCTAATACTTAGTCGTCACTAAAGCGTAGGAACAAGTGCATGTAAAGACCATAAAATCCAGGCAATCAATAATCAAAACCATTCATCCACATATTCAACCATACTTTGATAATACATATTATAAGATACATCACCATCTAGTAGGCCTACCTTGAGAGAGAAAAAAGAAAAAGTGACGTGACACCTGACATGTGGGCCCCACTGTGCTACGTAGGACAAAACCGCTCTGAAAACTGCCGAGGGACTCGATTTGCACCCACTCATACAATTAAGGAACTGTGGATACCCGGTTTTATAGTTCAGGGTGAAAGTTGCGCTACCCCCAATAGTTGAGGGACCTAAATTAGACTTTTCTCTTTACTAAAAGCTTTACTTTTAGATGTTCATCTTTAGGAGTGCCCGACTCTCTGCAGTTTTTGAAGCAGTACTGTACGAGTATCAAGTTTGGTTCAGTTACTTCAGTGCACCCGAGACCCGACTCGTGAACCGCGAAAGGTAACAGCAGTCCAACCGGAAAAACTCATAATCACAAGACAGGCATCCCGTGAGCCGGGAACGTCGAGGCCACGGCCGCCCCTGCGCGCACGCCCATCCGATGGCCGCCGCCGCCGCCGCCGTCCACCTCAGCCCTCTCCACTCACTCGCTCTCGCCTCCCCACCTCCTCGCACCTCACTCAAGACCGCGCCCAGTTCGCTTCACCTCCCGGGAAAGTCCAGGGCACGGGGGAGCGGCAGCCGCCTCGTCCTGTTCGTCTGCTCCGCGTCGAGCGCCGCTCCGGGAACCCCGTCCGCCTCCTCGTCATCGGTAGGGGACAAGGCGAGGGAGGCCGCGGCCAAATGGGCGGAGTGGATCCCGCGTGCCGCGAGGGGCGGGGCGGGGCCGGAACAGGTGCTCAGGCTCATCTCCGGCGCCGCGGCCACGCCCATCTGCCAGTTCGTCGACTCCCCCCGGACCTTCCTCCACGCCGTCGACCCGCGCGTCAAGCTGGTAACTAGCTTCCCGCCTCCATCCCCGCCACGCGTTTCGGATAGGATAGGCTTGTCAGTAGCTCGCGGGTGTGGCGTATGCACGGTAGGTGCTTGTGCAAATGTGGCAGCTAGCATGAGACGGTAAATGGAATGCGAGTGTGCCACTCCGTAGTACCAATGCTGTGGTGACTAGAACGTGCTACTGAGTGAACCAATGCGTGTTTGGGGGAGGAGAGGAGGACGAATGCTCCCTGCTTTCTCCTCTGCTCACCCTGTGCCACTAGGCAAGCGTGCAGATTGTTAGGTTGACAATGCTGTTCATGAGACGCCCTCCGAAAAAAAATGATGTTCATGAGACCATTTATCTACATTTTTTGTGTAATGTTCATCGCATGGCAGCAGCAGGTTCTGTTCAATACTAAAATGAGGAGGTTAACTGACTTCCAGTCATAGTTTGTTCTGTGGCATCTAGTCATAGTTGTTCTCTTAAACTATGCTGTATTCTTCCACACGGCCTTATCCCTTTGATTAAAAATAATAATAATTCCACATGCTACTTGTCAAGCTGTTGTGATATCAGAAATTGCTACCTACATAGAGATTCCATAAAAAAAAGTATTGGGGTACATAGGATTGTTGAGGAAGAGGCTGCGCTTTGATAGTTCTGTAGTATCTTGAGGATGGGCAAATGGAACATTGCAGGCAACCCCGGTTTCCTGATGTAAATGATAATGGTTTAGTTTGATTTCCAGGCATTATGTTCGAGAAGAATTTATTATTTTTAGGCAATGCATTGTGTATTATGCTAGATCACGAATCGTCGATATGCAGGGCTATTGCAAGCACCTTGGCTCTAACTTTTTTTTCTTGTTTTTGTTTAATTTAATTGCCCAACTTTACTGTATGCTAGAGTTTTCACTGACTCTACCATAATCAATAGAGCCCTCCATTATGCTTGTGAAGTTACGAGTCATCATATATGCTTGATGAAACTGTGTTTTCTGTGTCACTGATAAAATAAAGTACTTCGAGTTCAATCCTTAAGCCCTGCCCTGCAGCTTTGTTTCAACTGAAACTCATTGACTTTAAGTTAACATTTTGTAGTCAGTACTCATATGCAATGCTTCATGAACTTGTGTCCCTCTATTTTTCATATCTTAAGTAACATACCTTGTAGTCCATACCTGCATTGAATGCTTCAAGGAATTAGAACTGAATAATAGCCAATTAAAACCAGTGTCTTATAACACTAGTATAATTACGCCGGAATAGCCTGAAGAAACACTCAGGCTATTCATGCATATCATGATGAATTAGAACTTCATTTTCTTGCTTGGTGAGCCTTATATCATCACATCATGGATCATACAAACTCATCACTTTTTTTAATCTCCTTTTCTGTATTAACACAATTTTGACCATCAACAAAATAATCTTGTGTTGTTGCTCTCTTGCTACAATTCTTTTTTGTGGTTGGACCCTTCCCCGGACCCTGCGCAAACAGGAGCTATGTACGCCGGGCTGCCCCTGTTGCTCTACTGCTACAATATTTTTTTCCCCTCAAACACTCTCCTGCCACAATTTAATAGTCAAATACTTCTTTGTGCAGGTGTGGCTCTTGGCCCTTGTTGTCCTACCAGCAAGATCAAATATTTATATGCGATTTGGTTTGGTAGTATTCCTGGCTCTTCTTTCAATGTGGGTTTTGCCAAATCGTGTTTGGAAGGTATGCTATGATGTTATCTCAAATGCACGTGCTTAAATTGTGCTCAACTAGTTAATTGCCGTTTCATTTGACTTGTTATTGGAACTTCTGTGGTGTTGATACTCAATCATTTTGCATATTAACCTTATGATTTGTGATACATCCAAGCGGATGCTAGTGAACTTTCATTCTGAGTTTGGTGCATCGAAGCTGCAGTGTCTGGGCTTAACTTAGGGGAAAATTGCAAAAAACGCACCGACATTTCAGTGGGGTTTTCATATACCCACCTATAAGAAATTTTGTTGTGGTCTCCCCCCTGCAAGTGTCCATTTGTTTTCATATTCCCCCCTGATAGTATTGACCGGATGACGTGGCTCTTCTCTTGTTTATAGGATTACTTCAGAGGCTCCACTATACTTTGTTATCATCTAATCGGATGTTAAACAACAAAAAATCGCCATACTATCATAAAAGGTGTTCAAACTTAGTTGCGACACTATATGAACATAATAGAGAAAATCAAACCTATAGGAACAACAAAAAAATTGTAGGTGGGTATATTGAAACCCCCCTAAGTTGCAAGTGGGTTTTTGCAATTTTCCCTTTAACTTAAGAAGTTTCAGCTGTCAGTTGCTACTTTTCCCTCTAGATCTGCTGTCAGCTGCAGTGTCTGGCTTTACCCTTTTCTTTCTTTTATCATTGGATCTGCTTTTGTATATTGAATGCTTTATTGTTACCTGTAAACCAAATTGTATTTACCCTGTAGGATCAACTTGGAAGGGTTGCTCTCCTTTCAGGATTCTTATTCATAATGCTGGGATTTGGTGCCGATGGTGCGCCTTCATTAGTTCAGACAAGAACTCCTCCCCCTTCTGTCCTAGGCATACCGAGCATTCCTTGCTCCACAAGTGGGTATTCTTACACAATCATGAAACTGGGACCACTACAATTTACAAGGAAAGGCCTATCGGTAGCAAGTACTTCGGCAAGCCTCACATTTGCAGTATGTCTTTCATTTTGGGCAAAGAGTTTCTTTGACCTAACCCTTCGTTATCACTACAATGTTTTATGCCTTTTTATGCTCAAACTCTCATTCCTTTCAATGATTACTAGCGATGCAGGTGTGTTTCAGAAAATTTTAAGTATTTGCTCTCCAATTTGTTGTTTATGTGCAGATATTCCAGAGTGCAAGTCTCTGCTTGACCACAACAACTCCTGAGCAGCTTGCTTCTGCTTTGTGGTGGTTTATGTTTCCACTGAAGCACATTGGTGTGCCAGTACCAGAGATAATACTAACGCTACTACTCTCATTGAGGTTCATTAATTTAGTATTTGATGAGGCAAGTATCTATGGTAACTGTTGAAGTTATGGATATACCTTTCTTTCTATCTAGGAAGATGTTCTGCTATTTGAGACCTAACTTTCCATTACAATATTGTTCAAAATTTAACTAGGTTCGAAACTCAGCACTGGCAATTGTAGCGCGCAGGATAAACTGGAAAAAGCTGACAACTATGGAAACTATAGACAGTAAGTACTTTCTACATCTACCAGAACCAATGGCCTTAGGAGGCTGAGGACTGGTTCACAGACAAAGCCAGAAGCCAGCTTGGCCAGTTAGTACATACTGGAATAGCCTCTAATTGGTTAAAATTTTTATTTATTTATATGAATAATACCAGAAATTGCCCTAAGTTATCTAAAACCAGTTTGTCATCCAATTTCATCCTTAACAACATAATTTAGCATGCGGCAAACTCAGTTTCTATTATTTCCAATAAGGCATTTCAGAAACGAATATTTTGTCCTCTTACTGGTGATTAAGATTGAAGGAAGAAAAAGATTCATTTCATTGCTTAAACTGAAGACTACTTGGGCCATTTCAAAAATGCCTACATAGTTTGAATGACTTAGTATAGCAGACGAAAACTGTGCTTTTGCATCCTTAAAAATGGCTTCTTGTTTGAGTTAGATGAAACGAATCTTGCAAAGCATCCTTCTTACTTGAGCACCATGATTAATCCCATTGTGACTAGAAATCGCAATGACACTTGCATTGTTAGGAACAGCGAGAAAGTACCTTTTGCATTTGAGTATTATCTGCTGCAATTCTTCTGTTTTTGTGGAGCTCTTACCTGTTTGCCTAGGGTTACCATGAATTGCTTTCATAGAATATATGAATTTGACACATTAATTGAAATGTCCTTTACATGCATGTGCAGTTTTCTTCAACTATGTCCGCCGAATATTCAAAAATATATTTGATCACGCAGAGCAAATATCCAAGGTTAGATTTCTTCAGTTTTCCATTTTGCTTTGCTGTCAGTTAAGACACAATGAATGTAACATGATCTTTCGTAATTCTCAAAAGAGTGCAGCTTAGTATTCTAGGCATTTAAGACAATGAATGCAACCTGCTTTTGCTGTGGTTTGACAAACATGGCTTAGTATTTTAGGCATTTAAATCTTTTAATGTGTTCCTTAAGGACTTATATACATTAAAAAAATACAGCTGTATGTCAACATTTACATTTTTGGCTCTTTATGCTTTATTTCTGACTTTTCCAGGCAATGATAGCTCGAGGATTTCGTGGTGATCCAAGCAAGCACAAGATCTATTTTCTTAGAGAATCTACATTTGGCATTGCGGATCTCTTTTCATTGCTTTGCCTCTTTGCTCTAATTGGCCTGGCCTCATTTTCTGATCAGTTGGTCTGATGGTACTTCAGGATATTCATTAGCTAATCCACCTGTTTGATATTGGGCTTACTCTTCAGTGGCTCAAAATCGGATTAACAAAATCAATTCTGGGGATTCTAGGAGCAGAGCTTGAAACAAAGGAACGTGGGCTTGTTGAGGACAAAATCTAGATAGAGTTCAAACTGTATATATGAGGCCGGAAACTAGGTAGCACCTCTGAAGGATTACACTAACGAGTAACGAGGCGCAAAGCAGGTGAGTGTACATATGCACGCTATATCTGAGCAGAGATGAGATGCTCAGTGTCCAACTAATCTTATTTCTGCTCTTCGTAGGTACTTGTCAACTATTCTTTGAAGGCTGACTGGCTAACGATGATTATAGAAAGCTTCCATCAGTTGGAATCTTTGATTTCAGTTTTTTTTAGACTTTGACCCGATCTTCAAAACTGAAAAAAAAAAATGGAGGATAACTATTGTGTTGTATAAGTCCACCCACGAGGGGATAGGCACATGTATACTATGATGAGAATACAGTACAGCATTATTTGTGCTCAATTGCCTTTTTCAATATTCGGGATAGTGGCCGGGAATGGCTGGAGTCAGATTATTGCATGAAAGTCAGTCCATCAATAACATCAATTAAAAAAAGTTATTACTTCCAATAATCTACAACAACTATATAGTGAACGAAAGACACCACACATGTGACATGTCAATACAAGATCCAATATCCGTACAACCCTTGCTTAGGTGCTCCCAGAGTTAAACACTACGATGCATCAGATGGAACTCATAAAGCCCAGGCCTTTGCCTCTGGCTCATTTACACTGCAGCACCAGGATCACTGATGACACCCAGAAAGTCGTCTTTTATTGTGCCAATGCAAAACTGCAAAGGATGCCGTGAAACAATCAGAGCAATTCACATAAGTATATCGGCTGTAAAAGGTGATTTGCATGAATCCAGATACACAGTTTTCTGATGAACTAAACTTCTTGCTCGGTGTCGAAGGTGCTTTCGAAAAGAAATAAACAAGCAGAATATCTTATCACTGACAACTACCAGAGCATACAACTAAACATTAAGGTTGATATAAAACAGGACAAAGCCTCAATAAGCTACAATTAAAGCTACAGGTCAGGCCGTTTCATATTTTCGCATGTCAAATGACCAACCCCGGTTGCATGTCTAGATTAATGAATTCCGGGTTAATACATACTGGAACTGTCAGCTTTATTTTCATATAAAAATAAGAATGGAAGAGCTAATATGCAATAACCCAGTGGTATCTGCATAAAAAAAATTTAAGCAGAGACTAAAAAGGAAAATAACAGAAGGTCTTCTACATAGATATGGGTGCAAATTTGTGACCCTTAGGGTCAGCCCCGACCCTCTTTAGTTCAACCAAATGAACTAGTTTTCCAAAATGAGCTCATTTTGGAAAACTAGTTCATTTGGTTGAACTAAAGAGGGTCGGAGGGTACCCTAAGGGTCACCTATTTGCAGCCCTGCATAGCTATACTCAAAATCTCTCAGGAACGAGTACAATAAAAGTTGGAATCTTTCTCAAATGCGTAAACAGCAACAGACTTACAATTTCTGTGGCATCAACACGAGTGCCAATAATCTTCAATCGCACCTCACTTTCTTTTTGAATTTTCACCTGAATTGGACAAAATAGTTGCCACGAATAAGCACAGGACAATGGACTAAACAGGTAGCTTTCAATTTTTGAAAATGTAATTAAAAACCATGTATGCAAGAAAGCATCGTGGCATGGAGATTACCAATTATGAACCAACAACAGTGTTCTACTGAATAACAGTAAGCAACTATCCAGTGAATAGCATTAAGCATTCACCAACAACAGAAAATAAGCAAAGGTGGCACACATACAAAAATCCAGTGGATGGCAATACAAAAAGAGTATTTATGACAACAAACTTGATGAACCTAAAAAATCATAACTTGCCACTTGCCAGCTCTCATTACTCATCACAAACTGCAAGAAGTACCATAAATAACTAATGATAATAGAAAAGAAGCATACTGATCCATCAGACGTTGTATAGTTTGGCACATCACCAGACTGGAACTCCATGTCGTCTGGAATCAACTGCATACCAAAATTGAACAGTACACATTACCGTCAGACACAAACGTTTAATATCTAAAAAGTCCTCATTTTACTCCATGAATGGTAACTACTTGAGCAAAGAAACTTTTTTTCACTTCGCTCGTGATATAGCCAAATAGGATGCAGATCCATTGTGATCATTCAGGGAAGCTCTGGAGCTTCTTCCACCGATCCAACTACAAAGCAGCTCCAAGCAAAGCAAATTACTCACATGGTTCGACACAAAGATCTGCACCGGCCCAGCCTCAGCGAAGAAGCCCATCTGCGGAACCAATAACATAGAGTTTTAGCCACTAAACCAAATCTCTGCAATCAGCACCTCCAACGCCAATTACAACCCTACCAGCAATGGACTAGCATATCACTCCGAATTCGAACAAAGCAAAGCATAGCCTGGCAACCACAGGTGAGGAGGCAAGGGGCTCCACCTTATTGACCATGGTGACGACGGCCTCGAGGATCTCGCCCTTGAAGGGGCGGAAGACGACGCACTGGTACTTGACGGGGAAGGTGACGTAGCCGGTGCCCTCCCGGATGAGCCCCTTGCCGATGTCCTCCACCCCCGTGATCGCCACCACGAACCCGTGCCGCCCGCTGCAACAAGAGGGAGGAACGCACGTGCTACTTCAGCACCGCCGCCACGAACCGCCCTCCGATTCCTAGCTAGGTTTAGGGACGGAACCCTACCTGCAGGTGCCCTCGACGTCCTTGATGAGCTTGGAGACGAGCTTGTCGCGGAGGTGCGGCCCGAAGTGCCGCGGGTGCAGCTGCATGTTCCGCTCCAGCACGATGTGGAAAAACATCTTGCTTCGCTTGCTCTCCTACGCGGCGGCGGCCGGCGGCGACGCGAGGCGAGACTCTTCTCCCCCCCCGGTTCGAGACTGGCTAGTGCTGTCGCTCCGCGACGCGACAAAAATAAACCCGTGGTGTGCCGTCTCAACCGTCTGATTAATATAATCGAGAAATCTGACCCGTTCAAATTAACACTGCGGCCCAATATTCCCGCTAGGTCTGGCCGCTCCCCACTCGAAACGCTGCTTTCCCCATCCCAGCCGGCCGCGGCGCCGCCGCTCTTGGTACGCGCGGCGCCGCCGCTTCCTCTCTCCGTGTCGGTGGCTTGGAGGCCCTTACTTGCTCGCGCCCCTCATTGGCTTCGTCAGTGTTGTCCGTTCGCTACCTACCTACCACCACAGAGCAGGAAGATGGCGTGTAGATGCGCAGTGAGGGTGCCGTCTCCGCTGTACGGGCCGCGGCGTTGTTGCGCAGGGGCGAGGTCTTCAGCACGCCCGGGGAAATGCGGCGCGTCAGGTACTTGCGCCCTTTCGCGTCACCTATTCCTCTGGCTTGAGATGTGATACTGTGGTCTCTGGTTGTTTTGAACCTAACATTGCTCGCGCGTTGTGGCAGGAGGACGTGCCGTTGTCTGCGCCGCTGTTAGCTTCAGGCCGTGTATTGACATTCACAAGGTGCGTAGCAATGGTGCCTTTGCTTTGTTTTGTTGATGCCCATGTGTGGGAAATCAGAAAACATTATGTGTGCTCTGAACTATGACATGGATGCAAATCAGGGTCCTGATTGTATTTGTGCCCTGTCCAGTTTGTATAACTTATATGTTCCTCGTTTTCCAGTGGTGTGACTAGGCTGTGGACTAGTGGTGCCTAGCCTAGTGAACTGTGGTCACTGGTCATTGATTTACACTGATAGGCCAGTGCTTTTCATAGTCCTGCTTCAGACACCTTATTGCACCAACAGCATCGTTTGTCTGATGGACATTTTTTTTTCAGGGGAAAGTTAAACAGATTGTTGGTTCTACCCTTCGGGATTCATCAGTTGATGGCACAGCACTTGTAACTAACTTTGAATCAGACAAGTCTGCCGCAGAATTTGCTAATATTTATAAAGAAGATGAACTTCTCGGTGGACACGCAATAATGCTCGGTGCAGATCCTGCAAGCCAGGCCGCTGCCCTGGAGGCGCTGCATGCATATCCTGGTGAGAATAGGTTATCTAGCTACTACCAAAGTTGTGATTGTTCTCTTGACACGACTGTCCATTACTAGATTGCGTGAATAATGCATGATCCTATCCAGTGGTGCTGATACCTCATTTATTTAATAGCTATGCTGATGTCTGATGCAATAGAATTAGTTGGGCTATCTGTTAGTTGAGCACCACGAATCTTATATATACCCATGATGGATCTATTGTCTAATTTCTTAGATAATAATCAGATGATTCCAAATGCATGTGCGCTCCCCTTTTTTTATATGAGTAATGCTACGTTTACTTACTGTTTTACAAAATTTCTACAAAAATGCTGATGTCTCATTAAATTTGTAGCAAGTGCCTCCTTGATTTATGCCAATCCTAAATCATGCAACCAACCATGTTTTGCCACGTCAGCAGTGCGTAGAATTTATAAAACTTGTTTGTAAATGTAGCACTGCTCTGTTTATATATCCGTTAAGAATAAGCTATTTTTAAACTTGAATAAACTTGTTTTGTCAAATGTCCGTACCACCTTTAAACTGTACCATGAAGACAACTGAGCATAGAAGTAGTGATGCTGCAACAATGGACGTTTTTGGTGCCTTTAATTCCATTATGATAAGTTGTCTCCTGTAATTCTTACCATTGGACTGGAAGTTTCCTCTATCAATAATAGATTAAAGCTGACTGCTGTGACGATTAGCTCATCTATATATGATATGAGCCTGCCCATATGAAAATTGAAGTCAACTTGGGATAAAGGTGTCTAGCATTTGATACTTCGTTCACTTCTGCTCCATTTGCCTGCCCGCCCTACTTTGCGATTACACTGTAACTGATAGCCTTAGTGTTAGGCCTTGAGATCCACATGTATTAATATTTTTTAGGGCCATTGTCACGAAATACTGCATTTGAAGAGTATTTCCCTTCTGCTTGTGGCGGCTCTGTTAGTTTTTTTTTTTTTTTTTGTTATAAGCTATGAGATACCATCAATGGCGTGCTCTGATAGACATGGGCTATCATAATACTAGGTGGTTTGCAAGTTGGAGGTGGAATAAATTTGGACAATGCAATATCTTACCTTAATGAAGGGGCCAGTCACGTGATTGTAACCTCTGTATGTGCTCATGCTCTAAGTTTGTGTAAATTTATTGTTCTCCTTCCCCTATTATTTTGAGAAACCTTCAATAATTGTGTGTGTAGCATGTGTATATGATGATAAGATTAGAGCCTAACCCATTATATTTGAGTTTCCTATACATTTCTGTAGTTGTACAGTATTTTTAGTCAAATATTATTGAATTTCTCTACACCTAACAATTACTTTCTTATTCACCTATTTGCTCGGTTTGACAAATTTCATTATTTATATTATTCTTTGCACGATGTACCTGCAACTTACCTTTGCTGAAGTTAGCCTTATGTCCTTGTCTGTCAATTAATTATCTCTGACTTATGCATTGGAGTTTTTTATGTAGTATGTGTTTAGCGATGGAAAAATGAACATTGAAAGGCTACGGCAACTTGTCAAGCTGGTTGGGAAACAGAGACTTGTTTTGGACCTTAGCTGTCGAAAAAAGGTACAAATTACATCATACATCTTGTGACTGGATCCATTATGTGGTGTTGTTACTTTAAAATGTTTTTGTTTGGTACATTCTTATGTGGAAGCTGTGATCAAAAGGAAACAAAGAAAAATTGTGATTTTCTGAATAATGTTAACAATTTGCTGGACGAAGTGAAATGGGTAGAGTTAGATGTGCACTTAAAATATTATAAACTATTTTTAATGAGTGAAATGTATACATATATATTATCACCATTTTAGACTCTGGCACAAGCTTGGAAAATTAAATCGGCCAGGCTGCTAATTAACCCAGTACCAACAAGAACATTTGAGATAAGGTAAGAAAGGGCAACGTTACTGGTGCGTAGTGGCTGCAAATTAGCTGAACACACTGGGAGCTTGCTGAGGAGTGTGTCCACTTGATTATCTTCTAACTAAATGTTTCTGGTTAGGATGGCAGATACACAATCGTGACTGACAGGTGGCAAAAGTTCAGCGATGTCTTTGTGGATGAACAAACGCTGGAACATCTTGCTTCTTATGCAGATGAGTTTTTGGTTCATGGTGTTGATGTGGAGGGGAAGAGGTGAAACTATGTCCCTTTTTATCTAATCCATCTTTTGTGCATCGGCTTCCCTCATGAGATTTTTTATTTTGTCAATGTAAACATTGTGTTCATCTATGTTTCTTTTTTGGTGGTGCCTTTTCCAGACTTCATATATGCCTGAACTTAAGTTTCAGTGAGTAATATACTTATCTGCTCTGTACATATTGCTTTATTGGGACCAACGTAAGTATGTAAATTGAAGATAAATTGTCAAACAATTGATGTTAACGTGTGCCTCCCAAAAGGAAACTGTTTATGCATTTTTATACTTAGTATATATGTGTATATAATAGTTACATTTTATTGTTTATTCCGAGTGTAACGTGGTCTAATGTTCACACCATTGTGCCTGTTGCATTGTTTGTTTGGGCATATCTTGTTCATTTGTATGTTCACCCATGTCAACTTCAAATTCACTGAAACTAGAATTATTATCAGCTGATATCTTTTCTTGTGTGTTTTCCTCTTGTCGTGTAAAAATTTCTTATCGCAGTTAATTTCTAATTCTAAAATAAGTCAGCATGTTAATTACAGGCTGGGAATTGATGAGGAACTTGTGGCACTGTTGGGTCGTCATTCACCTGTATGTGCAGTTCTATGCTTGATGCATTACTTCAAATTCAGGATTTCAGCTACTTTTCAAAAATAATTCATTTTATTTCTCTTTTCGGTTGCGTCTACTAGTTCTTATCTTATGTTGCTATTTGCAATACTCGCTGTGAATTAAATACCTAAATAGGGTGATCCAAAAGGTACTTGTTTGTTCGGATGGTTCTAAAAGCATTGTAATTAGTCTGCTATTGACACAACTTGAAACCCATTCAAGTCTGTTTTGAGTTGTAAAACCCAATCAGTAAAACCAAACACATATTAATTAGTCACTCCCAATCAAGTCAAACACAATTAGTTAGCCACACCCAATCAAGTCAAACACATATTGATTACTCTCCTTTCTAAATTGTCAAAGATTATCCACAAATGGAATCTTAATCTATTTTAGTGTAGAATTGCTGAATAATGAATGTGCACTTTATACTGTTTATGAGCTCACAATTGCATGTTTGGTTTTGTAGATTCCTGTAACTTATGCTGGGGGTGTGTCAACAATGGATGACCTTGAGAGGATAAAAAAAGCAGGCCAAAGTCGAGTTGATGTAACAGTTGGAAGTGCTCTAGATATATTTGGAGGAGATTTGCCTTATAAGGATGTTGTCCGTTGGCACAAAGAACAAAATATGGTTGGTCGACCGTGAAGTATTGTAGGTTTAGTGCTTCATCAGTCCAATCGTTCAGTTACCATGAGCATGCTTCTTCAGAACATTCTCCTCTTAATAATTCAGTGATTCTTTACTGATATGAGTTGAAGCTGAGTAACACCATGTTCATTGGGTGTGAGTGACAGCCCGGTTGATTCTTTACTATCCTGTTTATCGCAGCCCGGTTGATTCGCGATAAGAATCACTTCACTGGACACCACTATGTTCATGCTGTGCAAGCAAACATACATTTTGAACATTCTGTTGTGAATAAGTCAGCAGGTCATATCAAATTCTCGATTTCAGAAATTAAGGGAACCAATTTCTCTTAGACAGTTCAATTTGTTTAATTTTAATGCAATTTCTGTTTGAATGATTTTTTATGGTTCTACCTCAAGTCCTCAACTTGAGTTCATGGATTTAAACTTCAGTTTTGGATAAAAAGTTTTGGGTTGGGGTTTGTCCTCCAAACAATATCACTAGCCACAAACTTTAATCAGTAGTAGCATATTAGTATTAGCATGTTGGCATGCTACTATATAAAGATTACAACTCGGCTCGGGTCTGCAGAAGTCGACGGTGGGCTGAGAGAAGATTAATCATTTGCCATACCCATATGGTGGAAGAAGTGGAACTGTGGAAATATTAAAATCTGCGTACTGCACTTCAATTAGTGGCAGCATTATCAAATCGAAACACGGCCACTAATCTAGGCTCCCCTACATACTTAGACATTTATTTCGAGTGTAATAATAATAATAATAATAATAATAATAATAATAATAATAATCATCTAGGATGTTGCAGTGTGAACCTGCACCATTTCCCTTTCTCGTTGTTCTGGCGCGCTGATTGTTGAAACTGTGATGATGGATTCAACAGAAGTGACAAATTTGTCATTATTCATACAATTTTTTTTATTTGAGACTCATTCCTAATCATATCTGCATCCGATTCATGCACTCGTTAACAAATTTTGTATTTTGCATACTGAAAACCCGTGAACGCAACATGATCCAGCCCTTGTTCTTTTGGAGTGCTTTCACCGTAGGAACAACTGGTCCCGAATCCCCATTTGCTGCAAGCATATGGAAGTAAATATAGTGAAGAATGTCTGGTACAGCGGTGCTGTCCTGCCGCCGTCACGTGGTTTGGCGCGCAAGGCGACATTAGGGAAAGACAGCAGTTGAATTAGTTTAATCAACAAAACACGTCTCAAATCTCTCGCGCATCACGCGCGACGAACAGTTTGTTTCCTGCCACCTATGCCCCCCTTTGTCTCACCACGCCACCAACTAACCTTTTTTACGAGTTAATTTATGCCCGTTAACCACGAGGTTTTTGGATAATGGAATAAAAGTATCAAGCGAGGTGACCTCTCAACGAAAATCCTTTTCTTATGTAGCATATCAGATTATCATCTGTTTCCAAACAAATATCACGGTGCTAGTCGACCTCGTATTGTATGCTTAGTTTCATCTGAGACAATGGAGCTTGATATATATATAACTAAAAGCTGACCTTGCTTCCCTTTCCATTCATAAGGCCTGTTTGGTTCTCTCTTCGACTTAGGCAACGACTAAGACGAAAAATTCTGCAAAAATGCCTCTTTTTTTTTCAAAAGCCTATTGGATAGTCAAATGGGGTCGAATTTCGATCGCTGAAGTGTAAAAGGCTCCGAGGTCGAATTTGGCACACTTTGGCAATCCTAGCCCATCAACACAAAACTTCAAAGTTCTGATAACGTAACATCACAGGGACCATACTGCAAAATCAACAATAAAAAGGTAGGCACCCAATTTAATCATTAATGGTCTTCCCTTGACACCACAGAGGCGGAGACTCAGAATCAAATCTGCCATGCCCCACTGCTCCAAGCTTCAACTTCAAGCATCAGCAATCTCCCTCCTCTCCTCCTCACTTGAAGTAGCAAGCATCAGCGGAGCAGAGCATAGTGGAGTGGAGTAGGGAGCTGGGCAAGGGAGCCCCAACCGCCGCCGCCGCCGCCGTCATGCGTTCCTTGGCGCTCCTCGTCGCGGCGCTTCTCTGCCTCTGCGGCGCTCGCGTGACGGCGTCGACGGACTTCCACTTTCCGGCGGTGTTCAACTTCGGAGACTCCAACTCCGACACCGGCGGCCGCGTAGCCGCCGGGTTCGAGTCCATCCTCGCGCCCTACGGCTCCACCTTCTTCGGCACTCCCTCCGGCCGCTTCTGCGACGGCCGCCTCATCATCGACTTCCTCAGTACGGCTCACCTCTCGCTTACTCTGTCTCTTGTCTCAATTCGGCGTTCTTGAATTGCGTTGTTAGTACTGCTACCTGTCACCCCCTTAGCTGCACCATTATTAAAGAATCGGGCAACGGAAGGTTGGATTCTCCTTGCACTGCGCGATTAGAATCGTTCAAATGCCTTGCTGCTGTGTGGTTCTTGGCTCACGGATTCTCCTCCGAATGTAGCAAGAAAAAATCAGTCGGCGTATGGTTGATATGGCTTGTCGTGATGTCGTTGATTCTTGAACGCCTGGTACCAATTTGGCCTGGGCGGTTGTTGCAAAAAGGGCTTTAGTTAGGATGGTCCTTGGCCGGATAAGACAAACACGTCCATGCGGTGGTTAGAGGTGGAGATTGAGGCGTCATTGCAATTTGCAAATGGTCACTGGTGGTTGCGTGAAGTGTGCGAAGAACTGTGCTGGGTGTGTGGTCCACTGGTTCGGTTCCTGCAATCTGTTTCGCTGCTCGTCGGTCGGATTCTGTAGATCTGCAGGAAAGCGAGTGATGCTTCCTGATGCAATTCATCGCGAATGATGGGAATAACTGTTACTTGTGGCGAGATTTGGTTTGTTGCAATCGGTCTGCCTTATTTCCAGGCTGTAGTAATTCTGCCCTACCATGTGCTTGCATTAAGTAGTTTGACAAGGGACAATGCTTTACAGCTGATTTAGATTGATGCTGATATCTCTGAGAAGCTGTTGGGGTCTGGAGGAGTAGCAAAGAAGTTTTATTTGGAGGAATCACATATACTGTGATTAGTACATCCATATAAGAATAAATTTGACGTTTGGACAGCAGTAGGAACAATGAAAAACAGTAATGCACTACAGTTCCTCAAAAAATAGAGAAAAGTTTCTCCGGCACAACCCAAATTTCGATAGATGCAGAGGTGGTCTTTGATGGGCATATTTCTTTATATCAATGCCAATTTATCTTTTCTGTTACATAACAGAATGTTTATTGTTTGTAATCTTATACCTGTTTCATCAACGTCTTTTTTACAGTGGAAGCAATGGATATGCCTTTACTCAATGCATACTTGGATGCTGTTGGTGAACCAAGCTTTCGTACCGGTGTTAATTTTGCTCAAGCTGGATGTTCAATCACACCGGCAAATCCAACATCTGTCAGCCCGTTTTCATTTGGTCTTCAGATTAAGCAATTCTTTGCCTTCAAGGACAAAGTTACTAAGCTCCTGTCTAAAGGTATGACAGTTTGTTTCTTAGTCCACACCTTCAGAAACTGTGGGTTGCAAAGCAAGATAGGAATATGTTTTGCCTATCCCATAAGTCTATAACCTTCTCAGCAAAGCAATACGCACACTCAAGATTAATAGGACATACTACTGAGTGATTTACAATTCTCTAGATGTATCAAAAGATCTTAGACCCAAGAAGCTTCATTTGTTTTAATCCTAGGTTTATAATAGGCAGTCTAACAATACATAAAAATTATGACCCTTTGGAGCTGTTATACTGAACACAGTTGTAAGCTTTCATTCATGATATTGTAACAGGTCTAGGATTAGGCTATCTTAATAATTTGCAGGCTTCCACTGTGTTTAATTGGTTTTGAACGAATACATATCATATGGATGTTTAAGAATTCGAAGTTTCTTAATGTAATGAATGATGACCAGACAAAGCTTTTGATTTCAATGGTCCAGTCTACAGAGTTATTGGTGAGGATGTTAAGTAACATCTTATTTTACTTTTGAAGGAGATTTGTACAGAAAGTATATTCCACAAGAACCTTACTTTACACAAGGACTTTACATGTTTGATATTGGACAAAATGATCTTGCTGGTCAATTATACTCAAGAACAGAGGACCAAGTCGCTGCATCCATTCCGACTATTTTGTTGGAATTTGAAAGTGGTCTTAAGGTTTATGAATCATCCTTACAGCTACCCCTCTTTTCTTCCTTTTGTTTCAATGATCTTTAGTAATTTTGTACACAGAAAAGATTCTGATATAGTTCCGTTCTTTCCATAATTCAAAAATATTCTTCTTATTATGCATGCTGTTTTGAATAACAAGGTTCAACATACCTAATCCTTTTCTGTTTCCTTTTTTCATTGCAGAAATTATATGACCAAGGTGCTAGGAAATTCTGGATTCACAACACTGGCCCTCTCGGCTGCTTACCTCAAAATATAGACTTTTTTGGCAAAGACCCTTCCCAACAGGATGATCTTCACTGTGTAGCAAAGCATAATCGTGTTGCAAAGCTTTTCAACTTACAGCTGCATGCACTTTGCACAAAGTTGAGAGGTGAATTCGCTGGGGCCAGCATCACATATGTAGACGTCCACACCATCAAATATAGTCTGATCGCCAATTACTCTCGATATGGTATGCTTCATAGACTTTACATGTTATGTACTTATATCAGGGGGGAAACAGTAATGCACCCAAATCATTTAGGCTTGTTGGGATATTGCAGCACTGGGAAAAGATTTCTCTTGATTGCTAAGCATACTTCAAAGAGAAGACTCATAATGAAATGGCACTATCCATGCTGAACAAGTGCTTGCAATAATAAACCCCACTAAAAGAGGTAGAAAATATAGATGCTTTAGTTGTTTTGGCACTTTGATCACTCTACCTAACATGCAACATTTTCTCTTGGTGCAGTGGACTTTGATATTTTACTTTAATATCAGTGTTTGTTGGGCTGCTGCTAGCTGCCTAGCTCGTTGGAAATCAACACAGCAGCTCTTTGAAAAGGAACTTTAAAAAGCTGTTCTAATATCTGCTTGTGCTTTTCGACAGGGTTCGAGAAACCCACTGAGGCATGCTGTGGATATGGAGGGCCACCCATGAACTATGATAGTCGGGTACCATGTGGACAGACAAAGACTTTGAACGGCAATACGGTTACTGCAAAAGGGTGCAGTGACAATACTGAATACGTAAATTGGGATGGAATACATTACACAGAAGCTGCGAATTTCCACGTTGCATCACAGATCCTCACCGGGAGATACTCTGACCCTCCGTTTGTTGACAAGATGCCATTTGTCTTAAAACCCAGATTCTAATCAGTGTACACTTTTATTTTTCTCTTCAGACAACCACTGTGATCTTGCATTGGTTGCAAATGTGTTGTATTTACTACTTGTTACTAACCATATATATAGCTTGTTTTCAGTTGCCAATAGCTTTGTTCTGCCCAAATTAAGTTTAGTGGTAAATCCGAGTTCTATATCAGAATCTATGCTTCTCCAGGAGAGGGGAAAAAACTTGAGTCAGTACAGAGGAACGTAGGTAATGAACTATTGATTGGCATCTATTGAACCCAGTACACGAAGAAATGTATCCAGTTATGGTATGCTATCGCGACAAAATTAAACTGCACGAGCGTGCACCGGTATTAAACATTCTCAGTTCAGTTCTAAAGAACGCAGCAGAAAACCTGGGAGATGCCTTGATTTTTCCTCTTCCGTACGAAATTTACTGTACACGCACGGCTGCAACGCTGCTCACTTCTTGGAGATGTAGGCGTAGTACTGCGCCATGGGCACGACGAAGGCGATGACGAGCAGGCCACCGACGACGAGCGTGAACTGGCCGCGCTTCGATTCCGTCTCCTCCTTGGTCTTGAAATTGGACTCCCGCTTGTTCTCCTTGAACGACGGGCCGCCGGGGTCGGGCAGCCCGTCGATCGCCGCCGCCAGCCGCTTCGCCGTGCTGAAGATCGCCTCGTTGTACTTCTCGTCCGTCGCTAGCACTGCAAAGCAGAATTGGCACAAAATGTCCGTCACGGCCGGCCTGGTGAGTGTGACTAGGAATGCGAGTCAAAGGCAAGTGTGGCATCACCGCCGGCTTACCTGGGAGGTTCTCGGAGACGGTGGCGTCGAGGACCTGGTCGCCGACGGCCTTGACGAAGGCGGGGCCGCCGGTGATGGCGCCCTCCTTCTGGCTGGTGACGAGCACGACGATGCCCTTGTTGCTGCCCTCCTCGATCGTCGGGTACCACTTCTCCAGCACTTGGTCCGCGTACTCGAACGCGTCAGCTTTGCTCTGCGAAGACACCACTCTTCGATCCACCAATCAGCAGCTAGCAGGACGGCAAGCAAGCTAGCTAGCGATCTAGAAGTAGAAAGGACACGGCGCGCACGGCAATGCCAGTACGTACCGTGAGCTTGCGGACGGTGATGAAGTTGAGCCGGATGTTCTTGCGCGCCTCGAGGTCGCGGGCAAGCCGCTTCACATCGGACTTGGTCACGCGGCTCAGCACGCCGGCGTCGTCCACCACGTACGAGTCCACGGGCGGCCCGTCGTTCAGCACGTCGAACTCCGACGCCGCGGCCGGCGCCGGCGCCGGGGCGAGGCTGATGGCCAGCGACAGCGCGGTGGCCGCAAGGCCGTGGTGCAAGAACGACACCCAGTTCTTCCTGGCCCCGGCGCCGTCTCCATGGGGAGCACTGACGAGCGCTGGCTGCTGCTGCTGCTTCTTGAGCGCGCAGGAGACGACGGACCTGGAGCTGGAGCTGGCACTGACGAGAGCCGGTTTCTTGGAGCCGCGGAGAGGGGTGAACAATGTGGAGGGGGAGAGTAGGGTCTCCATGGCTGCTCGGGGGAGGCAGGGGAGGGAGCTCGCCGAAGGCTGCTGCAGATCACTAGACCTTCTGGATTTTTGTCTGGAAGGGCGTTGCTTGGATTGTGATTCGGTGGCTGGGATTCTGGAGCCGGATAAGGTGCTGTGCCAGCGTGGACAGGACTTGTCTTGTAACAACTTGTTAGGAACAGAAGGCCGTGGCCATGTCACCACGTGTTAAGCTGAAATGCACTAACATGACCTAATTTTCGAAGCCTCCGGAACAGCTTCCAGAGTGATTTTAGTGGAGCTCTGTCAAACGGCAGTTTGCATAATCCCTCTCGGAGTGGGTTGTAGAAAAATGGCGAGGGGCCGAAATTTCCAGTTTGCCATAGATTCACTCCCCTTCTGTTTCAGTCCTATATACAATTTATCCTACAGCATCACTAGAGAATCACTTGCAAAAAGCTTTACCAAACAACTCGAGGGAGTATTGTGTTGCAGATAGGAGTTAAGTAACATAACGATGCATATATCATTAGGGTGATTCATCACAAGAATTTGATGATGGACAATCATTTTAACATCTATCCTTTTTCCCCAACTTGCCCTATCACCATCCACACGTCGCATGCCGCTGGCATTTTCAGGCCATCCTCCTTTTGCTATGCCATCAGACCCGCAACTCCCAAACCCCTTGCGCCCGCGTAATAACATCACCATATTTGGTATGGGCTTCCGCATTGAAATCTTTATCTAAGTATGGGAGGTTCTGACAAAAAAAAAACCCACCCTGAATGCTAAATACTGAATCCTTAACCATCATCCTCAACATTGTTTGTCGACAAGAAACTGCTTAACTTATGTTCCGCGGAACAGGAAGAATGGTTGGATTTGGATACAATTGGAGATCAACTTGAAGAGAAAGCAAGAAAAAATTTTGGTGTTAGAATAAATTAAAACACACGAGCATCACTAATGTGTGATTATGGTAAAGAAATTATGAACGACATTATTACCAGCATCGACCTAGAACAAGGGTCCTTAAGAATACCCTTAGTTTTAGTTCCTCCATAAATGGGTGAAAACCTAGAAACTAATTTGTAGATGACGATGTAAAGTGTCTTTGTTGTTGTCGATGCAAGTTAGAAAACTATTTGAGTGTACATGGTTTGTTTGAACTCGGGAACAACCACAACTTCTGGTGCATCCCAACAACTAGAGATGCAAATCTTGCTCTTAAGTTCTACGTGCTCTATGCCAACAAGCCGGGAAGGAATACCAGATGAGTCGTGGATCCGTCGGGCCTGGTTCAAACCTAAGATTTTCAAAAATAAAATAAAATAAAATAATTAGACTCTTATCTGTAGTTGCCATCAGAGATCTACACATAACTCATATGCTTCCTTTCGAGGCCTCTTCTTGACAGGCTCACAAGCATCTTGGTGAGGACTTTCCCTACTGGTATAATTTTTTTCTTTTCCATGCATTAAGCAGACTTTCCGCAAAACTTGTATACTCTCTCAGTTCGTAAATTGATGTCGTCATTGACTTTTTAAGTTAACTTTGACCGTTCGTCTTATTTAAAATATTTGTTCAAATATGTAAAATTATAAGTTGTGTTGTAAATTTCATTACTAATAAAATAAATCATAACATGATATCTGATATTTTTTAAACTTTTTTGAATAAAATAAAAGATGAAACTTAACTCAAAAAAATCAACAGCTATATTAATTTAAGAACGAAGGGAGTAGAAACCAAACTAGCCGTAAAACAGCCAGCTGGGCCTCGGCGCCCAGCCATCGCGCCATGGACTGATCCCGGCTGCTTATCCAACAGAATCCAAAATCACCTCCCTGCCCGCGGCTCCAGTCACCCTCGTCCTCCGCCTTTCGGCGCGGCGACATGGCCCCCGCCGCCCTCCTCCCCATCGCCCCTATGCCACCTCACCCCAATCCGCCACGCCGCCTCCTCTGCCGCTGCAGTGCCTCCCGCCGCGACTTCACCATCCACACCGCCATCGCCATTGCTTCCACCTCCGCCGCCACGGCGGGGGCCGCCGAGGCGCCCACTCCGTCGCCTCAACCACCGCCGCCCGCCTCTAAACCCGGCGGGTCAGTGCTGGGTGCCCTCGCGAACACGAGGTCCTGGCCGCAGCACTACGGCAGCGGCTTCTCCATCCGCGTGCCGCCGTCCTTCGACGACATCCTGGAGCCTGAGGTAACCGGTCTCGTCTCTCCCCGCGATTCGTGTTTCGCTGGCCATCGAGGAGTGCAGCGGAGCTCAAGTTTTGGTTCGAGCTTGCTGATTTCTTCCCTCCCGCGTCTCAGGACTACAGCGCCGGGATGACCTACTACGGCGACAAGGCCAAGCCCCGGGCGTACGAGGCACGCTTCGCGTCTCCAGATAGGTAGGTAGGTAAGGTCTCGTTCCGCTCAATGCGCTGCAACTCTGGCATTTCGAGTTCTGTATATATAATTTTTGGTAGCATTTGTCTCAATTTCACCATGGCACAGTAGCAATGAATTTTACTTGCTGAATGAGTGCTCTGCTGCTTTGTTATGTAGGGACGAACTTGTAAGCGTGGTGATTAAGCCGTCAAATCAGCTCAAGATCACATTCCTAGAGGTTCGCATAAGGGCATGCAATTTTCTTTTGGTGTACCTTTTCCAATCATTTGTGTTTTTCCCTGCACATACATCTCCACAACATCTCATCAACAGTAGTAAGGAATATCCTGATATTCGATCAATACTGGTGATATGTAGTCCCATTTCTGTTGGTAGAATGTGCTTCGCATCCTTGTTGCAGATTCAGCATTGTACATACTCGTTCGCATTAAAAATGGAACATAGAACTTTGATGCAGAAACTTGTTAAAACTTGGAAACAGTATTTTCTATTACGAGGACTATCCAAAGTACAGTGAGTTTAACGACGAAAGGGCACACCACCATGCTGGAATAGGTATGGAAAGACGTTTGGTGTATTTGTCAAAGAATGAGCTGATTTTATCGGCCTCTATTACATGTGACACTGAAGATACTATTGATTACATTCTTTTGTATACATAGGGCTCAGATTAGGGAACATTATATATGATTTGTGCAATACCAACCTTTGAAGAATGTTCCACAAATACTGGTTTGCAGGCGAAAGATATAGCTGACTTGGGCACTCTGAAGGAGGCATCAAAGATTTTTGTACCTGGTGATTTCTGTTACCTAAGAACTGGCTGAATTGTTACACAATAAGAGATTAAAATAATCATGAAACATTCACAACCTTCACGTCTCAGTAACGAAATTTAATCAATGTGAGTCCAGTGATATTGATTTACTTTGCATCAAGGTTTAGGAAAAGCTAGCAAAAATGGCACTGCTTATTGCTTTCATGATGCATTGCACAAAAGGAAGCATGTTTTTGCACGCTTCCGTCTATGCTTTTAAGACCTATTGTTAAGCATTATAATAGGAAGAACTCTGTTACACGTATGATTATTGTTTACTTCTGCCGTGTAAGGCCAGCAATTCATGGCCACAGTTCACGGCGTGAGGTGAAGAAAATCACCAACGCATGCATACTGGCCATTGTTTAAACGGACACTGTGGTTGTACAGCTGGGACATATGCACAACAATTTCGTTAGAGGAACTAACCTTGGCTCAGTTGGTTATGCGGTGTTGGTGTTGGTTGTGCATCCCCTACCATCCAAGTTCGAGTTCCCTTACTCTCGAATTTGGGTGCCTTTTTGGTTGCTATTTCTTCTTCTTAATGTAAAACCACCTAGCTCCTCCTAGTCTGGATCCTTTTTTAAAAAAGCATTATAAGTTCTTGGGATATGTAATGTTGGTATATTCTTGAATTTTGCATGATGAAACCATTTTTTTTTTCTTTTCAACAAATATGGACTAAAAAATTAACTCTCATTCCAACAGATAACAAAATGTTTGTGATAAATAAACTGATTTTTTTGTTTATTTATTCTATAAAGTCTTAATATGATGTATTAATCTGGAAATATTTTCTTATACTTTCGTTTTATTTTGTAGCTGGTGCAAAAATATACGCAGCCCGGACAATCAAAGTTAAGGATGATGAGGATATTAGGTAATAATCAACTGAAATATTTTGTCTGAGATATTAGGTATCAAATTTGGGACATAGTTGTTCTTTCGCTGTCATGTTTACATGTGGAAGTTTTCCACAGGACGTATTACTTCTATGAATTCGGTGTGAACAAACAACATGTTGCGTTAATGGCTGCTGTGAATAGTGGGAAGGTATTCAGCTATCACTTTTGAGTTTGATTTACATTCTCCTACAAATTCCTTGCTCTATGTTAGATGATTTATTCTGAGATATAATTCTCCTTCATGATTGAATCTGCATTTTCAGTTGGATTATTTCTGCAAAATTTCTATTATGTTGTCGTCCTGTTATTTTTTTCTTTCATAAACGTATTGTGTATCACTGTTCTCTCTGCTTCTTCACTACTGCAGGCTTTAGATTCTGATGTTTAAACTCTTCACTAAGTAAATGTACAGTTAGAATAGTGCTAAATATAGGCCCAGCATGCAAATAAATATCAGGTATACTTGCCCGCCTCTCCCGTCTCCAAATTGATTAAAGCGGTCTGAAATCATAGAGTTGGGGAGAAACTAACCCTACAACCTTAAGCAATATGTAGCTCGTTCCTGCAGAACTAACCTACCACGATAGCAAGAAAACTGCATTTTTCTTACTGATGAATTGCTGCCTTTTGGCTTCTGTGTTCATTGAATTCGTGTTTTCATGTTGTGACAGACGTACATTGCTGCTGCTACTGCTCCACAGACGAAGTGGGATGACGATGGTGTGAAGTTGCGCTCGGCTGCTGTATCTCTTTCTGTTTCATAGTTGTGCAAAACTGGGTACTAAAATGGTTATACTAGATCTTTGATTTCAGCAGTATGCATAGAGGAATTATTTTTATCTTGCATTTTTTGTCTCGGAAAGAAGGTACATAGTTCTGTTAGTTGGCAACAATTACAGACAAACTAGCTGAGATTCTACGCAATCCTTTTCTCTGATTCAAGTATCTTGAGAAATGAAATCACACCTGACCTGAATTTTGGTTATTGGAATTTGTTTATCTGCGACGGTTCTCTGAATCTTGCAACGAAATGCTTCATTGTTTGTTCACCACGAGGTGGCATCTGAGGATGGTCCCAGAATCGCATCGTCAATACAACTGATTTCTTTTTTTTTTCCAGCTTTGTACGGGGGATACAAGGAAGCCCTTATTCTGCGCTCGAGGTCAATGACCATTGACTAATGAGCGTGATGTAATGCCACTATGCCAGGCGTAAGAAATCAAGCTGAGGGTTCCATAGCCTACTGTGTTCTTTCCGTTGATCAGAGTTCCTGTGGTGTCACTCCGACATGAAACAAACTTTCGACAGTAAAAAGATCAAGCGAGTGAGCAACACAAGATGCATCTTTTTACCTATATATAGGACTGCAAACTCAGCCGGATATGCATGGCAACATCCATCCATCAAGTTCTTCTCGGAACGAAAGAAAAAATAAAACAAAACAGAAAGGAAAGCCCTGTCCTGATTCTGACCTCACCTATCTTCCTATCCATACTCCTCTACCGCTTCTGTGAACTCTGCTACTCACAAGGCCACCACAAAGGCACAAAACCCAGCTAAATTACAGGCAGACCAAAACCAACCCGACGAGAAAACACATACGCCAGTCACCAAAATACACAGGGGGCCGTGCAATGTGCAACACGTCCGAACTCGACTGACCGCGCGTTTCAACATATTTTTTTCGTTTTTTTTTTGGCCTCGGAAGACGAGAAGAAAAAACACTCCATGAAAGCCTACTAAGAACGATGTCCTGATCCAATGGTTCCTACTCGGCCGTCCAGTTTGACGGCGAGGCAGAGTGCGACGTCCGCCGGCGTTCATCCCTGCGCCTCTATGGGCGACATCATCGTCGAGAACCGGCGCTTCTGGATGCGCGGCGGGAGGTGCTTGTTGTACCTCTTGGGCCCGACCGTCCACGGCAGGAACACGCCGGTGCCGCTGCGGCCCATCCGCTTGCCGAGGTTGCCGCCGGCGCCGTTGCCAGACGAGGCCATCACCATGGGCCTGGCCGGCCCCGCGGCCACCATCATGACGGGCGCGCGCACGGCCATGCCCCAGGCCGCCGGCGCGAGCATGGCCTGCGGAGCGGGGGCGTAGCCGATGATGGCGCCGCTGACGGCGGGCTTCTGCGCCATGGCCACGGGCGCCACGGCGGCCGCGGCAGGCTGCTGCTGCCAGGGCGTCATGGCCTTGGTTGGCGACGAGAGCGGGCTCAGGTCCACTGGCGTGGACGGCCTCACCCTCGCGAACGTGATGCTCACGCGCCGGTTGGACGACCGGCACACCACATGGCGCGCCATATCCGCGCTGTTCCCGCGCATGACTAGGAGAGACCTGCAGGTTTGAAGCGCGCACATTCAACGACTCATGAGCTAAAAAATATCATTATTTTTTTCTGTCATATCTGATAGTTATATGATGAATGAAAATAGAAATGCAAGGAGATCTTAGTGCGGTGTTTAAGCATACCCTTGCTTCAGTGATAGCGTCAGGGGCCCCTTGTAGTTGCCATTGCTGTCAGTGACAAGTGACCTGCCAAATGCCATTGTAGTCTCTGACAGCAGAAGAGTGGAAATGGGGTTGTCCAGATGGGGAGGCTTGAAGTAGGGCTGCGAGTGTTCATCCTACAAACCACAAAATTCATTAATGAAAACCGAACATATTAACGAGAACTGGACCCAGCATCGTTCATTCTCC
Source organism: Eragrostis nindensis (assembly GCA_012490785.1). Lineage (NCBI taxonomy): Eukaryota > Viridiplantae > Streptophyta > Magnoliopsida > Poales > Poaceae > Eragrostis > Eragrostis nindensis. The sequence goes on along the minus strand of JAAXCT010000471.1, from coordinate 62,062 downwards.
TTGATAACAACATATTCGTTTTGCGGTTCTCATTCGCCAACTGTAGGATTAGTGATGGTTGCTAAACAAGCCCTTTTTTCTGAATACATGAAAAACTAACAATTATAGCAGCCACTGCACTATAATTGTAACTATCCCTAACTTGTTTTTCTAACCACCAATAATCATTTTAGTAAATATTCTAATCTTTTTCACTTATGATGTCCAAATTTAATTCCTAATTTCCTACTTGTAGGTTCTCAATCATGAGTTGTGCGAATATCTGACCACACATTTGTTTGGAGTCTTTGGACTTTACAAGAAGCAAAAGCGCATTTGGTTTCATCGAGAGTGTGCTGTCATGCTTATTTTAGAAGGAAACGGCAACACCTACCTCATCGAAGAAGTTGATGATCACACTGTTTGGTTTCCTGCTTTCTGGTATTAAACGCCAAAGAACAAGGTGGTCAATGACAGCCTGCAGGACAACGGGGATTGGTTCTATGTGACCTGTGCACAAGGAGAAAAAGAGGACAGCTGTGACATCATTCTCAAGGGCATTTCATTGTCTGGAGATACCATATTCATGTAGATATGATACGCTCAGAAGAATATCCTTATTACTGCTACCAAGTTCAAGAAATTGTAATATGAGTCTTTGGAACATACTGTTAGCTTCCTCTGTTGTAGACTGAAATAACGGGACACCGAGCTGTATGATCTCCCTCTTGTTTCCTTTGATCTGCTTGTTGAAGAATATGAAGGTCTCACCTAATTATGAAAATACGTGCCAAATCGATCTTAGTGCCAAACCATATTGCCAAATAATTGCATCAATTTAATAAACAGTGAAAAGTCACATCCCAAGGGACACAATGAACAAAGACCGCAAGAGAATTCATCATTTTCAGGTTCAGGTAGCTTACTTGTATGCAATGGTTTGGGGGCAAAACCCAATAGAGGCATACCATGGGTGTGTTCTCTATGTCAAATCTCAAGGAGGAATCAGACTCAATAAAGGCTAGGATGATGAGATCTTACTTGGATCAACAGTTTATCGTGCACAACTTTGGATGGACGTTACACTTTAGCAAGTCTTGGCACGACCTATTTCAATAAAACAGAAGCGATCTAACACGTTACTTGTATTAAATTATAAATTTAGTTCACAGGCTTTATCATCGTTCAGAGAGGTAAATTTAAAGTTAGTGGAAGTTAAGGAAAACAATGCGTTTGGTCAATATCGTTGTCACTAGGCTGAAGACTTTTATACAGTTTGTCAAATTTAAGTTCCACTTTATTCTAGACTAGGTTGACCAGCAGCTATCTGTGAATATTGAAGTAGACCAGTACGGTAGTACTAACAATCTAGTTAACAAAATTTCCATGTTGCGGTCACTTCTGCTAATTATATATTGTGGAATGTGGGCAACTGTTGCTAACTTGGATACCTGGGCCAGATAGCACAAAAGTATGTCGGACCAAAACTATCACCAACGAAGGAAAAATAAATAAATGAGTCTGAATCAGGACCACTATGCAATCGGTATCTAGAAGCACGAAATTGGAGGATCTTTTCATTTTTGAAGGCATATACCACAGGATTGTTGTAGATACCATAGAAGTAACCATAAAGGTAGAAAGAAAGAAAGAAAATGAATAGTGCAATGAGAATACAATCAATGGAGAAGACCGTGGTGCCTCACTTCCAAAAGTACACTAATTTATGTGATATTCACTATTCAGATAAGTATATACCATGGGACATGTGCCCCATGGTACATGAATTGAATGAGAGAGAACTTTGCAGCGTAAACACAACTTACCTGAAAGTTCTCCATTTCTGCCAGCCTGACGAATTTCGTTAATGAAATCTGCAACTTTCATGATCTCTGATGTTGTAAAGACGTCTTCATATATCTTCAAGCCTTTCACAACATTGACCTGATAACAAAAGGTCATGAACATCAGTCAAAAAAGAGTGCCTCCAAAAGAAATGAAGTTTTAGATGGATTGAAGTGCTACTACTTCCTACAGCATCTCCTAGTCCTTCAGTACAGAAAGTTTGTCGAGTGATGTAAAGATGGAACTCGCCATGTGGCCCTTCACGGACTCCTTCGCCACGAAACCTTTCTGGATCTTGATCCTCTCGGGACGAACAATGCACTCCTCGTGGTCACAGCAGATTGGATAGCTTTCTGGTAGGCTGTGTTCTCCTTGAGATCCTTGATCAGTATGATCTGTTGAGTAATATACATCTCAGAGGTTTCTAATAATTGCTGGATACTTTGAGAAACGTTGTATTTTAACTACGTGTTTATAATATACAAAAGGAAAAAAGATGACCCAAAGTACTTCAACTATGCTATGATATGTATCATTCTACAGAGTAATCAATTTTTTGGTATTTCGAAAACTATGGAAACTGACAAAATAAATTTTCAGACAAAGTGAATCTCTGCACACTCTGGAAATTCTGGTGAACTGGTTGATTCTTTATCAGCTTGGAAACAGGCGTCCACGCCTAAAAGCTGGTGAGCCCATCATGGTGTTCATAAAATGATCAACCAATATAACGTGCTGAACTACCACCGACAGATCCTGCAGACTCTCTAAACAATCCATGAGAACGTAACCCTTTTAATAGAAAAATTATAAATTGTACTTGGTTTTAGCTTTTGACGCATGAACTTCACTTGCAATTGTAAGTAAGTGGGCAGAGTCACTCCGCACCACTAGTACGGTCTATTATCACCCGTTCTCACTTCTCATGCTTAGGAACCGTTCTGTCGTCTCCTACTTTATCGCAAAGTATCTAAATATTCAAAAGCACACTGGAGTTCCATCTGATTTTCCAAAATATCCATCATAACGCAGGAAGAAATTATCTTGTTTTTTTGGATTCGCAAGCTTCACTCTCGTCGCATCACTATCCATGGAGGGTGAAAAAGGTGCCTTACGTGACAATAACCCGATAAAGAGGAGAGCATAGGCAAGATTCGGCCAAGTTGAAGTGTCTGTACATGGAGACCATGTACACGGAATGGCATAAGTGTAGGGATACGCACCAAACAGAGGCAGGGACCAGTACGTGTCCAGTTATTGGAATATTGGGCGAAGACAAAAAAAAACTCGACCTGCGGGGGTATGACGGCCTCCGGGCATTTCTTAAAGAGAATGATTTTCTCACACAGATTGAGAAAACTCCCAAACTCCTCTCCGCACTCGTACACAGAGACTCAGCTGGCTGGTGAGAATCGGCGCGAGTGCTTAGCTATGCTTTGAGAGCAGAGGAGCGAGAGGATTTTTTTGGCACCGTAGCTCGCGCTACAGTAACCGCGGGTGCGGCGGCTCCAGCCTGGGTCGACGGGAGCAACGCTCCTGGAGCTCACGCTCTGACCAGCAGGCCTCACGAGCTTTGGCTTGAGCGAAGACAAAGACACAAGTTTTCCCACTCTTTCTCAAGTTTACGCACTCTACTTGTAGCGCACACCCCTTTTGTTCCCCCCACTCTTTCGCAATTGTCATCCCCACGCACAAGAAAACGCAGACTTGACTTCCTCTGCTTTTAATAGAAGTCATAGGTCATCAGTTGTCAATTTGGGAGAGACTGCATGAAACGTTTTAAAATCCCAGACCGGTTCCAAAAGCCTACTGACTAGCAACAGCAGCAACTCGACAAAACCTTGGAACGTGATCGCATCGCCAATGGACAAGTCGACAACGAATACACTTGGCCGTGCTGTTCTTACCCCAATTATCAATTCCATTGCGCAGGATCACAGCTAAACCGTACATGTGCGAAGATTCAGGAAGCTCCGAAAGGTGTCTCCACACCCTACCATCAGCACACCTACCGCTCCTGAACCCGGGCGAGGAGTGAGGATTTAACGGGAGCCATGCCGAGACTCATGACTCACGCTGGCTCTGTATTCTTCCAACCAAACAGCACGGCACCATGCCGAGACAAGGCGTTCTTTCGCGACGACTAACCGCGAGGGACCCCGCCTATAGTACTAAACCGGGTGATTGGCCGGGGCCCCGCAAGCCAGCGGCCGAAGGCCAACCACGTGGCGGCCCGGGGTCGCGGCGGCCGATCCGATCGGCGCGCCACCAGATCCGGCCTCCACCGGAAATCCTGGCTTCTGGAACCCGCTCTCGGGCCAGGTGGTCGGTCTCTCCACGGTGAGGGTCATGTGGGTCCATTAACTCGAGGCACGCAGCTGGGGCAGTTGCGGTTCGAGGCTTCACCTCAGTACCTCACCGACCGCTCGCTCCATCAAGGGAGGAGTCACAGGTTTCGTCGAGCCTGCCGTGCAAGTCCGGGGCTCTGTTGGTGTGATCTCAGACCGACAGACACGTGCTGTATCATAACACATGGCCAGCAAAATTCTAAAGCCGAGCCACTCACAACTTGCACGCACTAGACCAGACCAGACCAGACCACAGGCTGGTGGTGCGTCAGGCTAAGTGCCCAACCACAACGATGGCTTCGAGGCCGCGCGCCGGAGGCGGCCCTCGGCCAGAAGGCCACAGCTCTCGCCCGCGTGTTCTGTCAGCTTGCACGCGCACGGTGCTGTAGTATTATCATTATTAGCCGCGCAGCTGCACTAAACTCGTCGCCTCATTACACGAGACCGTACTGGCGCTGGTACTTCCCCACGCGACAGGCCAGGCGGGGCCAGGCCAAAAAGGTGGCCGCGTGGAGGCGGAGGTAGCTAAACCGGGAGGGAGAGAGAAAAAAAATGAGAAAACAAGAGTGGTCGTTAGCGAACGGCGTCAGAAGGGGAAAAAAAAAGCGGTAGGGTTTTTTTTCCGTCGCGGCTCCCCGTGATGCCGTCCCGTCTCACGGGCGCCGCCACCGCCGCCGCCGCCTCGGACGGCCAGGATTGACCGCGTGCCGTATGATCCTCCGGACGGGGAACACGGCGCACGCTGACGCACGCGGGGAATTATTGGCACCCGCGCCCAAACTTCCCGTTCGGTACCCGACGCAAAGGAGCCGTGCGGGGCGCCAGCTCCATTGCCGTGAAGCAACGCAACTAACTGCAACTTTAGCAGCAGTGCCATGAATAAAGCCGCGTTTAGAAGTCTGTTAATCTCGTTAAACGGGCAAAAAAGTATTAATCCCGTTTTAGATAGGCCCAAAAAAATAGGAGATAAGAGGAAAAAAACTTGCCCAAAAAGCCAGATCCAAAAACTGCGAAGCTGGCCGCAATTAAAATTTGAAAAGAAAACAGCGCATGGTGATTATCAATTCGGTTGCCGAAAACGACGATGGGGTCCGGCGAATTCTAGTGCCGGGGGAATAGGATGCAGCAGGGCGAGTGCTGGTAACGGATATGAGCACGCGAGGATTGAATTAGCGGGCGGCGATTATTGTACTTACGTCCGTCAGGCACGGCGTCGTCTTCCGTGGATGCGCCCTTCCGCTCCGACGAATCTCCCGAGGAATCTACCTCAGCATCCGCCTCGTGGTCCGCGGCGTGGTTGACGGCGTCGTCGGGCTCCTCGGCCGCCAGTGCCGGATCCTGCTGTACGGGATCCTGGTCGCGCTCGGGCTCGGGCTTGGGCTCGGGCTCTGGCTCCGGCTCCGGCTCGGCAGGGAGGATGGCACCGGCGGCGACGGCGACGTCGTCCATGGGCTCGTGGATCACCGTGGACGCGGCCTCCTCCTCGGAGTAGCAGCATGAGCCGGCGGCCGCGGCCGCGGCGGCGCGGGCCTCCGCGACGCGGCGCAGCTCGGCGGCGACGTCGGCGACGGGGTAGAACTTCTGCATGTGGAGGACGGGGAACCAGTTGAGGCGGCGGCGGTGGAGCGCGGCGAAGACGGGCTCGTACTCGGCGCCGCCCCCGATCTGCGCCAGGTGGCCGCACAGCGCGTCGATCATGGCGTTGGCCGCCGCGAACTCGCCGCGGAACCACCCGATCACCGCGTCCCTCGCGGCCACCTCCGGCGCCGCGGGGCCGCCCGCCGCAGCGGCGCCCGCAGCCGGGGACCCCGGCATGCCCGCCGCCGTCGTCATCGCCCCCGCGATCGCCAGCCTACGCACCCCCACCAGCCTCTCGCTCTCTCTCGCTCGCTCAATTCCCTCGTATCTCTCCCTGCACCTCCCTGTTTCTCGCGCGCGCAGAGGCCTGGTAATGGCGTTGTTCTGACTCCGCCCTTGTTGGCTTTGGAAAACAGAGGAGGAGGCGGAGGAAGACGGTGGTGTGGGGAGGCTGGCTCGCTCGGGGCGGCCCTATAAATACCTCGGCGTGCGCGGCCGGGCGGGCGTACCTGTAGCCAGGCAGCCAACCCAGGAGGGTGACGTGGCGGCGGTGGGCAGGGCCAGGGGGTAACCGTAAACCTGTGATCTACAAATTCAAGCTTCCGGGCGCGGATCCGGCGACGGGGTTGCATTGCAGTTAGGTTACCGGGCGCGGATCCGGCGACGGGGTTGCATTGCAGTTAGGGTGTGTTCGTTTCCCTGTGCTAAATTTTAGAGGGTTTTTCCAACGAATATTGTAATTACAAATAAAGTTTAATTACGAAACTAATTTCAGGACTCCGTTCGAATTTGCGAGACGAATCTAATGAGGGTAATTAAGGCGTCATTAGACGATGATTACTGTAGCATCACTGTAGCAAAACAGCGATTAATTAGGCTCATTAGATTCATCTCGCGATTTAGACGGGGCCGTGACATAGGTTTTGTTATTAAATTAATAAAATATTTTTAAATAGTAATATTCTCTTTGATGTGATGGGTGCTAAAATTTATAGAAGGGTTGCCGAACACACCCTTAGTTAACGCCAGGTCGCTTTATGGCCTACACGGCTACTCTACTACTGGTGCGGGCGAGACTCGGGACGGCCGCCTGGCTCGACCCGGCCTACGGGGGCGCGTGTGGACCGCGCGCTCGCCACACCTCACCGGCGCGATCCAGTGCCCGTCACCCGGCCGCCTTGGGATGCACGGCGCGGCCGAGTCCTGCGGTCCACGGGAAGGTGGCCATGCGCACCCGTCCGTTTCGGTGCCCCCACGGCCATGTCGGGTCTTCCTTGTTCTTTGTTCGTGTAAGGCATTCACGGCCGCACTCCGGTGACGCCATGCCATCGACATCTCGTTTCATATAGGTAGTAGTATATATCATGTTCGAGTTTAGATGACGGTGGGAGACCGTTGAAAAATATAAATAAGACATGGTTGCGCGTGTCGAGAGCGATGGACATAGGCTCCTCGAAAATGAGAGAAATGAGATGCCAACAGATATGATTGCGCGCGTCAATAGTAGTTGACAAATGTAATTTGACACAAGAACAATTATATATAAAATGTTGGATTGACAAAAAGCCCTACGAGACTGCAAGCCTACGGTGTGATGAATAACTTGGTCGTGGAAGTTAGCGTTGGAAAAAAGAACACAAATGCCTTGAGAATATGGTTGCGAGCGTCAAAGGCAATGAACATACTGCAATTCAATGGAGAAGATGACATATGTTTCTCGAAACAGAAGATGACATATCAAGAGATATTGATGCCCGCTTCCATAGCAATAGATATAACATAACTTTTCATTAAAATTTATGTAAGAGAGTATCTGTATATAAATCCTATGAGATTGCAATTCTGTCAAATAAAACATTTATCGGTTTTTAGGTACGGTTAAAGATGCCACTCATTGGACAACACAGTTCGATGGTGCCATCCTAATTTTCAACATAACAAATATGCAGATTTTTAGCTACGAGCGACGTCAACAGTATGAATGTAAACAGTATGACAATATAGTTTGATTGTGATAACAACAACTCGGTGTCCTAGTTTCTTAGGGCTGAACAAAACTGAATAAAGTAGCAATCACCGATGACGAATCGACTGAATCTCACCGGCTCAAGCCTCAAGTTACCTTCTCTCAATGCAACCGGATGTACCAGTGGTCCAAGTGCTAACTTTCTAGAGGGCCCATCTGATAGGAACACTTGCTGGAACAATTTCAACAACATGACTTCATCCGTCAATAAACTCGAGTCTCTAGATCGGCCAAGTTTTCGCTTCATAGTCCTGGCAATGCCATTGAATTCAGACCATCCTCTAGATCCTTTGGGATCTCAACTCCAAGGTGGCACTGTTGTACTGTACGTGACCAAGATCAAACTTGTACTAGTTTGCTAGTATTAAACACCAGACTTTGTTTGATCTCCATGCTCATTCCCCTTTCTTAATTGACAGGCCTTGGGTCCTGTGAATTTTGAACATGAAAATTTGTAGACAGGTGATCTAAGATCCCATCTCTTTTGATGACTTTTAAGTTACCTTTCTCTGCACAGACTGTGACCTAGTATTATTTTTGAGACAGGGCAATACAATATGGAATCAAGTTATGTCGTGGTATTAGTTTAGGTGAGTTTTTATATTGGCGCTGATTTGGTTCTGTTTAAATAAGGGTGTGCATATCTGGTGGTTGGTGTATACGCTGCGTCCGTTCTGGAGTTCCCTTTTGGGAAGCTTTTGCTGGAGACACCTACCAATTATGTGGCATGTGTTCAACGATTTGTACCAGCTCACCTGTTTATGGCCCTACCTAAGCACGCATTATGTGGCATCTAGCCAATCATAGTTCTTACCAATTCAGTGATACACGTTTCTGAGTTGTTTGGTACGAAATCAATCAGCAGGCAATACAATGTGATAGTCGAGAAACAAAACATAGTGTTCAAAATCGATGTGAAATGTTTTGTCATAATATAACGTGCCAGAGAACTAAAAACTACTGTAGATTTCACCTTCACCATATTTTAAATTGAAAAGTCGCGAAACATTATGTTATTTGATAACCCTTTAGCTTTTACATGTGAATAAGCTGAAGAAGATGTGACAAATGAAACCATAAAAGTGTACACCGAGTGTGATTCATACGTGGCAGGTTGAGGTCCAACCCGTGCTTACACTTGCGGCAGCACTAGGTCATCAAGCACGGGCAGACACTTTTTTTCTCTCTCTCTTCCCGCCTGAGCTGGATCAGTTGACCGTCGATGCTTCACGGTATGGCCCTCCCCAGATGGAACGGCCGGTGTTATTGGTCGCCTGAAAGTGTCTTGTGCAACATGGCCAATAAAACTCGAAATCGATCTTGAGCTTAAGCAGAGCAGCGAATCTTTGCTACTTATACTACCACCATTAACAATGCAGCTGATGATCCCTGATCTGTAGACTGTGACAGTAGCATTTACTGAACGGTAACGTCCTGTTCCGGCAAAATCACGCGACCATCGCGTACCTTCATCCGGTTAAATTCGAGTTTGAAAACTCATGAGACGTGCGAAGAAATCAACTTTGAAAAATCGCGACAATAGAGGACGTAATGAAAGATCATCTATTGTGTTCTGTTTCGTTGGCCCTGGCCGTGGCAAGTGTCGCCCATGACGCGATCTCGTCAGCGACCTCTCAGCCGCTGTCCGTGTGAGTTTGTTTAATCGTCGGCCAACGACCAGGACTGCATAATTGGCATGTTTATTATCCTATGTATGAACAAGTTTGTCTTTTCGTTCGGAATTCAACTCCAGCGACAGGCAGTGGAAATATCTTACTTTAGCAACCTGATGAGCCATAATGCTCGTTATTTTGTCCAAAAGAACCCCTTATTGCTCCTTATCAAACATAGGCGATTGGTCCACGCGTTGAGCTGACAGCCTTTCTTCATTTGTTTATTGTTTTCCTCGGCTTGCATCAGTTCATTTACTTCATTTTATTTAACGGTACATTATTTTAGAAAATGATGTGCTAGTTTTTTTAACATTTGTTTGTGAGGAAAGTGATGTGCTAGTTTTTTAACATTTGTTTGCGAGGAAAGTGATGTGCTAGTTTGTAAACGCTTTGGGATCTTTTTAATCCCATTTTTATCTCAAAGGGATCTTGCTCTATATAATTTCCTTGAACGGACTTTGTTGGCGATGTAGTATGACAAAGGAGGTTGACAGACGGCTAATATTGCGAGCATGATTGACAATTTGCAGCAAACAGCTAGTAGGATGCGCACACGATCGAGTTTTATCATGCTCATATTTTTATTGGCTAGTACTCAATTGTGAACAGAATGATCAATATATGGTCATTAGAGTTTGAACTAATTGAGGCCAAGTGACCTTTTCGATATTTTTATAGACAGTTAAGGATAGAAGGATTCCGTTAGAGTTGACCATTGGATACTTGTATAGCACTAGAAAGATACCAGCGGCTAGAGACAATTCTCAGAGGTCGGAGCAAGCTGCAGGGATCTTATTATGGCCAATCTTTCCCAGTCTCGAAAGGCTAACCTGGCTCGCGGCCGATAATTTTAACATTCGAGTTGAGCTGCCACCAGGTTGCACGTCGTATGAATCAAACAAGAAATTATTTTGGGCTTCTAAAACAGGGGAATGGATCAATGCTTGAAATGGTGAAATAGGCCCCGTTCGGTTCCCCCCTCTAAAGTGCCCTCTAAACTTTACCCCTCTAAAGTAAAAAGAATCTTACTATTTAGGGGTACTAAATAAAATTTAATTACAAAACCTTTCTGCAGACGGGCGTTATTTTTCGAGACGAATCTAACGAGCCTAATTAATCAATGTTTTGACACAGTGATGCTACAGTAACCATCGTTTAATCGCCGCTTAATTACCCTCATTACGTTCGTCTCGCGAAATAGAAGGGGGGTCCTGGACTTAGTTTTGTAATTTGACTTTATTTAGTACACATAAATCGTGCAGGCATTATTGATGTGACAGCTACAGTAACTTTATAGCCCTCTAAAACGCATCCGAACGCCACCATAATCGTGCAACATGTTAGCTAGGAGTACACTTTATGAAGCTTCCGTGGCAAGAATGTTGTGTATCTTAGCATTATGAAATCCATAAATGCATTTGCATGTGGTTAAATCATTGAATCTGTCCTGTAATAACCATGGTTCATAAAACCGGTATGTTTTCATGATTTTTGATAAAACCGATTCGGCTCAGTTAGGTTACCTTCGGTTTTTCGAACCTAGGTACTGTAAAGAAAGAAGGGTTTTCACTCAGTCACACCGTTCGGCAGCTGGAATTCCAGCCGGCTGCTGCTGATCCTGCTTTTCCGGAGCACTGTACAAGCAGCCCAAGCAGTATCAGCAGTAGCAGCAGCAGCCAGGAACCATTTCAAAATTTGAATCCAACACATGCTAGCAGGACAAGGAGCAGCAGCCTGCAACCAGTTCAAATTTTGAAGCCAACCCAGGCTATCAGCTCAAATAGCAGGAGCAGCCAGCAACCATTTCAAATTTTGAAGGCAACACATGCGATCAGCACAAGCAGCAGCAGCCAACACTTGAAACGTTTCAAATTTGCCAAAGTTCCGCACCACAAAAACAGCCCATTCAACTAATCTCCATTGTAGTTCAAATGGCGCCATTTACAAACTGTAATTTGTGCCTCTCCTCATAGAAAGGACAGTTCTTCTCAGATAATAGTAGCACACAAATAGCAGTTTGTTGCAATACACTAGCAGTCCAGTACAATACAAACATTTCGTACAACTCATAGATTAACCTAATACTAGTACATACACCAAATACTGAACATGGTCCATTGATGCGTCATTTGCCAAATACTAGAGTTAACCGACTATTACTACCACTACATACGAATGGTACCTTCCAAAATGCAATGGAACGGACTGCCGACGTCCTGCAACCCTCCTCCTTCCATGCCTCAGTCATGAGCCTCCTCCATCTGCAAATGTGACAGCGAGGAGATCATTTGATTGCCGTTTCCATTTTAGAATGCACCCATCATTATCCAGACACTCCGTTGCACCCACAGAACCTTTACTCATGCCACATTGCAATTCTGAAACTTATGAATCCCCAAAATGTACATACGACAAACAAGAACATCAACTACTCGTGTACTAGCTAGAGTATAATGAGAAATAACAACCAATGCACCCATCATGTGCAGTGAATAGTCAATACTTCATTAGCCCATTAGGAATCGAAACTTATCTGTTAAACTATCACGACACAGCACAACATTCCTTTCAAATAATTGATTACTCAAACAGCAAGAAGTGCTCACAACTGGACCAAAATAAGTGTTTCCTATGATCACGAAGTTGTCATACCTCAATTTGGGATATGGTAAACCCCGGTCGCGATCCACACGCGCATACTCGCCATTGAATCACCAGCAAGTAAATCCATCCAAAGACGGTTCACAGGGTGCCCCAGCTGCTGCGGTTCCTCTGCTGCTTTAATCTCAACCAGATAGTTGTGGAGTGCGAAGCATGCAATGATGATCTTCGCTTGCATGCCGCCGCCATACAAAGGAACTCCTTCCAATATGTGCCACCTGCCCTTGAGCACTCCGAAAGCCCTTTCAACCACATTGCGAATGCTTGCATGGTGATGGTTAAACTTCTCCTCCAAAGATGTAGGGGGTACTTCGACAAACTGTTCGAGATGGTACCTTTCATTCCTGTACGGCGCCAAATAACCATGTTGCAATTTATATCCAGAATCCACAGCATAAAACATTCCTACAACAAAGTAATCCCATATAGCATTATTCAGCGAAGGAGATACAACACAGTTGAAAAGTTATACATTGCTTAACCTGTGCTGTATGACAGGAAATACGTGGTAACAGGTCACAAAAGTGATGTAAAATACAGTGTTCACCAGCCCAATGTACATAAAATTGCAGGATCGTTTGAAATATTGTACTAACTTGACATTTTTGGCCAGCAATAAACAGAAATTTCAACATCAGTTCAAATATTGTACTAACAGGACACAAATGTCTTTGCTCATGCTTCGTGACTATGTTGGTCAAGTAAAATTACTTACTACCGTGACAGAAAAGTGATTTAAAAGACCTTGTCGACCAGCAATTAACATAAATTTCAGCATCATGTCAAAAATTGTACTAACAGGACAGAAATTTCAGCTCAATTAGCATTACTTACTAACAGGACATAAAACTGTTTGATGCATGAATTAGAAGGCTAACCTGCTGGTGGACGTGGGAAATATTCGTCCTCTTGACATTCTCTTAGGACGGCCATGTCATGGCATGCCCCTGCCTTCCCGGCACCAACAAATGTGAAGCGCATTTCGTGATCAACTATTGCTAACACATTGAAGCTTGTCCAACCTTTCCTATTGATCATGTCCTCTCGTGAAGCCTTTTTTACTCGAACTCGAATGTGAGTTCCATCTATAGCACCAATGCAGCCATCGAAGTACGGTGACCACTTTTGCAGCCTAGGACTAACTCTTGAGTAGGTAGGGTCTTTGGGACAAATGATTCTTTGGGCAAATCTTAGCATCACATCTGCCACATGAGCCATCTTCCTATGTATCGTGTCGAAGGAACGATGAAACGTGTTCTTGATCTGCCTAGTTGACTGACGGGTTGCACATGCCCACACAAACATGGCTAATGCCTCAATGGACTCAACCTCTTGTGTCGATTCTAGACCACAGTCTTGAACTAACATGGCATGCAGGTGATAGAAGGATTCAGGATACATACGAAAAGTCTGGAAGCAGGTTTCCCGGTCCCTCAAGGTCAGTTCAACCCATTGCCGGCCGGTGAGAAACTGAAACGGAGGTGGCGGTTCCTCCTCCACAGACTCCTCCTCGTCAGACTCGTCCTCTGCGGCTGTAAGTAGGACTGCTGCACACGCATCAGTAATTGCAGCCAAGTCGAACAACTCCGCCTCATCTATGCTCGACATCCTGCAAAGCAAAAGGAAGCCAATCAGTTGGAAGCAACTGAAGTACAGATTTAAAACGAAGCAAAAATTATTACTGAGGAAGTAAGTAGCCGACTTGCCATAATAATACATCACACGTTACACTCATAAAGCAGCCAACATGCCACAAATAATCCGTCACACATTACATAAATAAAGCATCACACATTATTAGAAATAGTTCGTAACTACGGCGGCGTGGGCACTCAGCGCCCTAGAAAATTGTCATAGAAACAAAGTTCATGACATAGGACACGCATAAAACTTTGAAAACACCATAACAGTTTATGTCGAAGTTCATTTGAGCAGCTGCCAGTTGAAATCGATCCAAGCAATGCGGGACTCGCGGCTACTGAGGCGCATGAACTGAACACGATTCAAGTGTTCCTTGCAAAGATGCAGAGCTTTCAAGTAGTGTTCTGTGCCCTCCATAAATCCATCTTCGCGCAATGCCTCGAACACATCCAACATCTTGTCTTCATCATCTTTCTTGGCCATCATGGCGTTGTTCTGAACATAGGTCTCTGCCATGACCTGCACAGCACCTTCCATTGAGCTACGGCTCCTCTTCTTTGATGGGCTGTTAACGCTCCCTCCAACAGATGTCCTCTTCGACGCTGTTCTGTCAGCAGATCCAGGTACAAACTCTTGTTCAAAGCCTTGATGACTGTCAGCAGGAACTGGAGAAGGGTTTGGAGAAGATGGTGCCCCCTGACTGACACCTGCCCCCTGACTGACACCCCCCGCGCAGAGCAAATTGCCCCTGTCTTGTGGTGTCCTCCCAAATATAATTTCCAGGTCTTCAAGGAAGGGTGGAGGCTTCCCACGTTCTTGGACAGAGGTGGCCTCAACCTGCAGTGTATAGATGATTAAGCAAAGGCACGGGTAGATCATGTGTTCAAAGAGTGTTCTGGGTGAAGTACATACCCCATCTGCATGTTTTCCTCCCAGTAGGACTCATCAGCTGAAACGCCGCCAGTGTTGCGGTCGCGGCCGAGACCAGTTTGCGTTTGAAGAGCCAGCCATTTTTGGTAGCCCTTCTTCATACCGCCAAGCTTGTTGCTTGCTTGCCTAGCATCATATCTGCCTGGAAACGCTGCGTGGAGGCCTTCGTGAATATGTTTCCAGCCTAGTTGGGTTGGGCCAGCGTTGTTGAAGTTGCGAAGAGCCTTCTCCCTCTTGCAAAGTTCCATCAACAATTTCGTTGCCTCATAGTCCCAATTAGCCCGGTACCGGTCCATCTGTACCCACAGCCCAATGTGGCATTTCTTACAGTAACTCTCTCCACAGTTCATTTCAGCAAGAAATAGTAACACTAGAGGTAAACAAGAACCACAACTTGCCTTGATTCCGTGCCGGCGGCGTTTCGAACGCAAGGAAGACTGATGCCTGGCTGCAATAGGAGAGCACGATCCTGTAGATGACCGTGCCAGCGTATCGAATGCGAGAACTACCACAGATGCCTTTGTCGATCCGGTTGCTGCATGTGAAGCCAGAGGAAGGTCAGGGTGTGAAATCGATACCTCGCAGCTAAAGCAACCTACATCTATCGTAATATGGCAACAAGAAACTGTGACGCAAAACATGAAAGCAAGAACCAACTTGTTGTCAACCAGCACCATCATTGCGGGCTACGAATCAAGCTATGCAGCTGGGTGTCTAGATCCCTAGCTTAGCCACTGCATAAAGCGGCGCGTACTGGACCAAATGAAGGTGGAGGCGGCAGGATGAACTCACCAGGGTGACGAGTCTGACGGCGACGATGCAGATCCGCGGCAGGTTCGGCTAGACGACGACTCGACGAGGTGGTGCCGGCGACGGTGACACGATGGGGGGAACGCGGCGACAGATAATCCAGGCGGTGCCGCCTGCGCCGTCGACGCGTCGCACCAAATCGGCCGCCGGCGCCACGGATCCAGACGACGGCGATGCGGACAGCGCCCTGCGCGGCCGAGGCGGAGAGGAGGAGCGGACAGCGGCGGGGCGGCGACTTCGGGGGAGGCAGAGAGGAGGAGCGGAGAGTGGGGGCGTCGGCACCGCGACAACCCTAGCGAGTGGATAAGACTCGCGCCGGCAACAGGCCGCGGGAATGAGTACCGCGCGCCTCGCAGCCCGCGGGCTCGAAGCAGCAGCAGCCTGCCGAACGGCTGGGCTGTTTCTACAGTGCTACGGAAATTCAGGATCCGCATCAGCGGGCTGCAATTCCAGCTGCCGAACGGGCCGAGTGTTTGACGGTGTCAAAAACCGCTGTGGTAGCAGTTTTGTAAACCTGGTAACAACACTCTGTCCTTACTATCAGCTCTAAACCTTTTGCGAGTGAATGAACATGTTAGTTTTGCGAGAGTCTCGATTGATGACCTCTTGCAACCTCAGGCAATGGTTCAGATTCGATCCATAAACTTATGGATCGAGAGTACATTTATACACGATGCCTGGAGTTCTGTTTTCTATGTTAAGGTTGAATTTTGTGACCTAATGCACGATGTAATTACTGCATTTCTTCTTCGCAAAAAAAATATTAGTGCATTTTTTAGACAGTAGAAAACTATTAGCAACAAAGACTTTTACAACATAATACAATACCACTAATATACTACTATTCAACATACTCCTACGTATAGTTCATTGGTCAGAAATCACGCTAGCTCAGCGGCCACTCTTTTGTCGATCATCACTGGAGCCAACAAAAGTGCGTGGGCCTCGAGGGAATCACCCTGAAAAATCAACATGATTCCCCGTCGCTTGTCATCCAGTGGTACTAATCTACGAGTAAAAACATGACTTGGGGCCCGTTCGGTTCCCTCTATAAACTACCCTCTAAACTTTATACCCTCTAAAGTAAAAAGAATCTTACTATTTAGAGGTACTAAATAAAAGTTAATTACAAAACCTTTCTGCAGATGGGCGTTATTTTTCGAGACGAATCTAATGAGCCTAATTAATCAATGTTTTGACACAGTGATGCTACAGTAACCATCGTCTAATCGCGGCTTAATTACCCTCATTACGTTCGTCTCGCGAAATAGAAGGAAGTCCTGAACTTAGTTTTGTAATTTAACTTTGTTTAGTACACATAAATCATGCCGCATCTTTGATGTGACTGCTACAGCACCCTCTAAAGTTTTTATAGGGGTATCCGAACACAGCTTCGATAGGACACGGGTGCCTAGACAAGTAAACATCCATCCAGCCAGTGCCACCCTACATACATACAGGAAACCATTTCTTTAAGTAAACAACTCGAGCTAAGACCCAGACATGGTGCTGTCCCGATCGACGTCCCCATTTGGCGACGTACAGCCCGCCGTACGGGCCCCAAACCCAAGCGTGGCAAGCTCGCCGTGTCCAATGCTACAAGAATCCAAGGGACCAAGGACTCTCTAGTGGTGATGCCACTTGAGACGGCGATGAATCCAACCGCTGGTCGTGCGGTAGAATAAACCCGGCGTCCTTGTCGACCTGGAGCAAACCGGCACGCCTTTGGTTTGGCTTGGTGCCTGGCTCTCTCGGCACCCGACGCGCGAGCGTGAGTGATGCGACAGAGATTTCGCTAGCGCCAGGTGGGAGAGCAGAGTGCAGAGGCAACGGCATCGCGCTCGAGCCCCATGGGAGATTCCGAGGACCAGAGGAGATGCCGATGGGGAAGCCCCGTTCACACGTGCTATGCTGCGCACCTGCCCGTCCCGGCCGGCGACGGACGACGTGCGTGGCGTGCTCGTCTCTGCCTCCGTTTCTCGTGCTTGCTGCGGCGCGCCGTCACCGGATGAGACGGACTCGTACGTCAATTGCAGTACACGACGGCGTGGTTACATGATTGGGGATACAGGAGGAGGAGAGGTACGCGATCGAAGCCTGCGAACTTGTGGTAGGAGACGAGACGACTGATCATGATCAAGGATTGGCCCGGAGGCCCGGTGACCAGGGGAGCAAGCGTGGCCGCTCGAGCTGGGGCAAAATCTTGCATGGCATAATTACGTGGCACCGTTGTCCAATGATGGCGAAATTAATGTGCAAGCCAATAATAGTCTCGTGTTCGTTGGGTTAGTACAATGTGGGACATACTGCTCGAGTTTCTTTTCTGTCGATGCTACAAATATTTATCTGTACGAGTTATAGCCGTATTTCTAATGTTTTCAAAATAAGTGAACCACCACCAAAGTTAGCGTAAGTCGCTGTATCTTTGGTCGCACAACGCGGTTACACAAATAGATTGGATATATAACACTATTCATGTCGAAGTGTCCCTTTATTTGCTCAAGAAAATAGGTGTGTATCTGAATATTGACATACTGTCACATGTATTATAAGTGTATACATATATAAGGTTATGATAAATTTTCAAAAAAAAAATGTTCATGCCTTCCAAAAAAGCACTTGGAAGCCAAAAAAAAAAGGTCAGGAAGCTTGAAATCTAACTATATGCTTCATGCCTAGGGGCATGGACGTCATGATTTGTGCAAGTAAACCAAGTAGTCAAATGCTATATCATGTTGCGCGCAACAAGCTAGGTTACTCTCAACGAGGTGTTTAATTTAATTGTTTTCAAAACTGCCACGTCCTACAAAACATAAATGAAACATGTATCTCTAATGCATAGTTTTTATGCGGCTTGATCGGTAATGCTGGCTGCAGCAGGCAACCACACTCCATTGCAAACTTGCCTCCATCTTTGCATGAAAAAAGAAAATATATTTCTTAGTCTAATGATCCTTGGGCCAAAAAATCTTGGTGTGAATCTGAATGTTTTTATGCAACCGTTAGTTGATGAGTTTAAGAAAGCTTGGGCAGGAGCAAAATTTCAACATGAAGATTACATACCATATTTCAATTCAAGAATATCCTGCCTTGGGATGCTGATCCACACATGGCGAGCTGGCTGTTAGCAAGAATACCCACCGCATATATTGACTTGGTTCAATAAGGGACAGTTATGTTTTTTTTTGTATGAATTGACTTTCTAATTGAAATGCATATGCAAGTTCTCACTATTGCTTTTTTTCCATGTATTGAATTACAAAAAGCCTTCCGTCAGTAGTTCATCATCTTCATATGCCACTTGCAGCTATTCTACAACCTTTTTTATGCAACAAACTGGTATGTTCAAGTATCTTTGTATTGATTGACCATATCAAAGGGAAGGAAAACAAAAACACATGAAGGCAATGTTTATCCAGCTCATGTGATTGAAGGTCATTGTTCCTTTTGTGTTAGGAAAGCTAGTCCACCACGCACTAGTACTTTGAAGGGTCCCGTGATCAGAGATAAAGCCAGAAATTTTTGTTGAGAGGGGCTTTGTAATAAGAAATCAATCTTAAGGAGTCTGAATATAATTTTTTTTCACTGGCTATGAGGTGAAACCACACTTAGCATTGGGGGTGGGGGTCCTCGCCCTCTCCAGTCCCTCCCTTTTGTCACACTTATCCGTGAGGAAGAAGATTTTAGGAAAATACCATACATCGAGAGTGGCACCCTAGGGAGAAGAATCCATCCGTTGATATTTGTGATCAAGATCATGACATATGGGAACATTTCATATGCATAGCAGGGTTGAGTAACCTTTTGAGCGAGGCACAAAATTTATGACATGGAGCTCATTTAACAATTTTATGCCACTTTGTGGATCCAAGAGATAGATCCCATATTCACTTTTTTATGTTCAACAACCAGGTGGTAGTTCTTACTAGAGAGGACATAGCCAAAGCCTTTGGTCTATTTCATAGTGATGTACATATTCACGAATGTGCTCTTCCACAAGCTATGCCCCCTCGACGCCCTCAGGCCAGTTTCCGTCCACCAGTTGAGAAATTTGGAAATTTTGCGTGCTTTCATATACCAAAAGATTTGTAATCCTTCTCAACTCATTGCAAAGGCCAAAGTCACAATTACTGCGATCCAAACTTTCTCTGCGCGGCATGAGGTCACTAATGGATCTTGTTTTTGCCGATTGGAGCCATAGTGTTGAACATGATCACAATTGGTGACATGGCATATCATTTATTTACAACAATGATACCAGTAGTGATGGAGCTTCTCTGCGGCTAACAAGGGCTATATGCGCCCCCCCCCCCCCCCCCCCCAACCAGGTGTTCTTTTGTGAAATGGAGGATGTGATAGCTGAAGATGTTACACGGAAGCTTGGGTTTGCACCTTACGTTTCGTGAAATGCGGACTCATGACAGAAGAGGAGTGGAAGAACCTTCCACAACCATATGTTTCTCTTCCTTCAAATGATCCAAGAGTTAGAGTAAGGCACCAAAATCCTTCATACTACGGAGATGCACATTTTGAGCGTGATGAAGAGGATGAGGTAGAAGATGGCGGTGAAGAAGGTGGCACCTCAGTGACACTAGAGGAGGAGGCACCCAGGGCCACTAATAGTGAGCTTTTAGAGATTTTGAGTGAAATGAAGAAGGTAAATGAGGTCATCAATTGTCTTGTCTTTGCCGATCGGAGCCTAGTGTTGGACATGTTCAAAATTAGTGACACCACATATCGTTTATTTACAAGGATAACACCATTGACAGAGCTAGCTTCTTACGGCCAAGAAGGGCTATATGCCCCCACCCCAACCCAACCCAAAAAAAAAAGGTTTTTAACATTTCTTGACATAGACATTGTTCACACACGGTTTTTTTTCCCCCCTTAGTTTTCCTCTTTAGCAATACTGCCCCTTAATTACCTTTGTCGTCAAGCTCCCTCACATGATATATACCGCCATTAGAAGTAGGTTCTATACTTTTTTTAAACCCTCTTGTGGTTTATGTGGCTTCTTTCTAATCTCGAGTGGTTGCTGGCGTACTCAGAGCTTTCAGTTTCGAGCTCACGACATGTATTGCTAGCCCCATCAGCCACCTCGTATCGTTCCCAGAGCTCACGACGACGTGTATTGCCCTGCCCTTCGACCACGACTTTGGCTCTTTGGTCCGGGAGAGGTCGTCGCCCCACTCGTCACTCGTATGACCGCAGCCGTGTGACCTGGCCAACGTTGCTGCCCGGCCAACGCAACAAAGATGTCAAAAAGACCCGGCTGTGCGGGCGCCGTACGGGCGACCAGCCGTCGCGGAGCCAAAACGATCGAGCTCGGGCGCCGCCGCGCGCGCGCGCTCCGCCTGCCTCTCGACACGTACGCGACGGCGACCGTACGTGAAGGCGATTCGGCTTAGGTGTTGTGGGGGCGGGCGCCGGGCGGCTTTGTCGCACGCAGCGCGCTTGGGAGGGGAGGCCACGGCCGAACGGAAAAGCAGCGGATTCTCGGAAAGCGGGTGCCGCCGTGGGAGTGGGATCTCGGCCGCTTTTGTGCGGTTCCGCCGCGCGAATATCCCGTCGCCCGCACTTGCCTGCCTCGCTTGGACCGGTGTGCGGCACGCGCGTCGGCGTCAGGCGGTACGGGGCTGACGAGGCGGGACGACCGGCAGAACGGCGCGCGGCCGGGATGGCTGAAACTGCTGCTGCGGCTCTGTTTTTTCCACCCTGCCTGCCGCCGCACGGTGTTCTGCCGCCGCACGGTGTTGGGTGTTCGTCACCTGATTTGCTAGCGAGCGAGCATTTCAAAGGCTACGCGATGCTTGCACGTTAGGTTCCGAGAGCTCAATGCCTGACACTGACAGTGACAACGAGAACTTCGGTCGTTGGTTTGTATACTACCATGACAATAAAGCATACGAAAACACGAATGAAATGGTACGAGCAGCTTTGAAATTGTCGTGTCACAAGTTTGCAACGCCGCAAGTAACTGTTTTTTTTTTCTTTCCGCCGGCAATGAACAAGCAGGCGCAACGAGGTACTCCAGCCAACATCAGAGCATGGCATCGGGTTCAACTTGGCATTTGGATGTCAAAGACTTTTCCTTCCGCTGTTGTGCCCGTTCCGTTCCGGGCCCGGGCTAGATAGAGCCTACTCCTACCAAACAAGCATCACCATCATCCTGTGACGGGGGACCGGCACGGCATTTTCAGCGGTGAGCCTGCTCCGATTTGCCTGCCTGTGGAGATCGGCAGAACCCAAAAAGATCGTGTGCTGCTAGACGACGGCAGAGATAAAGTGAGCCACAGTTTAGCACCGCCCCCTACCCTACCCATCGAGCACTCACTCGTCCGTCACTTCGCTTCGCACCGTCGGCACCGAGACGCTGCCGCTGCGCGCGCGTACGGCGTCGCGTGTCAACGTCGCCCGCGCACGAGCTGAGGAAGCGCCACCGGCAACCGGCAGAGTTGGTCCCGGGTGAAAAATCGTTCAGGGATAGGGTCGACTCGGCAGCCTGCGCAGATATGCTTGTGTCCGCTTGTAGTTGCTTGCAGGGCGCTCTGCCTGCGGCCTGCCTAGTGCGTAGGAGTACTACATGATGTCCAAACCTGGCAGGCAGGCAAACGTTTGGGAGAAGTTACCAGTAACTTTTTCTTCTGATTTTCTAGTTTATATTTGAGCTGATTATCACTTTCGTCTCTCATGCAGATGGAAATTAAAGAATAAACAATCCGGAACTGACGGAACATCATCAAGACAAGACATAAAACATGTCAGCTCTTCCATCTTCTAAAGAAGACTACTCTATATAAGGACAGGTTTTACAGTGACATTAGCACAGTCCAGGATGAGGAGGCGTGTCACCCACATATACCCCGCTGTGGTGCCACCAAATCATTGACCCGGGCTCCTGCTTATTTGTAAACAGGGTGGAGACGTCACTAAAGACGGCATCGATCCTCCTGCATAAGGACGCAATGGTGAGGTTAGAACTTTTGGCCGCAAACGGACCTGGACCCTCACGGCCTCGTGCGACCCCGCTTTTGACTCTGCAGCCTTGTTACACGGGCAAGGATAAGAAAGTAGTAGAACTTTGCTAATAGTAGTAGTACTAAAGTTGACGACAAAACAGCAGTTACGTCAACCATGTATACATGCGCCAAAAGCGAACAACAGCATCAAGATAACAACATAAACCATTTTCTAATTTTCATTTTACATGGCTGCTAATTGACGCTTCCAGAAACCACTTCCACTCAATGTTAGGAGTACTATTAATCTTGCAGAGTCCAAGTGGTTGATTGGAATCTTGTTCGACTCGTGAACGGGGCGGCAGTAGATTTGGCGTCAGTGGACGGCGCGGTACTCTCGCTTTCAAGCAGCGGCGGAGCGGGGTACCGTATCGATCCGTATGCGGCTGAGTATTCGTTTTCAGTACAGAAAGGCACTTTCGATTTGGCACTTCAGATCTGCGTCCACCACAAAGTAGCAGTGTACGCAAAAAAGGACTCCAGCAACGGTGCTAAAAATACTGCATGCTTCATTTCATCCATGTCCTGAGACGTCACAACCAGTTAAGTCGACTCGTGATTTGATTTACCTCTGCATCCACTGAAGCCGCTTTCAGGCATTCAAGACTTCTCTTCGTCTGAACCGGGAAGCATCCATCAGCTACCACATCCAGTGGAGGTCTGTAGAACACTGCATGCCGCCTAACCATGGACCAAGAAGACCTAAAGCCTCATGAATTAAGATGGTTTTTCTTCATACCTCGACACCGACACCACCAAACTCAGCACCTTTCCTTTCCGGCGCAGGCGCGTGGGTGTGCTTTTCGACACCACATGTTTTTGTATGACCTAGCTCTGGGTGCCTGTATGTCCACCGAGAGCATGTACTGACACCTCATTTGAGCAGACAGCACCGGTTCTCTCGACGTACAGTCTACTGTCTCCGGGTATATATTCTAAGCTCGAGAAAGGAATGTTTTATCTTTTCCTGTTGCGGGGATAAGCTTTGATTGCATTGGTACTTTGTTCCTGGTTATCTTGATTCGATTGGCAGCCAACTATCCAGACAACTTGTTGAGTTGCAAACAAAGCATATTAAAGAATTTGCTTAGTGGGGGATCTGCATTGTTGACATGATGACGAGCGTCTACCACAAAATTGAGACGTCAAGCACCCGCCCGGTGAGCAAGTATGTAAACGGTAGATTCCTCTGATTGCTTAAAGTGTGAAAACGAAAGTTCCTTGGCGCAAATATCATGGACCTGTTCCTTGGCGCAAACCCGGTGAGCAAGTATGTAAACGGTAGAGTCGTTGCAGACATGAACGCCGCATTCTTCCCTGATCTGCGACAATTTTTTTTTTTTTTTGAGGATAACCTGCGACATTGGAGCCCGGCCGTTGTAAGAGGAGCGGGAGTTCTACTTTTTTTTTTTCCTTCTATCCTATCTAAGATATTTTAATATATTTTATTTTCTAAAAAAAGGTTTGCGATGTGGTAAGAGCCTACAAACGATGAAAGAGATGGAGCATGGTATCCGAGTGGACGGTTGCGACGACGCCCTGTTGGACCACCTATAGAATTTAAGGTCATAGACAAATTATTGACACTTTCCATTTGTCCGACAATTTATAGGAGGTCCGGTTCACTAAAATAATCAGAATTGCCAATACGCTGTTAGCAAAAGTGCCCTAATCACCATGCCTGCGGCAGCGTCACCATCCAATCTTACTCCAGCGCTGACATAAGCCGGCGGTCTCGAAGAACCCTCCCGCACTTTAACAACCAGCCCACATACACCTCCAATTGCGAAGCTCCGCACATCACATCAGGGAGACGTCGTCGAGCGAGGCACGTCCAAGTATTTGTGCTCGAGCCGACAACGAGACGATGCCGCCCGCCGCGAGCATCATGGGATGCCGGGGCCGGGGCCTCTCGCTTTAGACGTTGCCATCGGCGTCACGGAGTCCAAGCGCGAACCAAAGAGCGCGGGAAGCTGACACGCCTTTGCGAGAAATCGCCGTCGCGGAGCCCGGAGGGATGCGCGCGCCCAGCGGGCAGCTTTTTGCTCTGCGCCACGAGGGCGCGCGGGTGGGGTGTGGTGCTCCAAGAAAGCAGCGCGCGCGGCGGAGCTGTTGCTCTCTCGCGCCCACGGAGGATCGGTTCGAGATGCCGTTCGATCGGACGGGACAAGAGCCTCGTGCCAAGACGTCTACCTAGGAGAGCTGCCAAAACATCATGGATAACCTGGTGGAACATGTAGTACTTCAACTCGCTTCAGCATCACAAGTTCCTAGCTATTCCCACATTGTTGTAACTTAGCACAATAGTACTACGCCGAGTTCGGACTATGAGTCGCGTGCGTATGTCGGTTGTTTTTAGCGAAGCAAGGATGAGAGTGCAGCGGGGATGCTATGCATGCGTGCCAGTGCCAGTTGACACTCGTGCAAATTGGAGCAACAAAATTTGAATTTGATATGTTGAAACAACGAGATACAAGTCATACATTTGTCAAATTTAGCGAGATTATCAGTATTTCTATCAATAGTCTTGAGATTTTCTTACGCTAATTTTTTTTTAAAAAAAGACCTAGAACAACCTGCCACCTCTTTCAGAAGAAATAAAGTTACTTACGGAAAACTTGAATCCAAAGGAAAAATGTATCATGTACAACTCATGCTCTTTATACGACCCCATGGCCCATGCATGCTACGAATAGAGAGATATAGTGGTTCTAAAACCAAGTGAACCACCAACAAAGTTATTGAAGCTATTGGATTTTTGTAGTCGCGTAAATGGTTCGGATGTATAGCAGTACACCAGTACTCGGTTAAAATTACAGGTAAGTTTGAATCTAAGCATGAAGGGTACTAATAAATTAACTCCCCATCGAAACACTTGGACATTAACAGTTGGTCATCGTGCAGATTGATGCTTGCAAGTTGCAACATTCTCCTAGCTGTCACCAAACTTTGGATCTTCCTTTTTTTTTTTGCGGGGAAAACTTGGGATCTTCCGTTGTTGTTTTGGAGCCAAAATCTCGTATATGGAGTATCGGTCCCAAATTCTCTTCCACAAAACGTGCCAAGTTCTCTATCAATAAAATTTGAGCCGTGGGGTCATCCCCAAGATTGTTTGTCATCGCTGCACAGACCTGAATTGCGAGATACGGGTCCAACCTTCGCGCGCTGTCACTTTTTCCTCTGTACTCTAACCACATTTTAGTTCTACATTGATCGAGAATGACTGTGGTGCCCAAGCACTGTTGATTGTGAAGAGTTAACACACTTCATCTGATTCAAAAATATAAGTCACTTTAGGAATCTTGTTGGTCAAACTCTTCTAACTTAGATGAATGTCTAAAATGTTACTACAAATTCGTCATCAAGTAAAATACTTTCGTAATATATGGTTCTTTTTAGTTAAAATAGTATTTACTGAAATTCCTAATCAAAGTGTAACCTTGAAGACCGTTCAGTATGATAAATAACTTATATTTTGGATGAATATATTTTTTGAAAAGATCTACCTAGATTATTTGTTAATTACACTGTTTGTACATGTCCTGTTTTATTTTAGAAAATACACCAATTCAAAAGCATAATATAAAAGCCTACTTTTTTTTTGACTGTCAACGGGGGGGGGAGAGAATCCCCACCTGAATTTCCATTAATTTTAATGGTGGCCAAAACCGGCCCGAAAGTGTTACAGCAGGGATTAAGCAACAGAAACACCAAGAATTACAGAGTACAACACAAGGCACAACACAAACAAACAAGCCCTAGCCTCAAACACGAGCTACCAGCAAACCACCGATCGTCGACAAAGCGACACCGCCGAACAACATACTTGCCAGCTTCACAAAAGTCATTGTGCCGCCACACCACCCCTCGTAGCTACGCCGCTCTGTTGCCGCCCTCCACCTTCCAACAAGGGAAGGAAGCCTTGAAGGACCGAGGGACCGCCCAACAGAATGGGGACTTAGAGTGAGGGAAGTACGCCAACTATTGCTTTGCCGGAAACGTCGACCTCCCTTGAAGCTGATGAAAACACCTTTCCCGGCTCATCCGGTCTCCACGAGCCACCATCCGACGCCCTTTGTGGGGAGGAATCCGCAAAGGAGGGAGGGTCAGCAAGCGTGGACGCACACGGCATATGATTTGATGACTCCATCAACAAAGAGTCCGGCGACGAAGTAGAGGCGCCGGCAGCAAGACACCCGCCGAGCCACAATGATAGCCAACAACAAGGCCAAGACTGCAGCCCAAACAAAGAGAGACGGAGGAACACACAGACATTCACCGGAGCATGATGGTTGCTGGACGACACCGATGAAGCTCACCGGAGGGGCCGTGCGAAGGTGAAGCACCTCCTCGCGCACCACGCACGACACTTTCGCTGCACGGGATCCCCAAAGTCCAGCATGGTCTTGAGGAGGGTGGATTAGAGCGCCACAGCAACGCCTCCAACGAGGAAACAGCGTCTGAGGACGTCGTCGTTGCCAGCCGGCACACAGCCGAGATAGGCTTTCGCCCGGCACTCCTCACCCCCCTCTCATGTCGATGCAGAGCCGCACAGATCTGGAGAGCTGAGTGCCCAGACCACGGCAGCAGCACCGCCGCGCCACCACCAGCCACGACAAGGAGCCACGAGACCGCGTCGTTGCGAAGCATCGTCGTGCCGGCACGCTGCCAACACGAGCTCGCCCCGCATCAGCAGTGTGGCGCCGCCGTGCCGACTCATCATCGACACGCACGCGACACCACGCCGCCATGCCGCCGTCACGAGCACGGCGACCTCGAAGCCACACAGACCTTGCCCAGGCGTGTCGCCGTTGCCCGGCGTAGATCAGGCGCCGGCAGCGTTGGGACGCCAGCCGTCGCGCCCGAAGGATGAGGCCCATCGTGAGCTTGACGCCAGAGCCCCCAAATCGAAGGGGAAACACCAGATCCGGCATGAGAGAGCCCAGACCCGGTGAGCAGAGGTCCGGCCATGGCTGCAGCTCCTTCAACAGTGTAGATCGACGAGAGGGTGAGAGGAGGGAAGGGGAAAAGCCAAAATTAGAAGAAAAATGCGGACGGAACCGGTTGTGCGGCTCCGCCGCTGGCCGCCGCCGCCGACGGTTGCCCTTGCGACGGCGGCGGCGGCCGCTGTTGCGCTGCCGGCGGGCTGGTTTGGTGGAGTTTCGCGGTCGCCCTCGAGTCGCCCCGAGGGAGACGACGCGAGGGCCTTTTTCAACTTTCCCCCCTCTGATGACTAAAAAAGAAATGAAAAATGAAATGTTTGCTGTGCACGGCCGTGAGAAAGTTCATTTCCATAATGTACTCGGAGGAAGGTTCTCGCTGCTCCAAAAATTGGCACGCACTAATTGCACCACAGGTCACGCAGCAGTAGCTGGCTAGATGCTTCTCTTCTTTAATCACAAAACACCCATGCTAATCCATAACCTGCAACTCGATATTAGCTCCCCATCAAAAGATTGCATCCTTAGAAGGGTTCTTCACGTGGCATAGATGTCGAAAGCTGAGGGGGACAAAAAAAGAAACTACATGAGCAAGTGGAGAGGAGTTTTGCCACCAATTTCAAGCTTCGGCATTACGCTGAGGGAAGGCTCATCTTGTGTAGTGGTTTCCTGAAAAGATGGTTGTATCTGATTCCGCTAAGTGTGTGATTAAGTATTTAATCGTTCTTGATATTTTTTTCTAGTGAATTAATCCAGTCTTGCATGTTTCTATCAAGTCAACAGTAAAATTCTTTTGAATTGTTTAACCGCGAGATATAGCGTAACATATGTACATTTCTTATAGGTCTGATAAGAATCCAACATTTGATCTATAGTTCAATGATAAACTAGCATGTTTGCTGAAAGGTTTACGGCAACGAGCGTGATCTGAGGCTATCTAGTCTAGTTACAAATTAAGCAATCTTTTTCCAGTTTCAAAACGATGTTGTAACCTCAACATCCCACATCTTCGTGTGGGACCATCCTCTTTTGTGTAGTAAACTAGTAATGGATTTGCTACTTAATCGATGAAAACAAGATAATTGACTCTAATCGCAGGTATTGCAACAATGTTACCATCGGATTCACCAGGGATCCATCTGCCCAATTCGACCTTGACAGAGAAGCCAGGTTTATACGTGCATAATTCGCTCCTGCATTGGTCTAGCTAGAGGGAATCAGCCATATATGATCTGACCCTGATACGACAATATATACAGCTTTTTTTTTTTGGCGAGACGACAATATATACAGCTTGATACGTACTAGAATGAAACTTTCAATTGCACACATGGCTAGCCGAAAAATTCCTTTTACAGCTTCTTGATGTATTATCACAATCTAGAAGTTGAACCGTAATATCACAATCTAGAAGTTGAACCGTAATGCATTCAATTTTCAGGTGCCACTATTCAGACGGTGCACACGCTTGTGATTACAGATGGTAACATTAATTGTCAGAGAGTAATTAACACTTTCAGAAAGATGCGTCTACGGTCTACCCCATTTCTCTCACAGAGCATCGTATCACCGAGACATCAACGGATGCCGAGATACGACTCTCTACAACAAAGCACCCATATGCGGCACTAGTACATACAGTGCTGCGGCACTAGTACATACAGTGCTCGCTGCTTTCGCAGCACATACGGCTTTAGTTTCGCGGTAGATCGGGCATCGGAATCGGATGCCTTCTCCATATCGACCGGCCATTCAAAGAGGACCATACGGGTGATGAGTACGAGACTGTAGTGATCTAGTCAGGTGGTAGTGGGATCTATGATCTATCATCTATCTATTCGGGTCCTCATCGACTGGTCCATCTCCTCACATTCGCATCTCTTGCCAGATAACGGCGCCGGCGACGATGACGAGCAGGCAATCGAAACCGATGGCGACGCGAGCGTACGTGTCCACTAGATGAAGGATTAACTGACGGCATTGCAAGAGCTGCTTCGATTTGGCAGTACAAATGTCCTAAGGAAAATGACATGGAACAGATGGAAATGATTCCAAGCAATAATCAGACGACCTTGAATCATTCATAAAGAGATGCTACTATATATGATCATTGTTTGTAGTGTAGCACATCGATCATTGTGGGCTACTGGACTGCTAGCACTCTGCCTGATTGGAATAAGATGTTGGTAAATTCCACGAAAAAGTTAGACCAATCAATGGAGAGTGTACACAGCTACACATACTTTATTCTATTCTTTGCTAAGGTCTGCGTCGGATACACAATTCTATATTCCTGCCTTCTTTAATTTGTACTCGATCTACAGCCTACAAGATCAACTTTATACTGGTGACATATACTATCATAAATATTCTGCCTGTTCTTTCTTTCTTTCTTTCTTCCCTTTTCTTTTTTCCTTATTTATTTTTTTGATGGAGAGGTTCCTGATTGTCTAGTTCTTCTCGGCCCATTTTGCAGTAAAGGCACTTTTAGCTCACTGCGTCATTTGGCCATGCTTAGCATTGTTAGGTGCATTGCAGAAATTGCCTTTCTAAACCGGTAGACAAGCCTCTCCTAGAAGCTATGCAAACAAACATGAGCTGACTTTTGCTTTAGAGCTGCTTGTAAAGTGGTATGCCCATATGGGCAGGAGCAATGCATGATTGGGAACAAGCACATTTGTGACCACCAATTCCATGAGCTCCCAGAGTTTTGAAATACAAAGTTGCCTGGTAGCATATGTTTTCTTTAATTGTGGGGGGAATGGAATGCCTTTTCCCCAGTGTCATAAACAAGTGCCCCTAGCTGAATGTGTGAAAGTAAGATCTAGCAGGTACGAGATGCCATATGCAATAGTGATGGATCAACTGGATCCATGTTGATTCTTCTACAATACAATTATAGCAATGTGGACATTTTAATTAGGTGCGAAGCTAGCTCACACAAGTTGCATACAAGTATGATGTTTTGAGATTCGGCTTCCCTGCTTTCCATAACTCGAGAAAATCAAGAGTACTTTCTATCTACGGCTGCTTTTTTTTTCGTTCAGATATAATGTTGGCCTGTACCTTATAGGACCGATCTCAAGGGACAATTCGCCTTTCCCTTTACCAATCGCGACCTTTGTTCTCTTGCATTCGGCTTCAGATTCGTCGCTTGCCGCCATCTCATCCCCCGCTACAAAGTGCTCCCAGATTTTTCTGCGTCTCCGTCGCTCAGCGCTTTTCCTGGATCGTATCACGGCGCCTTTCTGCAATGTCAACCAGTAGCAGGAAAATATCCCTCGCTTCGCTTTTCCCTTTAACCGTTAGTACGTACTCGACTTTTACTGCTAAAACTACTGCCAACTACTGCCATGCTCCTCCGGGCTATGATCCAACAAAGTAAGAACAGGGTGCAGATCGTGACTTTTACTGCTAAAACTACTGCCATGCTCCTCCGGGCTCCGGCCAACCAGCTAGCTGATAACCTTGGCACGGCGTCAAGCCTGATAAGTTTCTTGATTTGGAAACATGATCGGCCAGGCCGAGCGGTGGTAGTCCTCGACTTTTTCCTTTTGGAGAAACTGCATGCCCGCCATTCCGCGCGGTTCATGTGAGCCGGGCAACGCGCACAGTGCACGGGCATGGCGCAAAGATTTGGCTGGCCTAAAGGTGCACGGGCAACATCAGCAACAAGAAGAAAGGCGAGTGGCCGGCACACGGGGACGGGAGCGAGCGGCGCGCCCGCCCCGCTCCACCCACGACCCATCCATCCGTTGCTCGAAACAGGCCGGTCCGTGCAGGAAAATGCGTAAAAGCGCGGGTGCTTTTTGCGCGCGCGGGCGGCTGGGAATCGCCGGCACGAGGCCGCGGGCGGCTTTCCCCTCCGTCGTCGCGCACGGGTCCCCCGGGCGCCCGAAAACTATCGGTGCAGGTGAAAGCCCCGGGAAAAGTCACGGCTGCGCAATCATTCGGCAACTGGGGTCGCGGCGCGCGGTTTCCCGAGGGCATGGGGAATTGGGGATGGCCGGCCGGCGCCATCCGCAGTTGGTGGCGGTGGGGATATTTGGCTTCTCAAGGGAACGGAATTACGGGAATGCGGTGACCGGTGAGGTGGCCCGCGCGCCGGTGCGTGCCGAACGGGATGGCCATGCGCCGAGTGCAACAGCCAACAGGGTCGTTGCTGAGTTTCCTGCACTGTCTCTACGGCGCTCGAGGTCTGACTGGGTGCACTAGGGCCATGCCAAGTTGGGCGCGAACACGATCGATCCTGCAGCTGCGATGTCAACTGTCAGTCAGCAGAGAAATTTACCTAAAAAAAACTGTTAGAAGAGAAATTAGCTCGTGTAACCAGTAGACAGAAAAAGGAAAAGGAAAAACATTCCAGCCGTGACGTAGTAGCGATTGCTGGGCCAGCCCAAAGCACGAATCAAGACCAACGCGGTCTCGGGTCTGCAATGGTAGCAGGCCTACAACGGCTAGTTAGCCCAACACCGACAAACCTAGATGAACAAAACAGTTCAATTCTAGCAGGAATAGAGAAGAAATACTACATTCCAAACGGGGCTTTAGCTCCCGTCCAGCAAGAGGGAAGAGGGTGTGGCTTCTGGGAACGATTATGCAAGAACCCAGAAATTGCGCACCATGTTTAAAAAGAAGTCAATACTGAAATTTCATTATCGAGCTAGGGGCAACCAAGTGAACATATCAAACGTAAAAAATGGCAGATACCGGTTGCTTTTTTGATTTATCTGAAATTATGACTATACATAGGAGAGGGGGGTTCTGGAGTTCTGGACATAAGAACGTACCACAAGATCAAACGACGCAAGGTGACAATTATTAGCATTATTATGCCTAGATCTTTGGATAACAGACTGCTGACGTTACAAGACTTCACAGACTCAACTATACATATGGCATACTTCAATATCATCCACCGATGATAGTGGAATACATTACAAGGTTTTCACAGAGGTCTTTCAATTACAGTTGAAGCCCCGCAAAAAATGAAACATTACCAAATCGATACAATGTCCTGCCGGCACCAATATGCCCACTAGTTGTCAGATTGCATGCTCCTGAGAATGTTTAGGATGGTAAGGAACAGGTTGAGGATGTCAAGGTAAAGCCCAACAGACGCCCAGATGTACTCGTCATAGGTGTGGCGCTTTATCAGGCTCTCTGTGTCGTAGAGGATGAAGCCTGAGAAAACCACAGCTCCAAGCCCGCCAAACAAAGCAACAGATGCAGGTCCCAATGGGATGAAAATCTGCAGTAAAGCGTTTCACGACAAAAAATGGTTATTTCAAGCAATGGATTTGCTCAAATGGCACTATTTTATGGACAAGAGTACATTCTTTCAGAATTTATCATAAGCATTACCTGGATAAAGCTTGTTAAGACAAGGATAGTAAGCCCAGAGAACAGAAAAGGCCCAAGATATCCGAACTCCTTGCCCTTCTTTGCTGCCCAGAAAGCATATGCAGTCAAAGAAGCAACCACTCCAGCAGTCAATATCAAAGCCTCGAGCACAATTCTTCCTGAAACGTGTAATGATTTTTAAGGATTAGGTACGATTGATAAACACAGAAAAAGAATAAAATAAAATTGAAGGTGGAAAAAAAATACAAACCTTGAGTGTTAGCACAAGCCACACCAATGCTGAAGCTCAAGCACAACGTGAACAGGCCAAGGAAAACGAAATTGTGTGGGTGTTTGTGCTGATAATGGTACAACGGGATCATCACTGCAGCAAATATCAGAAAATATTTAGTAAACTAAAAACAATTCTGCTGCTAACAGAAAAAGTATACAAAATAGAATCATGTATGCTCATAGGCAGCGATCGGAAGAGATTTTTTTTTTGGCTGTGGCTGCAGCAGCTGCTGTTTCCTACTCTCGGTGCTACAGTAAACAGCGCTGCACAGCTGCAGCTGCAGTGTTCCGATCACAGCCATAATTTCCAAAAAGCAGAAATGTAATTTTTTAGCATGCTTTGAAGTTAAGGTGATGCTGGAAAATCCTTAGATAATAACATGAGCAGAAATTAAACCAAAAAAACTTCTTCCATCTCTGATCCAAGAATTGAGACTATTTAACGATTCCTCTATAATCGACAGAAAGACGAACAGATTTGCAACTGAAAGCATACATATGCCACAGTCACACCTGGCTCCTAATAGCTACCACCTCTAAACTTCATACTCAACTATATTCTCTATTGCCAGAAGAGATTAAGCTAACAGGGACTCTGGGGAAATCCCAAAATACATAGAAACTTCAATCCAATGCTTCAAGAAAGATTCTAAAACTTGGTTCTACAGCCAGAAAACTATGCATCTACAAGATTCTAAAACGTGGTTCTATCCAAAGCAAGGGAGTGAACTCTCCATCCTAGTTCACAGCTCAATTTGACTTTCATTCTCTGACAAAAGCCATAAACCATATCATCAAAATAATAAAACCCCAGTTTTATATCTACCACTCAGAATGATGGGGTTTGAGAGGATGCCACTAAGTTTCATGCCTCCTTTGTAAAATGCATTATCCTCTTCCACATTTACAAATTATTTCTCAACGAAATCCAGTACTAACCCTGCTTCTACATAATCCTGAGAGGGCTGGGGCAGTTTCATGACTTTCATCCACCTGTACACTGCATGACTTTGTGAAATGCTGTGTCAGCCTTCTCTATGCACCTTAGTTCACATATGGTGCAATAATCTAAAAGGGTTTCTTGAGTGGACAGGGCAATGCACACTAGAGGCAATCAGCTTCCACCGCTTACTCTTTTGTAGTAAAGGGAACATCTACATTTGACCAAATGATGCAAGGACATAACAAAATTGAGAGAAAGCCTACATTGCATATCTCTCGTTCCAGTTCAATGTATTTACTTGGTTGTCAGCATCACAATCACAATATTACAACACGTTATCAGCACAATAACACTCATGTAGGCTTCCTGGTACCTTCATATGAAAATTTCAGTAATGCCAATATGAGACCATTATCGTGTTATCAACATGTTGCAACACTACAATCGAGTTGCTGACAATCAAGCACTCATCACAGAAACATTATACTGGAACAAGAGACACGGAAGATAGTCTGAAGTGCTACGAACTTCATCATGCAACCAGCATCACCTTAATTATGTATCATGTTACTTTTGTGTGGAGTGAGGCAACTGGGTCCGAATGCTTATTCTTTTGCAGAGAGAACCTTCTTCATCTTACATTTTATTTATAACCCCCCTACTCCCAAGAGGCAGGAAGTAATACTACATATAGTGCCAATGGCATTGTAAAGTTCAGGAAAAGTTTTGACAGCATCCCTTCTCTCTTGTTCCAAATAAATATTTTCATTAGAACATCGGCAACAAGGCCAGGATGACATAACACATTATAAGCATGATAACACTCTCACATAGGCTTCCAGGAAAGAGGAAACTCAATACCACGCATTACATGAAGGAAATTACCAGGGGACATAAGACCATTATCGTGCTATAATGTTACAACAATGTAGTTAAATTGAAGAATACCAAGAGAAATCTTGAAATGACAGAACAGGGAGCAATATGAAGTTCTCTGAACTTTATTATGCAATTGGCATTTGTTAATAATGCAACATGGGTTCCTTATCGCCAGCTATCTTTGACGTCAAAACACAATTGACACATTCAACGTTGAAGCGCGGGTTTACTATGTGGGCTATAGTTATATTCTACATTGTAAAAGGAACCTCTAGAATTTCTCTCCCTTTTTTACATAGTTATGGTGGTCATTGCTGTGCAAGGGGTACACTACAGTTGAGCGAAACATTAGGAGTACATCGCGTTTCTCCTATTCCGACTCAATATTGATTTGATCATCCGCAACACTATCACAAGTTCACAACACGTTATCAGCAGGATAACACTCATGCAGCCTTATTGGTAACTTGATACAACACGTGTTAGATCAAGGTAACCTACCATGTAGCTACATTAAGATGTAATTGTGCTCATAATGTGTTGCAATATTGTGACCATGTTGCCAA
Source organism: Eragrostis nindensis (assembly GCA_012490785.1). Taxonomy (NCBI): domain Eukaryota; kingdom Viridiplantae; phylum Streptophyta; class Magnoliopsida; order Poales; family Poaceae; genus Eragrostis; species Eragrostis nindensis. The sequence goes on along the minus strand of JAAXCT010000471.1, from coordinate 26,587 downwards.
CGACCAAGCACCCAATCACAGAAATATCAAGTTGGAACAAGAGAGACGGGAAATAGTCTCAAGTTCTTCTCTCAACTTCCTTATGCAATTGGCATGTCCTGCAGCGGCATATATCCAATTTTGCCCCAAAAAAGGTTCGATAAAAACCTGAAATTGCTAGATCCTAGATCTCGAAGTCAAAGTTCTGTTTGGATCAGGTTTCCCCTAGTTGATCGGTATCACCAGAAAAGGCAAACACAAACAACCTAGATGACGTCAAGCAAAGCATCAGATCGGAGAGGCGGGAGCTTACGGATGAAGGGCAGGACGGCGAGAGCGAGCGCGAGCCCCGGTGAGGAGGAGAGCGTGGCGTTGAGGGTGGGGTGGAGGACGGTGAGGGCGGAGACGGCGGTGGTGAGGATCAGCTGCGCGGCGAGGATGCCGTAGACCTTGCGGACGAAGCCCCAGCGGAGGGCGCTCTCGCCGCGCGAGATCCCCGGGTACAGCGTCTCCCCGTTGCCCGCCTCCAGGTCCACCATCGACGCCTCCACCTTCTCCTTCATCTCCGGCGCCCGGCGGTACCCCGCCGGCGCGAGCGGCTGCATCTCCGACGGCGACGCCATCTCTCGCCGCGACGGGATCGGGGTGGGGAATTGGGGATTTTTCAGCTGGGACGCGGGTTGCCGGTCGCTGTGCGTTGGATGCCTTTGGGTCGTTGCGATATATGTGTGCTAGTACTCGTGAATCCTGCCAACCTTTTCCTGGGCCTCTGAAAGGTGGGACCAAATCGATGGAGAGGGGGGCGGAGCACTCCGAAAGCGCGTTCCACTAGGCCAGCTTGATAATATTTGTCGTCTTATATTATCGGTTCAACGGCAACTAACATCCATCGTTCATATGACTCTTACTCTTGATATGGTCCAAAGTTGACTTTTTATTGAACTACCTAACGAAAACTAGGCATCCTGTACAGTGTATGTATTAATTAAGTATTAACATGTGGGAATAATACGTTATTAGAGGTTATTTCAACAACTATGACCTTATAACTTCCCATACAAAATATATCACCAAACTTCCCATACAAAATAACCAGAATAAAGAAAATAACTTAACAAGCATATTTGTTCTCGCTTTTCATTGTGAGTTGATATTTGCTCTCATCATGTTGTTACAACATTCCACAACCAAAATACAACATAGCTTTCAAAAGATCGTACTCCTGCCTGCGTAGAAATTTTTTTATATCCAATTGGCACACAGCACACTTGTATTGGAACCCAAAGTCAACAATACCATCGTGCAGCGTTTAGGAGAGGCAAGTAGTTTGGTGCTTCACGTGCGGGCATGCGGCTGAATTAATCTAGGTTTCGAGGAAAGTGGATTTCCGAGCTGAAATCACAAGTTCAAGCGCGTAGGCAACAGGCGTTACGGTCTCATACTGTTTTGAATTTGACTGTGCGCCGTTGTTTGGGATCGACAGATATACCCACAGCCAATAAATCGATATATGGGCAGTCCATGTGAAACCATCATCGTCAATATATCTTCTTATTGCGAAAGAGCATGTATTACAAGGGCCACAGTAGCATCTCAGGTCCTGGGTTTTTTTTTTCTCGAATACGCAGGAGAGCTGCGCATCATTTCATTAAGAAGAGAGAATTGTAAAGTACAACACACACCACACGCCACTCGCTTTTAAATTACATACGCGCCACAGGCTGATTTTGAACGACCATACACCCGACGACGAAGACCTACAGTCCTATTGCCGCTGCTGCAGGGAGCCGTGCAAGCTCCCGAGCGCCAGCCAAACCCCAAAGGCGCATCTCCTCCTCAATGAGTGACATTGTCCTCTGCACATTGGGCGAGGTTCCGTTGAAGACTCCATCATTCCGTTGCTTCCAAATCATCCAAGCGCCCAGAATTATGAGCGAGTTAATTCCCTTTTGAAAACTGATGGAGCTAGCTTGTCAGTTCGCACCCACCATTCTTCAATCTCAGGTCCTGGGTTTCACTCTCCGTGAGAGCGAACTTTATAGAATTTTACGGCTTTTTGTTTTTAGTGGTAGGCGACGCTCTTGTCGATAGCGAGGCGCCAATGGTTTTGAAAAAAAATGTTCATGCATCAATGGCTATAAATACGGGCATTTTATCGCTAATAGAGTAAGTACTATAAGCATATACAAGGTCAACAAGAACAAATTTTCTGAAGATGGACTCAAAACGAAACCTACTCCTCAACATCAGCTTACAAGGCACAACTAGTAGGGACGAACACAGCCATTTCAATTTCAGAATTATGGAAAGCAAAGGCAGAGCCAAAAGTAACCCTAACAGCTGACAACCTGGAGAAGAAAAAGATAGGGAGAGAGCGCCAGCTGCAACCTATGCAATGCACAACAAGAGAGCACAGAACACCTCCTAATTTGCTGCTCATTTGCCAAGCAAGTTATGCATACTGTGTGTGGATTGTTTTATTTTGCAGGTCCACAATACTGGAACTATGAAGGCGAATCCGTAGCAACATGCCTACATCAAGTGGTGGAATCCATGTCCAAAGAGAGAAAGAGGCAACTGACCGGCCTCATCCTGTACACATGGTGGAACGTGTGGAAAGAAAAGAACATAGAGCACATGATGAAACAACATATTCGTAACACAACGGCTGCAGCTATAGGCCATGTTAGCTTTGAGATTTGCTCTTCATTTTCCTGGTGTTCTCCATTATTTATAGCCAGTGTGTTGGCTTTGTTTTTTCTTTCGCTTTCTGGACTGAGTGTCTCTGGGAGTCTCGTGTTAGTAGCAGCTAACCCGTGCCTTCTATGAGACTACTTCTATATCTTCTTAGTGCAAAGGCAATGCACCTGCTATTTTCCGTCAAAAAAAACCTACAGAAATTTCTTGTGCCCATGAAAATACCTGCATAACACTGGGTATCATGATGCACGTAAAAAGAATTGTTATCGGTGCTTTTGACAGGAAAAATCAACATAACTCATCTGTATTTTCCATTGTACATCGTCCACGATCATGTCATCGTTAGCATATGTATGGTAATTGAAAAAAAAAAAATCCCCATACAAGGTATAAAAGAGTAATGACCCTGTTTCAATCCTCCTATCAATAGGGCCTACAGTCTGACAAAATTCCCCTAGACTACACATTAGATTTCGCTTATGCCCAACATGATCAGGTGACTAGTGATTCCACTGTTGCCAAGTAAGATATTGCCAGTGAAAGGTAAATAATGAATCTTCAGTGAGGAAAACAAAAGACAGATTCTAGTCACGCTTTTTCTCCATGTTTGCAACTGCCTGTTTCTGACGCTTCTCCCACGCCGGCATCTTTCCTGGGAATGCCCACCGCAGAAGGCGCTCCCAACCATAGCAACCACAAAACATAAGGAGAGCCCAGAGCATCAGTTTGCCCCTCATTCCTTCTGGCAGGGGTTCAAGCTTCATGTAGTCATTCAGATCCCTGAACATATCTGATGTGATCACTGTGAAAAAGCAACCGCTCCATACAAGGCATACTTGAAGGGCTTGTTTTCTGATATGCTCTGATTAAACGGGTGGCCCATGTAGTTTACAGCAAAGGTTGCCACCTGGATCATCATGTTCACCATGTATGAAACAGTGTTAACAAGGTTTGGGTGGAAGTCTGAATCAGGCTCGATGCATTCCTCTGGCATATGCTTGGATGCTTCATTGACGGCTGAGATCAAAAAGAACAAGTGCATAGCAAACTGGCCAAGAATAGATAGCAGAACGTATGCACAGAATATGTTAGGATGAGGCCGCTCTGCTGATAGTGTTTGAAGCGGACGAGCATGAGAGATGAAGAGGAAGAAGGCCGCAGTGAAGACACCACTTATTGTAGCCTGAACATCGCCCAGTTTGACACCATCCAAGTACATGACACTGAGAACGTAAGCTGTTGCAAGGCAGTTGAGTCCAAGAATCTTGAACATTTGAAGTGTGGTGACAAGGGTGCTTCTCCCCTGGCGGATGATGTCAAGAGTAGGGGCGACAGAGGCATGCTTTGCTGTGAAAGGTGAAGCCATAGAAGCATCCCCGAGTTTGACAACCGGTGCCGAACGACCATCACTTTCATCATTCATTTCATCCAACATCTTCTGCAGCTTTTCTCGCTGTCTCTCAGCAGCAGTCAACGTGCGGCTGCTGGATGCTTTAGCAGAACTGTTCGCTGGCGGAGCCAGTTGTGATGATGCTTCAGTGCCAGGTTTCTGCTTTTTCAACTTGCCTGATTTATTATCAGTTTTGGATGACTGCGATTTTGAGTCAGTTTTCTGAGCTGGTTCAGCATTCAAAAGTGCTATGCCGATATGTGCCTGAATTTTCAGATCATTAAAAAAATAAATAATTATAAGGTGGATAATATGAGTGCTATAGTAAAAGATCCGCACAAGAACACTTCAGTGATCAATTGGCATCGTTAATCCATCATTATTATGGAATTAAATCGTTAAATTTTAACTTAGTGCCAAGATTAGCAAAACTAAACGGGATTGTGCCAAGTTTAGCAAAACTAAACGGGATTCAAGACAGTTACTCACCTGCTTCAGTGCACCAACATCATTAGTGCCGTCTCCACACATCAGTGTCATCCTCCCAACAGTTTTGAATGTTGTCAGTACTAGTTCTTTCTGGTCTGGAGCAACACGTGCAAAAACCTGAAAGAATGTTAAATATCAGAACCATCAAAGCAAGCAATGAAAACATTAATATTTTTCAAGAGCGTCGGATGTGGCATGTAATATGTTCACACAAACCTTCACATATGGAATGACTTGGAGAACAGCCTGAGTCCTTTGTAGCATTTCAAAGCAATCCCCATTAATGCAGAGGTCATGTGATTCTGATAATGCTGCAACCTCCTCAGCACTACAGAACAGTAGACAAGAAATTAGACAAGGCATTTTAGGAAGACATAATGTATGTAGTTATGACCCCAGCAGATGTAAAACAATTGACTTAGTACATCAAAAATTGTGATAAATCAATAATGGAAATAACCTGTTTATTATTTTCAATTTGAGAAGAAGTTTACAATAAGCATCAGTTTACTGGACAATTATCATTTTTTTTCTAAAAAAATAAACTATGAACTCATAATACTTGTGCCATAGATCAGATGATAAAACAAGTAACATGATAGTTATTTAATGCAACAAGGTGGACCTACTTTCTTGCTGGAACAGCATAAGAATATGTGAAACAAGACTCTTTATGGAAGCATGAAAGAAATCATTTTTTTATTAGAACATGCGGTCAAACTCATGTTAGAGAAGGATCAGTAAACATATAAGCATTATACCATAATGCAAAATATTACGTATGGACGGTTACCTGTATGGAGCTCTATCAGTCTCATCTGGTGAAATCCACTCAAAATCACCAGTCTTCATCCGTGTCAAAATTAAAACAGGTTTGGAAGAGATATGTACTTGGCTAGCAACATGGCAGGCAGTCAAAGCTTGGTCCCCAGTGATCATGACCTGATACATCAAGAAGCCAGTAAGGCATTAATGAAGTAAGACACAAGCTTCTGTTATTAGTAATCATGCATGCAAGCCTTGGGCAACGCAATCTCTGGTATAGACTAATATACATACAACAATAAAGGTGCAAGAATAATCATCCTATACAGCAATAGTTGTAGCCAATAAATAGATACAAGAGAAATAGGAGGATGTACCAAGTCATGGGAGGATTGTTCCAGTTCCCGTAAGACAGTGCCAGAGTCGTTCCTTATGGGACAGTTGAAGACCTGAGGCCACAAAACCACACATCCACAAACGAAAAGCACATTAAACAACTTTAGTAGCTAAATGAGTTGGAAAACAACTTTAGCAGCTAAATGTAGAAGACGAAGGGTAAATACCGCAAAACCAGCAAATGTTAGGCCACTCTCAACTTCATCCCTTTCCAGACTTCTAGCCTCACTAACCTGTAATCAAATGCCAAGAGCTCAAATAACTCCCATCCTTATCAGATAATATTGTACTGAAATACAAACAAAAAAATATGAATAGATGCAAATAGCAGTGAAGTCCCAAGGTTAATAAGTAACCTGTGGCACAAGAGCTCTGCTTGAAAAGTTATTTCAGGTGATTTATTAAAGTATACGAGTATATGACAGTTATGTTCTTCTACTTCTAGTAATGTGGAAGCGCAAGAGACCTCTAGAATCTCCTGGATACCTGGGCAGTTAGTGAAATACATTTTATGATATCTATCTTCTGGATCACTAGGCATTGAATCAGAAACCATTGGAAATGTCTACATGAGCCTAGGATCACCAATTCAGTGCCCCCGTAATCATACGATTGCCTTGCAGTTGATGCTTCCCTTTTCGAACCATATTATCTCAATACGACAACTATGGCGTACCAACCAATTGAAATATAACAAGAGAAATTCATTTTTATTCAGGATGCTGATTAATTTCTGCTAATGCATATCACATTTCAGTACTACAATCGTTGATTTTTTTTTAAAAAAAAACGAGGCGTTTCAACTGGAAGGGGAGCCTTGGTGCAGCGGTAAAACTGTTGCCTTGTGACCATGAGGTCACGGGTTCGAGTCCTGGAAACAGCCTCTTGCAGAAATGCAGGGAAAGAATGCGTACAATAGACCCAAAGTGGACGGACCCTTCCCCAGACCCTGCGCAAGCGGGAGCTATGTGCACCGGGCTGCCCTTTTTGAGGCGTTTCAACTGACCCATCAGTAGTAGCATAATCAGAGTTTTTCTATTAATGCAATGATATGCAGCTCTCCAACGTGTTCGAGAAACAAAAATAATCGGAGTTTATAAAAAATTCAGTTACTAAGACTTTCATCGAATCTCACCACAAACAGCATGCATGTCGAATATCACAATATCGTGATGGCGCGGCAGTTAGAATTTTTCAATAAATCAAGCCCTACTCTTCAATAAAATAAAGTTTTCATTATGACTCAGAAATATTTATGGGAGTATACTAAAAATACTATAAAAGAATAATAAAATAGAACATAATAGCTTTAGGCTAATGTCATGATTAAATACGAAAAACTTACAGGCATCTCTGGAAGCAATTTGTATGCAAGAGCCAAGACCCGAGAGCCTTGTCGCGTGTATTTCTTGTATGTCTCCACATATGCAGCAGGTAAATCAACTAATCTCTCTTGGATAGTCTCTGGTGCGCCCTGAAGATCACATGAAAGACACATTATTACAAAAAAAACGATTAAAACATGAAGTGAAAACAATAGTAAAACGAATGTTACAGCACCCACAACCAGAGAAAAAAAATTGACTAACAAGTTCCGAAGGGCCACGAACCAACAGGCAAAACATACTTTCTGTCATAGTTTTAATCTGAACTATGAAATGCAACATATATAAAGACTTTACATTTTTTTCCTGATATAGTACTCCCTGTTAACAGTGGGCAAAAAAAAGATAATGCTCAAAACTAGTAAACAAGGTCATTCTAATGCATAGTGCTGATTCACCAGGAGTTTTATATTAATTATTTTCACGGACATAGTATCATTAGTTCATTTAGGCTCCTTTTAAAGTTTTTGTTACATTTAATATTTTTGTTTTGAAAAAAATTAGAGGAATTGGAGTTAACACCTTATTCCTTGTATGATCTTATCTCTCACAAGTCTGAAAGCTAACTCGGAATCTAGGCAAAGGCAAATGTTTATAGCTTTGTAAGGGATAAGGCTTATCTCTAAGCCAAAATGTGAGGCCCGCACTGGCCCCCTGAAATCCTGGGGGGGATGGTCCTGAGATGCAACAGCGAGCACCCCATGTAAATCTCGACGTCAGCTAGGTAGTCCATGGCGGAGCTCTCAGTATGGAGAGCGCGCGAGGTCACCTTGATTTTTCAGCGAGAATCCCCTAGTGCCCACCTAGTGCCCGACTCTGCAGTTGTCAGCCGTCCATGCTGCCATGGTTGGACACCGAAACTAGACGAAAGGATCGGAGAAGGAAGAAGGGTCAGTGAATCATTTTATTGTTTGCTGTGGGCCTGGGCCTTCTTCCATATTTTTGCTTGTTGTGGCCCATAGAGAGGTGACCTCTGGCCTTTGACCGGACGCATCGACGCCATACTGGCTTGTGCGTGGTCGCGTGCCCTTCCCATATAAATTTTATCAATTTTTCCCTTGGGTTAATCTACAAGCTGTACTGCTCTAGCCACTCAAGTTCAGCTTAACTTACAATTGCCAGGATCTTTTGAACTTTGAATAGACGATCTGCGGAAGATAGATAGGAAACGAAAGGACGAGATCAAAACAAAGGGTACGTAGTGCAAGTTTTTTTCACCGTTGCAGCTTGACACAAAATTCCGGACTACTTTAATTTTGCAACAAACTGTAATGTATATGCTAAAGGGGGGGCCTCCGAAATATGAGAGCCAGCCCTGGCTACAGTGCGCCGCTACAGAAGTACCGCACCCGTATTCATCACCCATGGCGCTGGGCAACAGAAAACAATTACGAATAGTTGGATCGCGATTGTGGCTACACAGCTTATGAAGATTTCTTTCTATTTCCATCCCAAAAGACATGGATTACTGAGGATCTCCTTGTACTTTTTTACCACCATGAATTTGTTCAGAATTCTAATGGCAAAATTTCATATCTAGACCCTACAGCTTTATTTTCTTTGCTCAAGACAGCCTAAAGATGAATGAGATAATACTATTTTGATGTCACAACTATGTCACGTCTACATGCATATGGCCAAAAGAGGGGTTCCGAGCCATCCCAATGTTGTAAACATAGATCAATAAAATGTTACAACATAACTAACTGAATCTCTCAGAATTCTTACCTTGATGAAAGCGTAAAACTTCTCCTGAATCCGGACGACAACAGACATTCTCTTCAAGTGAGAAGCAAAATGGTACCTGTGCACAATCTGTACAGGTTGACCACCAGGCCTGCAACCAAGAAATCATTAGCATAATTATGCAATGGAGCGGAAACCAGTGATAAGCACCCAATATATTCTTGTATGATGATGGCAATTGACAATGACATTGATTTTGTGAGTTGCTCAGAGGATCATTCAACCCTCATCTGCCCACATATTTAAGCATGAATTTTTTTTGTGTGTGAATATGACAGCATACTTTTTAGACATGGCCTTCTCATCGGAAGTGTAGATCCAGTCTATGCCCTTTATAGCAGCCTTTTCAAGGGGATCACCAACCTTCAACAAGACGAAACATACCATCAACCACAAGGAATATAGAACCATTCTACAATTAAGCTTTATGAATCCACATACTTATTACACACAACGTACCAGTTTGTTATCGACAAAAACCAATGCATGGCAGCTGGACAGTACTTCTTGAGTCCGGAGAGGCACCTTATTTGTGTCAGATATTAACTCTTCGTCACCTTCCAAAGTAACAACACCTTGGAATTCCTGAAACACAAGTTCGTCAATTTTTGAACCTCCAATTAACATTAAAATAAAATGAAATGATAAGGACATAATATACCATATCATCTGATGTCAGTGTCCCAGTCTTGTCAAAGCAGCAGATGTCAACCTGATAGGGAAAAAAAAATCTTAATAACTTGCAAAAAAGAAGAAACAGGAACTTGGCACGGTTTCCTTACTCACCTTCCCAGCAAATGGTATTCTGAATGGTTCTGTGCAGAAAATACCACGCCGAGCTAATGCAATTAAAGATGTGTTTACTGCTATGGAGAGCTCCATTGGCAGTTCAGGGGGTATCACAGAAGTAATTATCAATGAACAACTCAAGAAAAGCTTATATCTGCTCCTTGTGGGGTCCTCCAGTCCCTACAAACAGATAGAACAACATTTGAATAAAGAAATATAGCAAACAACAAAGTACAAAATCAATCATTCACTCATTTGAAGTCTCTGATGTCACCTTGATAAGAACGTAACCAGATGCAATTATTGCAAAGAATAGCAAAAAGAGTATAAACAGGCCGCTTTCCTTGTTATTTGCAGTAACCTGTTAAGTCAATAAATGTGAGAATCACATTTGCATGCATTGAAACAATTTAATTTCAATACTGAAGAGAAAAAGGTATTACTCTCTCAGTTGAAAATAAGATAGTCCTCATCAATTTCCCCTGGCTAGTCTCAAATCCAGTCCTCAATACAAAAGCTACGCAACCACCATCAGGTGCTCGAAGATTTACTGACTGAATAGAAGGAAACAAGTAAGCTAAGGTAGAAATATATTAAGACGACTAGCTGTCATAACAGATTAATATACCTTATCTGCAGTGTGCTGCAATATCTTAGTGCCACCAAATAGGATATGGTTCTTGTCCCGCTTCACAGATAGTATTTCCTCAGGACCACGACCAACAATTGAGACCTATCAGTAGATGATCAGTGAGAGCACAAATTGGAAGGATAAAGTACTATGAAAGTTTTTTCTCATGTATACAAACAGCGAAACAACATCAGTTGGATGATGCATTTTCGTCTTAACACAAAGCTCAATGTCTCTCTCAAACAGTTAATGTATCCATTTCTGGCTGGGATGATTGGGCCACTGGTCACTCCCTATTGAAAAAGCTTAGTTCTGTTCCACTAAACGAAAGTTTCATTTCAACCCTGGGTTCCATTGTTTCCAGCTGAAGCAACTACCGATAAAACCCCAGCCATTCCCATAAAAATGCTAAGTGTCCTATGATGGACAGGAAATTCATCCAAAATAGATATTGCTAGTCACAACAGTCAAATGCCAAATAACTCAGAAATGATGCTCCCAGGTAAGAGGTCCAAATTGTAATATTTACATGCAACGATTTTTGGTTTAGTATACATGCTCGCAAACTATAGCCAGTAAAGGACTGTTTAATTCCAAATGAGAACTAGAGTAGCCTACAGAATAGAAATTAAAATAAAAATAGTATGATTGGAGATACTTGTCCAAGTTAAATGAGATTGTTGAGTTCATGCAATCACAGGAAAAAGAAATGAGCACCTTCCACTGCGGCGTAGATTCTCCTGTAAGAATAGCTTCATTTACTATTGCAGACCCAGCCAACAATAGCATGTCTGCTGGTACAGATCTATCTTCGCCACTAGCTGAGCGGCCTATTGACACAATATCTCCAGGTAGTAATTCCGTTCCTGGGATTTTAACCCACCTGAATAAAGAACTCATATTTAGGAATTTAGGATGATATATATGCTGAAGCAGATAAACAATCAATCAAATGAAGGAGCATACTTTCCACATCTGTAAGTCAACACGATCTGATTATCAACTTTCACACGCCTTAGCTCAGTCAGTGTCTTCAATCTACTCTTTGCCATAGTTGACTCAAACAGGAAGAGCATGAAAAGTGTGAACAAACTGTAGTACCAATACTCATCCAGACACCAAAGACCAACACAAAAAACCTGTATCAAAAAGCTCAATGTCATCAACAGTATATAAGTGGGCCAAGTCACAAACACAGGGATAAAAGAAAGTAACCTGGAAGACAAAAAATGGTTCCATGCATTGCTCCTTCATCAATTTCTGAAACGTGGGCTGTGGATACTCAAATCTAGATAAGAAACAATGTATATTGTCAGCCAATGTTGATAAATAGATGAAAGTATGATAAAAGCTTCCACAATTCAACTCTAGATTTTTCATTTTGATGCAACATTCAACAATGTCTTGGACTATTGGCATCTGAGTAATACAAATCAGAAGCATCCGAATCCACAGCCCATGGTTAAACTTCCCTAAGTGGCTAAGATGTGCCTCATTTCCACTAACAAAATCAAAGCAGCACTTACTCTTTTGCATTCCATTACGTACTCATCGGTTGTACAAAACAATTATATGTTACCTATTTAGCATGATTATAAGAGGTTACCATAGACTCCCTCAGTCATCATTACATAAGCTACTTTCGGTAGTGTTTGAGTTTCAAAATGCATCGACCGCTAATATATATTTTAATATATTTACACGTACGATAAGATTACAATTAGGGGTGAAAAAGAGTGACCCTAAGGGTACCCTCCAATCCAACTTAGTTCAAAAACCAGTTCATTAACTTGAACTAAAGAGGTTCAGAGCATGCCCTTAGGTGCACCTTTTTCACACCTAATTACAACATTACAACTGTACGTTGTGAGAAAATTCTTAAGTTTGAATCCAAACACTTCAAGATATACTGATGGCTAAAGGTTCGCGAGTTTGAATGCAAGTATGCCCAAAAGGATCATTGTTTGTGACGGACGAGTGTGAAGGGAGTTCAATATAGTAAAGAGTTATATAAGCATATCTCTGTATGCATCGATCCCTTAGTCTAGTAGTTTTGCTAATCCGCAATATGTTTATTCGCTTTAATGTACGAGAGCCTAATTTTTGGATTATATATTACATAAATGTGCAGTATTTACCCACTACAATGATAGGTTACGTATAAGTTGAGTTGGATTTCTTTCAGGTTGTGGCACTGGATGGAAAAAAATCTTAATCTCCAATTTCACATGTTTAAGACTGTTTTTTCTACAATTAAGATAAACCTTAAACTCTATAGCGCCACTTTTTCTCAAGTTGAACCATACCAAATTATGTTATCAGCAAACATACACGCAGGCAATTAAAGTTCTCTAGCTTAACTATTGATATCCCAGTGCTAAAATAGGGAGGAAAGCAGTAGTTTACATGTTTCTGCCCCACTTATCCACAGCAGTGTTAATCTTGGCTTCAGTTCCATAACCGGTGCCCTTGGTATAATGCCCCAACAACTCCTTTGTCGGATATCGTAGTTTGAAAAAGTTGTCTTTATCTGCTGAGTAGATGAACCTCTGCTTCCGGAAATCAAAGTATATCTCCTCCGTCTCACCAGCAGCCGAGGTCGAGGCCACCTGAAAACACACCAAAACAATACTCTCAGTAGCCAAAACGCCAAAGCCATTAGCTATCAGGAAACGGCGTCAAACTCACGGTTCGCTGTATGTGCAGAGGCACTATCTCCTTCGAACCGGAGAATTTTGCAGGGGTCACCTTGCACGCATTAGCCGCATGAATATCCTTCACCTGCACCGTCATCAAGCTCAAACTGTTCAGCCCTAAAACTAAAGTGCACAAACAGATATGGATAATGCTGGTTGCTGGCTAGACAGGTTGAGGCTAGGCGACTCGCCTTGGAGTATCCGACAAACGCCCGGAAGTCCACCGACCAGGCCGTGAAGAGGAAGGCGAGGATGTGGGCGACGGAAAGCGCGGCGAGGACGATGAGGGCGTCGGTGAAGTCGAGCGCCGGGACGGCGAGCAGCAGCCAGAGCGTGTAGAGCGCGAGGAAGGGCCAGAAGTCGAGGCGCGAAGCCCAGTACCGCCGCCGCAGCAGGTCCACGCCCTGCACCGACTTGCCGTTCACCTCGAACCGCGCCATGCCGGCGCCGCGGCCGCCCGGATCGGGGAGCGCTGCAGAGCCGGGGAGTTCAGATCGGGTCTCGATGTGGATCGGGGAGGCGGAAGGGTGGATGGTTTGGGGAGGGTTTACCGGCTCGACTCGACGGGATCCGATCGGCGGCGGCGGCCGGAGCTGCGCTGCGTCGGTGGCCTGGCGGCGGCCGCGACGAGAGGTTTTTCTCGCCCCTGCTGCGTCGTTGTGGTGCTCTGCTCTGCGGCTCGTCCCCGTTGAGGCCGTTGTCTCTCCGGTTTCACGGTGCGGACTCCCAGTCCCACGGCGATCTGAATTCTGCAACTTTTCCGTTTTCCCCTTTTAATTGTTCCCGATCAATTTAGATGGATCGTGGCCAAAACAAACTGCTAGAAATGCAGAAATTTATTGGTCTCAAAAAAAAAGAAATGCAGAAATTTATGTTTACATACCTCAATAAATGTATAGTGGAGGGTTTGACTTTCTTCTAAAATAATTATTTTTTAAGGACTTCTAAAATAATTATTGTTAGAAAATAAGTTAGCATTTGAAGACAAAAGATACAATTGATTGATCATATCAAGAAGGCTTTGGGAAATTAATTGAATTTGTGGAGTATATATTACACTCCCCTATAGAAGCTAGTACAAATGCGTACTTACAACAACAAAAGAAAAACATAATGAATAGTTTTGTCTGCTAGCATGTTTTTACTTGATTAGCATGTGGTAACAAATAGCTATAGGTGTTTACAAGAAGAATCATTTTTTTCCATAGTTATGTTATACCCAAGTTCAGAAAATAACGGTGTGAAATGTGTGCTAAAAGATTTTCACTGGAAAGAAAGGCAACCACTTTACTATGGCTTTAAGGTCCAAGAAAATCCCCCAAATTATCAAAGTTTGGGTAGAATTATGAGTACCAATTGAGATTTTTTCCCCTACGGCTGATCAATTTATGATTCTCTTTGTCTAGCGGCAATTCACAATGTGAATGTGGTTGTGGTTAGTTTTGTGATTTGTAAAAAAATGGTTTTACATCAAATTTGGTTTCAGATTATGATTATTTCTCGCTTTTAAGATGCCTTCCCGGCTTGGTCATGATGTACCGGTAAAAGAGCTGATATGCACAAAGCAAAAAAAAAAAGGATCTTTTTTTTTCTCAAAGGAAAAGTGAAAGGCTCATCTAGGCACATGGGCCTATACCCTGGGGCCTATACCCTGGGCTTATAGGGGAGAAAAACTCCGGGCTTCTGATTCAAGTTTTCAGCTGCCGCGCCTGCCTCGAACGCTGGCTCGGAACGTGGATCTTATATGTAGGGCGGTCTATGTTTAACCTTTGATAGGTCAGTGTTTGAAATCCGTGTGAGACTAGATGAACGCGTGAGATTCAATCTGATAAAGAGAGGAGGAACCAAAAACTGGTACGTGTCGCCTTCCTATTAGGGCGGGTGGGAAGGAGGAGAAAAAGAACCGGTTTTTAAATTTCAAACACATTTTTCTTCTAAACCGTAAATCCGTTTTGAATCCGTTGGAAGCATGATGTGTTTAAAATTAGTGCTACAAAATGAGATCGAATATGAATATTTTTTGAATTTTTTTGAAATTTGAATTTTTTGTCAACATTTTGAATGTACCATGTCAACATTTTGTTTTCGCTGTGTCAACATTTTTTATGTGCTATGTCAACATTTTTGACGAAAATGTTGACTCTGTTGTTTAAAAATATTGACATAAACTTACGAAAATGTTGAAACTGTTGTTTGAAAATGTTGACGGTTAGTCGGTAAACTAAGTTGCTTTAAGTGGGCTAAATTTGATAAGCTATTGGGCTGACCTGTAATTTGAATTTTGTAAGACGACCTATGCATAGGGGACCTTCTATACATAGGGCGTCTTACAGGATTCAACTTATAGATCAGCCTAATAGCCCACTAAATTCGGCCCACTTAAGGTAACTTAGCCTATCAAGTAACTGTCAACATTTTCAAACATCAGTTTCAACATTTTCGTAAGCCTATGTCAACATTTTCAAACAACTGAGTCAACATTTTCGCTAAAAATGTTGACATAGCACATCTAAAATGTTGACGCAGTGCAAAAAAAATATTGACACAATACATTCAAAATGTCGATGAAAATTTAAAATTTTAAAAAATTCAAAAAATATTCAAATTAGATCTCATTTGATAGAAGTAATTGTAACAAACACGTAGGTTTAAACGGATTCGAAAACGGACTTATGATTTAAGAGAAAAATGCGTTTAAAGTTTGTAAATCGTTTTTTTCTCCCACCTCCCACCCGCTCTGATCAGAATACGTCACGTGTCGCCTATCTGTGCTCTCCTTCTCAACTAGCAGCGTGTCTGGATCGTTCGATGTCTGTTCACACGAATCTCAAAACGTTCTATCAAAAGAATTTTGTAGGGTGGGCTACGTAAAAGATTCGCGTATGCATAGGAGGTCCTGGAAAGCCCCAAAACGCTCGTCCTGCACATGGTCCATACCCGTTCCAAAGCACTTGAGCCCCGAAGGAGCACCCGGCGCGCACCCATGGCCCGCCCGTTGCCCCGTTCCCATGCCTAGCCAGTCGCCACATGCGCTCTCGCGCGCTGCTGGAATGGCAGGCAACTCTCGCGTGCACAAAGGTAGATCACGCATGCCGCACGTGCAGGAATGGCCGCACCCTTTTCGCACTCGCGTGCCGATGCCTCGTAAACCGGGAAGCAGGGGGCTCGCCGCCGAGAAAATTCCCCGACGCGGCCACACGGTTCCCCTTGAAAACGTGTGACTCGATCGATCACCTGCAAGTGGTCAAGTGGAAAGGCCGCGACAACCGCGCCACGTCGATGCGTCAGGGATTGCGCACAAGGTCCTATCGCCTAGATCGAGCGCACATGGGAAAAAAAAAACACGACGCCATGCACAGACGCGGGCACGCCCTCTGCTCGCCCGCCCATGCCTCGCTGCTTCGTGCAGCCGAACCGGCTCATCTCCACTGATGTCGCACAAGCGCCCCGTGACGGTTCGCCGCTACGAAACCCCGTCCACGCCGCGCTGGTACTTCACAGTTCACAGTATCCACCATGACGCGCTTGTTTCCTCTCGCCGTGCCCGTGTCCACCGCTCTCCTCTTCCTCCTCTGCTTGCCATCCGCCAGCCGCGCGGCCGGGCCCGCCAAGCCGAGGGCCGTGATGCTGCCGGTGCGGAAGGACGCGGCGACGGGGCAGTACCTGACCACCTTCCAGCAGCGCACGCCGCTGGTGCCCGTGACGGCGGTGCTGGACCTCGCGAACCCGTTGCTCTGGGTGGACTGCGAGAAAGGGTACGCGTCCTCGACGTATCGCACCGTGCCCTGCGAGTCCAAGCAGTGCCGCCTCACGGGCAGCGGCGCGTGCGGCCTCTGCTCGGGCAAGCCGAGCCTCTCGTGCCTCAACAACACGTGCGGAGCGCTGCCGTCGAACACGGTGACGGGCGGCAGCACCAGCGGCGACATGATCACCGAAGTGCTGGCGCTGCCGACCACGTCGTCGTCCCGTCCCGGCGGGTCGGCGGCGGGCCCGCTCGCCACGGCACCGGCGTTCCTGTTCACCTGCGGCGCCACGTTCCTCACCAAGGGCCTCGCCGCCGGCGCCACGGGCATGGCGTCGCTCAGCCGCAACCGCTTCGCGCTGCCCGCGCAGCTCGCAGACACGTTCGGCTTCTCGCGCAGGTTCGCGCTCTGCCTCCCGTCGTCGTCCTCCGCTCCGAGCGTGGTCGTCGTCGGCGACGCACCGCACACGTTCCAGCCTGGGTTGGACCTGTCCAAGTCTCTCGTCTACACCCCGCTCCTCGTCAACCCGGTCTCGGGCCTCACCCACTTCCAGGGGGACAAGTCGGACGAGTACTTCATCGGAGTGAAAGGCATCAAGGTGAACGGCCGCGCCGTGCCGCTGAACACGACGCTGCTCGCCATCGACAGGAAAGGCAACGGCGGCACCAAGCTCAGCACCTCCGTGCGCTACACCGTGCTGGAGAGCTCCATCTACAAGGCCGTCACCGCCGCGTTCGCGGCCGCCACGGCCGGAATCCCGCGGGCGCCGCCCGTGAAGCCGTTCAAGCTGTGCTACGACGGGAGCAAGGTCGGGAGCACGCGTGTCGGCCCCGCCGTGCCGACCATCGAGCTGGTGCTGCAGGACAAGGGCGCGACGTGGGTGGTGTTCGGTGCGAACTCCATGGTGGCCACCAGAACAGGGGCGCTCTGCCTCGACGTGGTGGAAGGCGGCAAGTTCCAGGCGGCCGCGGTCGAGCTCGGCGGGCATATGTTGGAGGACAACCTGCTGGAGTTCGACCTGGAGAAGTCTCGGCTCGGATTTAGCTCCTCCCTGCTGTTCCGGCAGACGACTTGCAGCAATTTTCACCTTTGGTAGCCAGTAGTAGCAGTGTGAGGACGAGCAGTAGCTCGTGTGGTTGAGGCGTTGGGTTGTTTGCCTCCCCACCTGGGTTCGATCCCAGGGCATCACGCAGCACTGTAGCGGTGAACAGTCACGTTACTGTTCACTGTTGCAGTGAAAAAAAAATCCCCTCGCTCTCCCCGGGTCAAAGCACATGGTTAAGACTCGCGCCGCAGCTCACAACGGCCAGCTGAGTCCCTGTGTAAGATCGGGGAGGGGGTTCGGGGGTTTTCTCGGCCTGCGTGAGAGGCTCTTCTCCTTAGCAAAATGCCGTCGGGGGCGGTCTTACCCCCGGCAGGTCGAGTTTTTTTGTAGTAGCAGTGTAGCAATGCCGGCAGTTGCGGGTATCGCTGGATGTTAGAGACTGATTAGGCTGTAGACTGAAACGGTGGATTTGTTTGGAGGACACCGCGCGACCTTTTTCCAGCCTGATGGCCATGTTGTTTGACATCGTTGCCCGAGGAATATTGGTCCGGTCGATTAAAATAGTGGGGCTTGTTCGTTGCTGACCGCAGCCTTCAGTTCAGTCCCGACCCGCCGCCGTCGTCTCCCAAATCGCACCGCACCCAGCGACGGCGACCTCGTTCGATCTCCATCCCCAGCCCAAATGTCGTCCGCTGGTTCTCGATCCGGCAGCTTGGTCCCTGCCACCGGTTCGTTGCCTGTGATTGAGTGCCCCAGCCACCCAGATCGGAAATTGGTGCTGCTGACCGGCACTACTGATAAGAATCGAGGAAGGAGGTTCTACAGGTGCATGAAGGGATACAGAGTAAGAATCTATTTCTTCATTTGATCGATTTGTACAGTCGCCATTTTTGTTGGATCTGGATTAAACGATTTTCTCACTCGCCATATGCAGACTGAGAATGCTTGTGATTTCTTCATTTGGGAGGACAAGTACTATCAGTACCTTGTCGATAATGGGTATCTAGATGATGCTTTCCTGTACACTGCTGTCCAATCCGACACCCAGGCACCCATCTCCAAGCTACTTACCCTTCGGGAACCCATGACAGGTTCAATGGCGACGTCGGCGAATCAATGCTCCGGAGCCGCCCAGCCCCTTTCCGCGGGGACCCACTCCACGCCATCGGGGACTCCTTCTCAGCTCGCCATGCCCGGGAAGAGGACAGCGAATGGAGTAGTCCTTGGTGGCGTCGCGCTCGTCCGAGTCGGGGTAGGGTTACGGCGGCCTGGTTCTCTTCTTTTGTTTGAGTTGGGCGGCCTGGTCGAGTGAGCGGGTTAAGACGGAGGTGAAACAGAGAAGGAGGGGAAGAGCAGATAAGACAGGGGCAGAGCTGGCATTAATTTTCCTCTCTCACATTAGGCCGGAAAAGGGCGCGCGGCAGTGTCCTCCAAACAAATCCACCGTTTCCCGATGTCCTCCAGGCCGGTCGCGTGTCCAGGAAACAAAACCACCCTTTGTGGGTGTCCTACAGACAAATTTCCTTTACAAAAACGTATCTACATTCTGCAAGAGGTACAATAAGTGTATGTAAACTATGTATATCTAGGGATTTTTTTTCTAGTAGTTCCATCGTCATCGAGCATAAATATGGCAAAACATATGACTTCGATCTCTTCATGTCATATATATGTATGCATCTACGCCCATAACTTCGTCATGTCAGTAAGAGCGTCTCCATGCATGAATCAGTTTCAACAATAACGAACAACCCAATAACCAAAAATAAAATCAGGATTTAAGGACTGCTAGTGCTACTACATATCTCCTGGAAGCATTGAGACTTCTGGCATTTGCAGGTGAACTTTGCATAGAGGACTGATATGCTTTTTGCATAGAAGACAAAAAAAAAAGAGCCCAAAATTTTTGCATAGGGGACTGTAACCATAGATGATGTGATATACTTCTATAAATTGAAATTATCTCTTTACAATCAAATAAACTTCTAGCTCTTTAATATGAGATGTTCTTGGTCTGAAGGACAGAAAGCTGTATATCAGCAAATGAAGAGAGATCATTTGCAGAACCTAGAAAGAGCTCCAATGGTATGAATTTTGTACACTAAAAGAGACTGTTCGCATATGTTCAACTGAAACCTGAACCAGGCAACGATATTTTTGATAAATTCAGGAAAAAAAACCTAACATCATCAGTTATAGAGATTAAATGCATTAGTAGACCAACATTTTCTAGACATGTTTCTTCTAAGCATGCCATATGGAACAAGGCCCGTGCCATCCTGCAACAGTCTGCAACTCTGCATTGGTTAGGGCTTGGCCTTCAAGTTCAGCTACTAGCTTGTTGTGGACTCTTTCTTCAGGAAGCATTATCAACGTCGCAAGAAGTCCCAGACGGTTACTAGTGGCTAGCGTATTCAATTAATTTAGTAAGTCGGTTTTGTTAGCATGGCTGGTTAGGTTTTGTTAGCTGGCAAGTTATTAACGTGAGTTGTTAGGATTGTGCGTGAACTCTATATAATTGAGTCACGGGTCATCAATTTAGGTTAAGCAGAAGTTGTTCCAAACTCAGAGCCTCGGAGGAGGGCGAGTAGGTTACTTCTCTCTGCTATTCCATCTGTAATCTCGTCAAGTTGATTGAATAATTCCAGCCATATCAATTTGGTATCAGAGACTTGATCTTCTGACCTGTGTCGCCACCACCGATCGCTTCCACCATGGCTGACACCGGCAAGGCCGACGCTGACGCTGGCAAGGCCGCCGCCGACGCCGGCAAGGCGTTCGTCACGGTGGCGGACTTGGAGACGATCGTCAACAAGATGGTCGCCAAGATCAACGAGCTCGGCATCAAGATTGACTCCCAATCGGCAGCGCACCAGCAAGAAACCGCACGGCTCTCGGCGTCCATCCAGAACGTCCAGACTCAAGTCCTCGAGAAGCAAGGCAGGTTCGACGGCTCTTCCGGCGAGTCACACGCCGCGCCACCGCCGCTATCGATCGTCCACAAGCTCCGTTTTCCCAAGTACGACGGCGCCGACGATCCACTGGACTGGTTGCACAAGTGCGAACAATATTTTCGCTCCCAGAACACTCCGGAGGATCAAAAGGTGTGGACTACCTCTTTTTACCTCGAGAGCGCGACCAGTCAATGGTACTATCGTGTTGAGAAGAACCGCGGCAGCGCGCCGCCATGGCCAGAGCTCGTCGACGGGATCAATAAACGCTTCGGTCCCCCCGTCCGCAGCAACTCCCTCGGCGAGCTGACCCACCTCCGTCGCACGGGTACGGTTGCGGAGTACCAAGATAAATTCTTGAAATTGCTGGCGCGCTGCGACATCACGGAACGTCAACAAATTGACATCTTCACGGCTGGTCTCCGGAATCCAATGCGCACATACGTTGAGATGCAGCGCCCGGAGACACTAGAGGACGCCATGGCTCTCGCGCGGGCGTTCGAACGGTGTTCTCAACTCGACGAGGACGAGTCACGGCCGGCCCCGGCCCACGTGACACGCACGACGGCGCGCCCCACGGCCGCGCCCTCCCTGCCGCAGAAGAACCCGCTGACTGCACCAGCATCTACGTCGAAGCCGACCCCGCCCGGCGCGAAGGACAACAATGGCGGCGCCCGGTTCGTGCGTCTGTCGCCGGAAGAGACGGCACGGCGTCGCCTTGAGGGACTCTGTTTCAATTGCCCTGAGAAGTTTTCCCGGGAACATATTCCGCAGTGCACCAAAAAAGGCATCTACTATATGGCCATACAGGATAATGATGAGATTGATGAAGCGCTCTTGGAGGAAGCCATGCAAATTCCATGTGTGCGCTAACAGGGATTAAGTCGGATGCAACCGTGCAGCTCGACACCAAGGTCCAGGGAGCGTCCCTCGTTGCCCTGGTGGATTCCGGCTCGACTAACTGCTTCCTATCTGTCGACGCGGCGCAACGTTTGGGCCTGCAACCATCACCGCGTCCGGCCCTCACAGTGGGGGTTGCCAATGGCGAACGTGTCCCGGCTTCAGGGATGTGCAAGGGCATCGGCGTCACCATCAACGGGGAGTTGTTCTTCGTCGAGTTGTACGTCATTCCGCTCGGTGGCTTTGAGCTAGTCCTCGGCTGCGATTGGCTGCGGTCATTGGGTCCGATCCTTTGGAACTTTGAGCTCGGCACCATGGCGTTTTGGCAAGAGGGCCGTCGCGTCAATCTCACGGGGACTACAGCGCCTTCACGCCCTCGCCTTGCTGCCGTCGACATGAACGATTACATGCAGCTGTTGCTCCAAGAATTCGCCGACCTCTTCACGCAGCCAATGGGACTTCCGCCACAACGTGCCTTCGACCACCGGATTCACCTGCTACCAGGAACTGAGCCCGTCGCAGTACGCCCATACCGCTACGCCCAATTACTCAAAGATGAACTTGAGGCACAGTGTACTGCCATGTTGGAGCAGGGCATCATTCGTCCAAGTACTTCTGCGTTCTCGTCGCCGGTGCTGCTGGTTCGCAAGAAGGACGGCTCGTGGAGGTTCTGTGTCGACTACCGAGCCCTAAACATGAAGACAGTTCGGGACAAGTTTTCGATTCCGGTTCTCGAGGAGCTCCTCGACGAGCTGAAAGGCGCACGGTTCTTCACCAAGCTGGATTTGAGGAGTGGCTACCATCAAGTCCGTATGCACCCGGATGATGTGGACAAGACGGCGTTCCGAACTCACCACGGCCACTTCGAGTTCCTTGTATGCCATTCAGTTTGACAAACGCACCATCGACGTTCCAGGCATTAATGAATGAGGTTCTTCGTCCCTTCCTTCGTCGTTGTGTTCTGGTATTTTTCGACGATATTTTGATCTAGCAGGTCGTGGTCGGAGCATCTCCAACATGTTCGTGCGGTGTTCACTGTCTTGCGTGAACATGGTCTTGTGCTGAAGCAATCCAAGTGTGTGTTCGGTGAACAAAGCATGCACTATCTGGGACATGTCATCTCCAACGGCGCTGTATCCATGGACGCCGACAAGGTCACGGCAGCGCAGGCTTGGCCACTGCCGCGGTCACTGAAGGCGCTGCGCGGGTTTCTCGGTCTGACCGGATACTACCGCCGCTTCATCAATAATTACGGCGTGATCGCAGCGCCGTTGACGGCGTTGTTGAAGAAGGATGCGTTCCTTTGGTCGGAGGCGGCGGCAGTGGCGTTCCATGAGCTCAAGCGTGCGTTGACAACGGGACCGGTTTTGCAGCTACCGGATTTTGACAAGACATTCATCGTGGACTGTGACGCTTCCGGAGCAGGGTTTGGTGCGGTGCTACATCAAGGACAGGGACCCATTGCGTTCTTCAGCAAGACAGTAGCTCCTCAACATACCAAATTGGCGGCATATGAGAGGGAACTCATTGGGCTAGTGCACGCTGTACGCCATTGGCGGCCTTATCTTTGGGTGCGGGAGTTCATTGTCCGCACTGACCATTGCAGCTTGAAGCATCTCCTTGATCAGCGTTTGTCCACGATTCCTCAGCATACATGGGTGAGCAAGCTATTTGGTTATAGCTTTCAAGTTGAGTACAAGCCGGGCAAGAAAAAAGCAGCCGCTGATGCTCTGTCACGACGGGATGAGAATGAGCTGGGTGTTCGCATGCATGCAATTTCGCGCCCTGAATTTGAATTGTTTGAAGACTTCCGCAAGGAGTCCGAAGGGCTGCCTGAGGTGATTGCCAAGAAGAAGGAAATTGAGGACGGCACAGCAGGTGATGCGTGGACAGTGGTGGATGGACTCGTTCTGCACCGCGGGCAGATTTTTGTGCCGCAGTCCTCTACACTATGGCCGCAGCTGCTTGATACAGCTCATGGCGTCGGACATGAGGGCGTCCAGAAGACATTACAGCGGCTACGTGCATCTTTCTTCAGTCCTCATGCCTCCAAGCAGATCATGTCAAAGGTTGCATAGTTTGTCAACGTAATAAGACTGAGCATTTGCATCCAGCCGGGTTGCTCCAGCCACTTGATGTTCCCATGTCCGTTTGGAGCGACATTGCAATGGATTTCGTGGAAGGTTTCCCAAAGGTAGGTGGCAAATCCGTGGTTCTGACTATTGTTGATCGGTTCTCCAAAATGGCTCACTTCATCCCTCTCGGGCATCCATATTCAGCTCTCACGGTGGCTAAGGCGTTCTTCGACAATATTGTCAAGCTTCATGGTTTTCCTTGTTCGATCGTCAGTGACCGTGATACTGTCTTCACAAGTAACTTGTGGCAGGAGCTGTTCGCATTTTCTGGCATTAAGCTCCGCCTGAGTTCTGCGTTTCGGCCTCAAACCGATGGGCAGTCTGAGGTGACCAATCGTGTTTTGGGTGTTTATTTGAGATGCTTGGCAGGAGATAGGCCACGGAGTTGGCTGCGCTGGTTGCCATGGGCAGAATATTGTTACAACACATCATTCCAATCTGCACTCAAGACGACGCCGTTCCGAGTTGTGTTTGGTCGTGATCCACCCACCCTCATGACTTACCAGCCCGGTCTCGCCAAGGTAGTAGCAGTTGATCGGCAGCTATTGCAACGGGATGAGTTCCTCGCTGATGTTCGCGAAAGGCTTCTTCAATCCCAGGATTACATGAAGCTTATTCATGACAAAAAGCATCGAGATGTGGAGTTTCAGGTGGGCGAATGGGCATGGCTACGTTTACATCACCGTTCTGCTGCAGGTATCACTGATCATGCCAACACCAAGCTAGCACCTCGTTTTTACGGGCCCTTTGAAGTGATTGACCGTGTTGGCAATGTTGCATATCGTCTGCGCCTTCCGGCCAAATCAAAGATTCATGATGTGTTTCATGTGGTATTATCTCAAGAAATATCAGGGTGACCCTCCAGTTGAAGTGGTGCCGCTGCCACACATTGTTCATGGTCGAGCTGTCCCAACTCCTGCCAAGGTAGTGCGAGTCAAGCCCAATCGTTTGAGCTGGGATTTGTTGGTCCAGTGGACAGGTAGAAGTGCTGCAGAAGCTACATGGGAGCCATTGGAACAACTAAAAGAAAAATATCCAGATTTCAAGCTCGAGGACGAGCTTTTTGGTCAGGAGGGGGGAAGTGTTGTAGACTCTTTCTTCAGGAAGCATTATCAACGTCGCAAGAAGTCCCAGACGGTTACTAGTGGCTAGCGTATTCAATTAATTTAGTAAGTCGGTTTTTAGCGTGGCTGGTTAGGTTTTGTTAGCTGGCAAGTTATTAACGTGAGTTGTTAGGATTGTGCGAACTCTATATAAGAGTCACGGGTCATCAATTTAGGTTAAGCAGAAGTTGTTCCAAACTCAGAGCCTCGGAGGAGGGCGAGTAGGTTACTTCTCTCTGCTATTCCATCTGTAATCTCGTCAAGTTGATTGAATAATTCCAGCCATATCATAGCTACCGTGCTCCCTTGATCGGTATGGTAAGTGTAGCCACCCTCCTTGCATTAATCATATCACCCTTACCCAAAGTTTTGGGTACCCACTCTTGTAGAATGGCATGATCAGGGGACCAAGGCAATGGTTTTGGCCCTTTTGGGAAGACGCCCCAGTCAGGACGTAATTAAAAGGGTCATTAAGCCAAAACCTTTCTTAAGGTTACATGAATATTCTTTAGTTCTATGTAAGTCAAGAAAAATCACATAGATGCAAGTATATGGCTCAACAAACAAAAGTTACAAACACTTCATTCTGCAATAGATAGCTAGGCAAATGGAGAGGCAATGCTAAAGCTTTCGTTAATAGGCATATCACATTACAGTATACACCAAGCGCAGCTCAAAGCCTCAACAAACAACAGAAATAGTTACGCATCGTTCTTACGAAAAAAAAAAGAGCCACTTGACTTGGCCTGTTGGCCATGTGCACAAAGATCGAGCTCCGGCCTACAATTCATATTTTCCAGTACTAGGTGAATTCCATTAAGTCCGACCATTTGAACAAGTTGTGTTCCGGCTGACATGCATGGTTGTGCTAACTTACCTACTTAAACTTGAGCACCGCTCCAACGTGCGCCGTGCCACAAGCGTCCACGCGATAGCATTCTTGGCCAACATTAATTGGCAGCCTAGTGGCGGCGCGAGTCACAATGTTTGCAAACTTGCAGGGCTCGCGGCCGCCCACGCCGCGGGAGGAAGAGCGCCGTGGCCATACGCGTTGGGAGGCGGCGAGCGACGTCGTGGCCGTACGCAATTCTTTCCGCTCGTGAGCAACAAAGCCATTCGTGTCCTACGAGCTGGAATGGCAACCGCTTGGTAAGCTCGCGTACTGCTGATGCCTCGTTGCACTCGTACGTGATAAACTGGGAACTGGGGGCTCGGTCGATCGCCCAGAAATTCTTCGACCCGGCCGGACTGCGGTTCCTTGTGAAAACGTGACTCGCCTGCTAAAAATAGCCAAGTTGACGGCGGCGACATCCGGCGCCACTTTCGATGCGTCAGGGCAAGTGTTTGCAGACAACATCCTTTCGCCTAGATCTCGCACATGGAAAAAAAAAACACAGATGCACTCATGCAGGCACGCGCTCTGCCCGCCCGCCAATGCCACGCTGCTTCGTGCAGCCCAACTCGCACAAGCGCCACTTCCCCATCACAATTCGCTATAGAAATCCCTCCATGCTGCGCTTGCACTTCACCCATCGGCCATCGCCATTGCCTTCCCTTACCAGAGTACCACCATGGCGCGTTTCCACCGCCGTTTCCACCACTCTCCTCTTCCTCCTCTGCTTGATGTGCGTACAGAGTATATTATGCTGGCATCTGTTAACAGTCTATAATAGGAGGAGCATCTGTCAACAGTCTATCATTAGGAGGAATGATAACTTAATATTTTTGTGTTTTCTGTCTACTT